>CM031595.1:19023600-19043600 GCA_018398815.1 Conus ventricosus | reverse complement strand
CTCTTCCTCTCTCCCTCCTTCCACCCTCTGTCTGTCTGTCTGTCTGTCTGTCTATCTGTCTCTCTGTCTGCCCCCTCTCTCTCTCTCGGTCTCTGCGCACGCGAATACACACACACACACACACACACACACACACACACACACACACACACACACACACACACACACGCGCGCGCGCACGCACACACGCACACACGTACACACACACACACACACACACACACACACACACACACACATGCACACACACACACACACACACACACACACACACACACACACACACACACACACACACACACGTACACATACACACATACACACACAAACACACACACATACATGTACACTCAGGCGCGAGCATTACACGCACAGAGAGAGAGAGAGAGAGAGAGAGAGAGAGAGAGAGAGAGAGAGAGAGAGAGAGAGAGAGAGAAGAGAGAGGAGAGAGAGAGAAGATCTTAACTCGTCATCTTAGGTCTATGGATCGGTGAGACATAGAGACTGAAAGCTATCGTGTGTGCTTCAAAGATCAGGCACGTAAAAAAAAAACACCAGATCATGAGCACGTATAACATAGAAATGGCAACAAAGGAAGAAGAGAAAACAGAACTGAAAAGACGTGCAAAGATGAACTTGTAGAAGAACAGAAGAAAAAAAGCCACAAGAAGGAAAAGGGAAGCAAAGTAAATAGCAGAATGACTATAGGCACAAAAGACATAACAAATCAAAAGAAAAAAAATGCCACACTGTCTCCAATAACGAGGATATACATAAAGATGGAAGAAGAAAAACGAAAGACGTACAAAGATGAATGTGTGGAAGAACAGAAAACGGCAGAAGGAAAAGGTAAAACAAAGTAAAAACCAGAATAACTATAGGCACAAAGGCACAACTTACAAGATTAGACAGGAGGAAAACATGAAAACGGATGAAAGGAATCCGAAAAAGATTAAGGTAATAACGAAATAACAGAAACACATTATTATGTTGTTGTTGTTGTTGTTGTTGTTGTTGTTGTCGTTGTTGCTGTCGTCGTCGTCGTTGTTGTTGCTGTTCTTCCTTTTAACAGCTGTTATAACAGAAAAGCAAAAACTAAGAAATGGAACGGATGAGTTAACAAATAGAAGTTAAAAAAAAAAACCTAACAGAACAAAGAATCATTTCAAGCATGCAAAAATAGGTTCCAAATCGTTGTTAGGGAAAGAAGTGAAAGAATGAAGAAGACTGAAGTATAGAACACACACACACTCTCTCTCTCTCTCTCTCTCTCTCTCTCTCTCTCTCTCTCTCTCTAACACACACAAAAGAATAAAAACAAAGAAAAGAAAGACAAACAAAAATGACACATTGCCTGCAATAAAGAGGACCTACATAAGATGGAAGAAGAAAAATGGAAAGAGTCAGAAAAAAAACAACAACGTATGATTGAACAGAACAGAAATGACAAGAAATGGGCACGAACAGGCAAAGAAAACAGGACCGCAGAAAGCAAAGCACGGCACACAACACACAAAGAGGAACACAATGGAGAATTCTTTACACTACCCACCCACACCGATTCCTCCTATGAACATGCATACACACCCACGTTCGTATGCGCGCGGCACGCACGCACACGCACACACACATATATATATATAAAGTCAACAAACATACTACGGTATTGCACACCAGCCTTTTCTGGGATAACATTCTTCGTAGAACCGGAAAGGCAGAGGAGTCAAAGTACCACTTTCCCTGGTCACTGAGGAGCAACAATCAGGTTTCGAAATATCGGTATCTGACCAGGAGTTATATGTTAGCGAGTTTCCTCCCCATTGGAGATTGTCTCCCCTTGGAGAATATAAGCTTGCTGAAGGCTCATTTTGAAAAGCATTTATATTATTTTTCCCAATTCAGCCACTCAAGCACATACTGTTAGTTAGGCAGAATTATCTACCACTGCAGATATGAATGCTTATCTCCCCGTATTTCTTCAATCTAAGAAATAAGAGCAAGCTTTGTTTATAATTTCTCTCTCTCTCTCTCTCTCTACATACACATATATATATATATATATATATATATAATGCTGAAAAATTAAGTAGTGGGGGAAACAAGTGTAGGTTAACAATTCTTCCATCATTACAGTAATGACTTGGCAAAGATTAAAAATTATATTTTTTAAAAATTGAAGAAAATGTATATTATACAAATGAAAAACCCTTCACTAGCTGCATGAGGAAACTATCGCAATCCCTCTCGAAAGCAGATCTACATGTATCGCCTACTCCTCGGCCTTTCGTACGCTGGATCGGACTCATCAGGGAGACACGGCTGATTGTGTCTGTGCTCTTGGCGTCACATAGAGACACACCACGTCCGTAATTCTGTGGTATTCTCACCACCAAGGGTTCAAAAAAGAACCTAACAGCACCCTGAAAGCACCCAGTGAAAGGTAGTAGAATAAAATAAAGCGAAAGTGAGGAGAGGTAAAAAGTTGCTGAAAAACTAAAAACATTATGCAAACAGTATAAAATGTAGGGGACAATCTTTGAGCCTATGCTTGAGGATCCTTTTAAGGATGCAAGGGAGATAAAAAAAAAATGGAACAGTCTGAGTGGTCAGCTCTACTGTTCAATAACCCAAGCATTGTCAGCGGCTAAGAATTGTGATGAACAACCTTTACTTGGATCTCCTAAGAGATGCAATCGCCCACTGATTGACCAAACAATATAATGCTGAACAATTAAGTAGTGGGGGAAAACAAGTGTAGGTTAACAATTTTTCCATCATTACAGTAATGACTTGGCAAAGATTTAAAATTTAGAAAGGAAAAAAAAATATTATATATATATATATATATATATATATATGATGCTGAACAATTAAGTAGTGGGGGAAAACAAGTGCAGGCTAACAATTCTTCCGTCATTATAATAATGACTTTGCAAAGATTTGAAATTTTAGAGAAAAAGAACAAAAAAATGAAGATGAAGAAAATGGGGGAAATTATTATAAATATGAAAAACCCTTCACTAGCTGCCTGAGGGAACCATCGTGATCCCTTCTGAAGGCAGATCTATTTGTATTGCCTGCTCCTAGGCCTTTCGTCCGCTGGATCGGACTCATCATATATATATATATATACGTATGTATATATGTATAGACACACACACGCTCAGAGGAGAGAGAGAGGAGAGAGAGAGAGAGAGAGAGAGAGAGGAGAGAGAGAGAGCGTCATACATACAGACAGAATATAGACAAACAGACTAACACACACACACACAACACACACACACACACACACACACACACACACACACACCACTCCCACTTTCTCCCTTTCTGCACCTCCGTAACTCCTTTACAATCACTGCCCAAGACATAAACCCCTCCTTGACCTTCACTAACGGGTAGGTAAATGGTGCTGGTCCAAGGTAATACCCGTTCTACAGTGCCCTTTCATGACTGGACAGCGGTCAGTTAGACACTTAGACCTTCCCGACGACTGCCTCTCATTACCCCTGTGTTTTCTGTCCGCTCCTTACAAAATTAGATTGGCCTTTCAAGTCTGTTCATAGCAAGAGCCTCTGGCATCGTGCCACAAGAGAGAGAGAGAGAGAGAGAGAGAGAGAGAGAGAGAGAGAGAGAGAGAGAGGAGAGAGGAGGAGAGGAGAGAGAGAGAGAGAGAGAGAGAGAGAGAGAGAGAGAGAGAGAGAGAGAGAGAGAGAGAGAGAGAGAGAGAGTTTCAATGCCAATGACCACGTTTGTTCCTTTTGTTGTTGTTGTTGTTGTTGTTTCTTTTTGTTTTCTGTTATCAATCAATAGTAATGCTTTTGGTATATGTCAGCAACCTGTCACACTTGGCGTCACCATTTTACGAAAATAACATTATTTTTTACGACACATACAGCGAAACTTCAATACATGTTGATATAGCGACAGACCACGACTTTAGACAACAACAACAAAAAGAAAACCACTGCAAAAGCAAAACGTTATAAAGCTATTACATCCGAAGTAAATATCAAGAAATAGAAACATCAATGGGAGACAATAAAGATAACAGGACCGTACAATTAGAAAGACGCAACGCAATCCAGTTTACAAAAACAAGAGTAACAACATAAAAATCCATTAGTTATTCTCAGCCTCTGTCTCTGTCTCTGTCTCTGTCTGTCTGTCTGTCTGTCTGTCTGTCTGTCTCTCTCTCTCTCTCTCTCTCTCTCTCTCTCTCTCTCTCTCTCTCTCTCTCTCTCTCTCTCTCTCGTCCCCGACTTAGATACCTACGAAACGGGTAAAAAAGATACTGGCAAAGGTAGTTTTAACTCAGACTTCGTTGAACAAACATAGATGTTCCAGCTCAGGCATATGATCTGTTCTCCAATAGTATCTATCTATCTATATCTATCTATCTATCTATCTATCTATCTATCTATATATTTAGCCAGCAAGTAGCTAGCTAGTTATTTAGCTAGCTAGCTATTTCGCTAGCTAGGTAGCTATCTAACGAGCTAGTTAGCTATGCTATATATCTAGCTTACACACGCATGCACTCACACACACATACGCACACATACACACACTTACGCCTGTCTTTTTCAACAGTTATAACGAAAAAGGCGCTCGTGCGCGCGCACACACACACACACACACACACACACACACACACACACACACACACACACACACACACACACACACATCATAGATGCACAATTGCATACAAATGCGTGTAAGCAGGTACATTACAAGAGTGCATAACAGAACTGGAGGAAATCAAGTGTCTGAAAAATAATTATCGTTAAGAGAGAGGAGAGAGAGAGAGAGAGAGAGAGAGAGAGAGAGAGAGAGGGAGAGAGGAGAGAGACAGACGAGAGAGAGAGAGAGAGAGAGAGAGAGAGAGAGAGAGAGAGAGGGGAGAGAGAGAGAGAGAGAGAGAGGAGTTTCTATTTCTGAGGAAATAGGGTGAGCCAAATCACGCTTCAGCGAGAGAGAGAGAGAGAGAGAGAGAGAGAGGGGAGAGAGGGGAGAGAGAGAGAGAGAGAGAGAGAGAGAGAGAGAGTTGCAATTAGTTTTACCGAGTGGCATGTTGGAAAAGCCGTCTCCTGTATATTCTTGATTCTCTTGCCTAATTGGAACCGCATCTGCTTGTCTCCCTTTCGCCATCTTCATTTTTATTTCTCCCCCTTTCATGCCTTCTTTTGAGCCCTGGCGTGTCTCTTTCCTCTGTTTCGTTTTTTTTTTTTTTGTTTTTTTTCTTTTTTTTTTTTTTTGGTTATCATTCACATTTTATTTTATTCTTTTTTTTTCTTGATCTCTCGTGTACTTGCTGTTTTTTTTTTTCGGTGGAGATTTTAATAATATTCTTCCATGTCTTTGGCGTCGTTTTACTTCCTTTCCATCATCTATCCTCTTTTAGCTTCTCTCTTTCTTCTCATCTTTCCTTCTTGTTAGTGTTGTTATGCCGCCGCTGCAGCGACTTTTAGAAAAGAGGCAGCTCTTCACGTTCTTCTTCTTGCATTTGTTCTTATTCGTGCTTTTGTTGTTCTTGGTGGTGATGGTGATGGTGGTGGTGATGGTGGTATTGGTCTCCTTCTTCTTCTTTTTTTTCTTCTCCTCCTTCTCCTCCTCCTCCTCCTCCCCCTCCTCCTCCTCCTCTTCTTTTTCCTGTTGTTGTTGTTGTTGTTGTTGTTGTTGTTGTTGTTCTTCTTCTTCTTCTTCTTCTTCTTCTTCTTCTTCTTCTTCTTCTTCTTCTTCTTCTTCTTCTTCGCCACTTCCTCATGACCCCTCTCGTCATCGTTGTTGTTGTTGTTGTTGTTGTTGTTGCTGTTGTTACTGTTGATGATGTTGTCTATCTGTCTGTTACTGCTTTTCTATTCCTGTTTTTGTTCTTCTTGGTCTGATACGTGATATTCTCTTGTTCTTGTCCCCGTTCTCGTTCTTATTCTTCTTCTCCTTGTTGTTGTTCTTCTTCTTCTTTAACCAGCCACATTTTTAGCCCACAACCATCAGACAGCATTAGATGCGAGCACTACGTTACTATTACACATGGATTTTCAGCACTCTGTGATTCTACTAATTTCTCTCCCCCCCCCCCCCCTACTCCTAATAGGCAAGGATTCTATGCCCTCTAGCAAGCAAATCAATGATTACCTTTATTTTATGCGAGCTGTAACTCCACAAATGTTCTAGGGAATTCCAGTCTGTCATTTATTTGTGAGATGAGTTCTATGAATATGTGTGTATGCGGAATTGTTTCATTCCCTTTTTTATGTAATTACCTACACTAAAATTCGCATGAGAATAACATGTTTTCAACACCAATAATCCTGAACGAAGGAAACAACAAACAAACGAACAAACAAACAATCGATAAAAAAAACACACACCCTACGCTGAAGACGAAATAAATCTGTCCCTGATTGTCTGTGTGATACTCTCTCTCTCTCTCTCTCTCTCTCTCTCTCTCTCTCTCTCTCTCTCTCTCTCTCTCTCTCTCTCTCTCTCTCTGTGGTGTGTGTGTGTGTGTGTGTGTGTGTGTGTGTGTGTGTGTGTGTGTGTGTGTGTGTGTGTGTGTGTGTGCGCGCGTGCGCGTGCGCGAGGACGTGCGCACGTGCGCACGTGCAAGTATGCAGTTTTGTTGTTGTTGTTGTTCTGTTTATAATGAATGTCAGTGAAATGGCCATAGCTTCTGTCGGCTCGCGCACATCTGCCCCACTGCCTGTCCCTCCTCCTGCTTCTTCCTCCCATGTGTCAATGTTCAAAACATCTGCCCCACTGCCTGTCCCTCCTCCTGCTTCTTCCTCCCATGTGTCAATGTTCAAAACATCTGCCCCACTGCCTGTCCCTCCTCCTGCTTCTTCCTCCCATGTGTCAATGTTCAAAACATCTGCCCCACTGCCTGTCCCTCCTCCTGCTTCTTCCTCCCATGTGTCAATGTTCAAAACATCTGCCCCACTGCCTGTCCCTCCTCCTGCTTCTTCCTCCCATGTGTCAATGTTCAAAACATCTGCCCCACTGCCTGTCCCTCCTCCTGCTTCTTCCTCCATGTGTCAATGTTCAAAACATCTGCCCCACTGCCTGTCCCTCCTCCTGCTTCTTCCTCCATGTGTCAATGTTCAAAACATCTGCCCCACTGCCTGTCCCTCCTCCTGCTTCTTCCTCCCATGTGTCAATGTTCAAAACATCTGCCCCACTGCCTGTCCCTCCTCCTGCTTCTTCCTCCCATGTGTCAATGTTCAAAACATCTGCCCCACTGCCTGTCCCTCCTCCATGCTTCTTCCTCCCATGTGTCAATGTTCAAAACATCTGCCCCACTGCCTGTCCCTCCTCCTGCTTCTTCCTCCCATGTGTCAATGTTCAAAACATCTGCCCCACTGCCTGTCCCTCCTCCTGCTTCTTCCTCCCATGTGTCAATGTTCAAAACATCTGCCCCACTGCCTGTCCCTCCTCCATGCTTCTTCCTCCCATGTGTCAATGTTCAAAACATCTGCCCCACTGCCTGTCCCTCCTCCATGCTTCTTCCTCCCATGTGTCAATGTTCAAAAACATCTGCCCACTGCCTGTCCCTCCTCCATGCTTCTTCCTCCCATGTGTCAATGTTCAAAACATCTGCCCCACTGCCTGTCCCTCCTCCATGCTTCTTCCTCCATGTGTCAATGTTCAAAACATCTGCCCCACTGCCTGTCCCTCCTCCATGCTTCTTCCTCCCATGTGTCAATGTTCAAAACATCTGCCCCACTGCCTGTCCCTCCTCCATGCTTCTTCCTCCCATGTGTCAATGTTCAAAACATCTGCCCAGTGACAGTTTCCTCTGCTCTGCACACATCACATCGCTGGCTTGGTGTGCTCCTCAAGGAAAGTCAAAACATGAAGCAAACAAACTGCCAACAGCACAACATGATGAAACAAACACACAAACAAACAAACAACGAAACAAAGAGAAGACAATACGATTACAGAAAGTGAGAATCACCCCCCTCCCCCCCCCTTTTGCAAGCCCCACCCCACCCTCGTGCATCCCTTCTCGCTCTTCTTCCACTGTCTCTTCCCCTTTCACCCCTCCCAGGCCAGAGGGGTTTTCTGTACAAATTGCTCTCTGTATTCTGTAGGAGCTGTGCTAAGAAGTATTTCCTTTCTTCTTTCTTTCTCTCTTTGCTTTTTCCTTTTATTGTCATTTTCTATCTGCGTTCGTACATTGTCTTTCTGCTTTTTGTGGACCATTTTCCTGTCTAGGTTCTGAGACTGTCCTTTAAAAAAATTTTCATTCTAATTTATGACCAGCCAGCTTTTTTTGAATGTGTAATCTGACGACTGGGTAAATTTTCACATTCTTCAGAGTGGTCTCGAGTGAGATATTTGTCCACATAGCTTTCATGTGCATTTTGAGTGCATAAATATTTTAATTACTTGTTTGCGACTTTTGTATTAGTCTGGGGAGGCGAAATGAATTATGATGATCAGCACACTTAGCACAGCATTATTTTGTATGCCATAAGTTGTCACTAATTCATTCTGCTACCTTATCCCCAACCACTTTTTTCGACTCTTACTTCTTTTCTGTTTCATTCAGGAAGTGTAACCTTTTCTTTTTGGGGTTTGACAGCCATTCAAAATTATGTATGTGGCTGGCTATGCAATAACCACAAGAAAATGAAACACACACACACACACACACACACGCACGCACGCACGCACGCACGCACACACACACACACACACACACACACACACACACACACACACACACACGTTCATCTACAGTCCATTTGTTATCAGGTGTTTATGTCCATTACCTTCCAATGGAGATCAGCCCTGAAGACCAACACCAAACAACCTCTGATCTCCCAGCGCAGCTCTGCAGTGATTTTCCTGTCGGCCATGCTGAAGAGCTTTGATGTGGCCGCTAATCGCCTGTGTCCAATTAGCTCCTCTTAGGAAATGAGTAAGAAGAAGCAGCAGCAGGAAATCAGGACCGTCCACCTCATGGAGAGAACTGCGTTGTACCCCCAGGTCATTTTCGACGTCAGCTTAGTGAGGTCACTGACACGGGATGGCCTGATCATCACAGGGCTAACGAGGTAGATCAGCGTTCAGTGCAATGCCCGCTGCGGTGTCTCAACACATAGAAGCAAGGTTAGCAGAAAGCAATGTGTACAGTTTTCTTGTCCTTTTCTTTCTGAGCGAGACAGGAAGATGTAGCTACAAGCTTGATCAGACGGGGGCTTGATCCCAAAGTAAATAGGTTGCACTTGTGAAAAATGGCTGAGAGGTGACACCAAGTCCTTGAAATGCTATCTAATTAAGGCATGCCATGAAAAAGACAAGCTTCTCTCTGTCTGTCCATCTGTCTGTCTGTCTGTCTATTTATCTGTCTGTCTATCTGTCTGTCTGAATGTGTGTGTGTGTGTGTGTGTGTGTGTGTGTGTGTGTGTGTGTGTGTGTGTGTGTGTGTGTGTGTGTGTGTGTGTGTGTGTGTGTGTGCAAACGACAGACATACGTACATAGAGACAGACAGAGACAGACACATAGACAGACGGACATAGGCACACAAACTCCCATACACATTCGGCCATGTACACCACACACACACACACACACACACACACACACACACACACACACACACACACACACACACACACACACACACATGGTCCTTAGATTATTAGGTGCTAACATTCATTATCTCCATTCGAAGTCAACACCAAAGATTCATACCAAAAATCTGATCTCTCCACATAGCTCTGCAGTGATTTTCCAGTCGACCAATCTGGTGAGCGTTGATGTTGACACTCTTCATAGGAAATTAGCGAAGAGGATGAGCAGGAAAAAAAGGTCCGTCCAGCTCACCTGCAGAACATTGTCCTGCAACTTAGCTCAGGCATCAGTTTTTGTCTGTCCTATCGTCTGTGCCACCTCAGTGGCAGTGAACCCACGCCGCTCATTCCAACACCCCATCCACATCCACAGCCTGCTCGACCCACTGCAGCCCTGGCACTGCCAATCCACTAGGAGCCGTCAATGTCAAGTTGTCATGAGGCAACCCACCGGAGGAGAAACTGCAATTCTGCCGAGTCACTTCGGTGGTGTTCAGTGGCGCCTGTTCTGATCCAACATACGCAGGACACCCCTACTAAGCCCCCTACTGACGACAATAATTGCTTAGTTGTGGAGCCAGCATGAGTGAACTCTCCCTCCGCAGGCCGCCATTACGACCATCCAACCACAGCCCTCATGGATCGCCGATACCAGTGACCCTGACGGAATCAAAAAAGGCCACAGACGTGGAGAGGACATTAAAACTAAGATCACCTTGGCAGCAATGCATGAGGGCCACAGAATTTAAGTTTATTTTCTGCCGATCGATGAGAATGGGGATGATGACGTTGATGCTACGGATTTCCATTCTGGTCTGAGACTGCATGACAAGGCTGTACTCTATGCTTATTTTTATGATATATCCCAGCGTCAACCAGGCCCGAGAGATACAGAAACCTGCAGAGTTGGTCAGGAAATTTGAGCAACACTCTAAGAGATGTTTCTATTATGTGGATGAAACTCGACTGTGTGGTTCCAGTCTTCCCAGTTGAGCCCGTAGCAAACTGAAGTCTGGGTAGCAGCCAGTAAGGGCAAGAAAAATAACACATTGCTTTGATGGGAATCGAACTCACGACCTCCAAAATGGGAGTCCGTGTTGCTAACCACTTCGACACGGTGGCTGGGAGCTCCGACGTTAGCTTTGCAATTCCACTGATACTGGACAAGCAGCTAATCACAAGGTAGAGGAACTTTCAATGCGCTGTCTCTGATAGCATGTTTACATACAGAAGCAATGGTTAGGAAAGTTTGGAGACACTTTCTTGTCTGCTTTTGTCCTGGAAGAGAAAGGGAGGTGTAGGTTGCTACTGGCTTGATTGTCCGAGGACTTGGTATTAAAGTGTATATAATGCACTGCTCATGAATGGCGTGAGAGGTGGCAACAACCTCTTCCAACGGTAATTTATTAATGCATGCACTGAGGAAAACCTATTCTCTCTCTCTCTCTCTCTCTCTCTCTCTCTCTCTCTCTCTCTCTCTCTCTCTCTCTGCAAAGACTAGACATACAGACACTGACACTGACACTGACACTGACACTTTTTATTGACATTGGCCTAACTAGCCCTTATGTCAAGGGGTGTACATTGTCTTCGTAAACTTATCAAAGGCGAAAGATAGAAATAATAATCAGAAAACCATAGCTTCACAAATGTAGAAAAATCTTTAAACACATATGTGAAAATACTGTTTTGGGCACACATACACACACACACACACGCACACACACACACACACACGCACACACACACACGCACACACACACACACACACACACACACGCACACACACACACACACACACACACATGCGCACGCGCGTGCGCGCGTGCGCCCACACATTCTCACTAACATACTTACAAAAGTGTGCATACAAAACCACATTTCAGCGTCAAAATTTTGCGTCTCAGCTTATTCGTCCAGTTTTTAAACAGGGTTGGGACAGACCATCGTAAGAAGTAAATAAATAGGTATTTACCTATTGATTTGTCGAAAACGTATTATGTTAATTACTTAGTTTCTTTTTTCTGATAGAACTGGCTTCTGCTATGAACTTCGCAAGTGACTGGAGCAATTCTTCATTTTCAATGCATAACAACCTACATAAGTCATTGCGGACTGCAACATTTGTTTTGAAAACTTTACATTTACTTCTTAAATCTTTGTACAACTCACAATGAAACAGAAAATGTTCTTCATTCTCCTTGAATGCATGATGTTTATCTGAACAAAAGCTACACAAATTGTTAATGTTATCGCTATAGTACCATCTTTTATTATTGTTCAGACCAAGAGTTCGGTTTCTAAATCTCACTAACATGCTCCTATGCCACTTATTTGTAACTAGTAACAGATATTTTTCTGTCTGGAAAATACTTTTAAATGAATGAATCCAAGAATATCTTTCATTTTCCTCAATTTTGGAGTACCAATTTTGTTTAAAACATGATATAATACGATCCTTGAATTCTGATATAAATTCCCTTTCGTTACCCACCTCTTGACAAAGCCAAACAAGACCAAACCCGTTCACAGTAAGAACATGTTTTACTTGACTGACCCAATTTGCTTTCCCTGCCTCAGACTGTGAGAGTAACATATCATAAGCTTGTCTGCATAGCCGGGTTGAAGAAAGTCGTATCAACTTTATCCAATATTTAATGCATTTTATATAAGTCACAATAAAGAGAGCATATCTCCCAGTTTCCCATAAGCTAAGGTATTGGATGAATGAATTGGAACACTCAGACATACAGAGAGGGACAGAAACAAAAGCTCTCACACAGACAAAGACACAGATGCACAGTCACAGACACACATGCACACATACATACATACATACATACACACTCAAACACAAGTGCGCGCACACACACACACACACACACACACACACACACACACACACACACGCACATTTACCCACTTTCGGTGGTCCCTTAATTATTAGAGATTTATATCCATTATCTCCTACGGGGAGGCCAACACTGAAGATCCATCTTGACTACCCCCTGCTCTCTCGTGGCGTGGCCTAGGTCTGCATAGATGATTTCCCTGTCGACCATGCCAGTGAGCTTTGATGTTGCCGCTACTCGCCTGTGTCCAGTTAGCTCTTCAAAGGAAATGAGCCGCCAGGACCAACAGGAAATTAGATCCGGCCACCTCATCGCTTTGTACCCCAGACGAGTTCCGACGTCAGCTTAGTAATACCACTGATACTGGGCGATCGGCTGACCTCAGGGCTAATAACGCAGACCAGTTTTTCAGTGCAATGTCCGTGACAGTCTTAACCCGTAGACGTAGTAACGTCAATGATGCTTCAAAAGGCTTGGATATACTATGTTGTCTACTTCTGCTCTGAAGGAGATAGGAAGATTATGAAAAGTCTTCTACCGACTGGATCACACGATGTCTTGATCTTAACATGTATAGGACGCACACTGATGCGTGAGTGGTGAGAGCAACGTCCTGACATGTCAGTTAATTAAGGCATACCATGAAGAACAACACCTCTCTCTCTCTCTCTCTCTCTCTCTCTCTCTCTCTCTCTCTCTCTGACTCTCCACACACACACACACACACACACACACACACACACACACACACACACACACACACACACACACACACTGGTGACACACGCTGGTGACATACTCGTTTTTGAGTGAACCAGTATTTTAGGAAGAAGAAGAACACACACACACACACACACACACACACACACACACACACACACACACACACACAAAACAGAGAGAGAGAGAGAAGAGAGAGAGAGAGAGAGAGAGAGAGGAGAGAGAGAGAGAGAGAGAGAGGCTAGTATCCGTTTATGTCATGTTTTCATGTTGACACAACTTTCGATTCCATCCCCATCTCCACCATGACACCCTCATATTCACCAGGTACTCCATCTCCCCACATTCGTGCTTACGTTAAGCCCATTTCATAAACTTCAGTACCGAGAACACCAGGAAGACTGTCACTGCATAAACACAGCAGTCTCCATCCAGAGATGGACCCTGACGTACACCTGCTTCACGACTAAACCATGGTCAGTACTGGATCCATCAGACAGTGTCCCGAGTATGATGGGCCAGAACAAGCACCACACATACCCAACAGCAGTGCAGTGTCTCCTCTGGTGAGCTGGCTCATGCGAGCTAAATAATGTATTGTTCCCCGTGAATTGCTGATGCTGGAAGAGCAGCAGAATAAAAATGGTCGTGGCTGTGTTGGGAGAACTGTTTGAGTGTCATGGAAGCCATGCCACAGAAGGCAGGCTTTATGAGACATCAAGAGGGAAAACTCAAGTGGGTTCTATAACTCAGAGGAGTCAAAAACGTTCAGAGATAAAAACACCTTGTGGGCAAACAGAAACGCATTCTGTGAATTTATTTCCTCAAGGCTGAAGTATTTTCATCATTGATTTGTGGAGTATGCCCAAAGCCATTTTCCACGAACGTTTTGTCATATCAGAAATATTTTTCATCCATTTGTCATTAAAAAAGAAGAAGAAATAGATTTTATTGTTCTACATGAGGAACCCTGGGGCATTTTTTTTTGAAAGAATCACTTGTCTTCGTTGAATGTTTAGTCTCATCCATTGAGGCGAATTAGAAAATATAGATGTACACTGGCGAAAGGCAAACGTGACTGTGAGCGTTCGTGAAAAGTTGGAATGTTAGGAGTAAGTGCTTGAATGCATCTGCATGGAAACACAGCAGGTTTATGCACACAGAAAAAAAGCAGTCGCACATGTTACATATCAAATGGTTATGGTCTGCAGGGAATTAAAACAAACGATCTCGTTAAAGCTCTATCTCTGTTTTGGATCTTGTCTAAACTTGTCATATTATATTGTTTATCGCAATTAGCGTGAAACCATAAACGTTTTGGAACTCTCCACTTTGAAAAAAACAAAAGGAATGCAGATTCGAAGAAGAGTAAAGTGGAGTCTGGAAGGAAAACGAGAGAGAGAGAGAGAGAGAGAGAGAGAGAGAGAGAGAGAGAGAGAGAGAGAGAAGAGAGAGAGAGAGAGAGAGAGAGAGACAGAGACAGACAGAGACAGACAGACAGACAGACAGACAGACAGACAGACAGAGGCAGAGACAAGAGACAGGCAGACTGATAAGGACGGTTGGACGAATGGACGGATGGACGGACAGAGAGAGAGAGAGAGAGAGAGAGAGAGAGAGAGAGAGAGAGAGAGAGAGAGAGAGAGAGAGAGAGAGAGACGCTTCAGACGCTTCAGATACGTTTTTATTGACAATGGCCTACATGGCCTTTATGTCAAGGGGGTGTACATCAATATTTGCAGCGCCGAAAAACACGTTTATAATGCAAAAAAACACACAAACAAACATGAATTGTAACAGATTACTATACTAGTGAAGAAAACAAAACCATTTCTTACCAAGGTCATCAAACTTGCGGAATACATGAAAACAAACTCAAGCATTAGTTCTTACCGAACATTTCTTTTTCCTAACATTTGATGCTTCTGCCACATACTTAGCCAGTAGAATTATTATCCTATTATTGTCAGAGAGAGAGAGAGAGAGAGAGAGAGAGAGAGGGGAGAGGAGAGATGAGAGAGAGAGAGAGAGAGAGAGAGAGAGAGAGAGAGAGAGAGAGAGAGAGAGAGAGAGAGAGAGTTTTTAAGAGACAAACTAATAGCGATGGTGGGATTTTTTACGTCAGGCCCTCTGAAGGAAAAAAAGTAATGAGTTACAAGAGAGGGGAGAGAGAGAGAGAGAGAGAGAGAGAGAGAGAGAGAGAGAGAGAGAGAGAGGAGGGAGGGAGGGAGACAGACAGAAAGACAAAGAGACAGACAGACAGACAGAGAAACAGACAGACACAGACAGACTGGCAGGCAGACAGAGGGTAATTATAATTGTTGTGACTGGTTAGAATAATTGCTGTATACATAGGTTAAAAATTACATAGTATTTTACCCCAAATGCATCAGAGCATTTTGACAACCTTTTAAGATCCGGGCTCTGGTGGCAATTTTTACCATACAGAGACGCAGAAAATTATAAATGTATTATATTATTTAGATATTGAACTAAGATGGGTTTGCATAAACATATCTTGCTTAACTTAGATGTTATAACATATTTGAATGGGTATATTGTTGACGATAAATTAGAAGGTAAACATGCACTAAAACAGCCATTTATAGTCTGATCTTTTTTTTATGGTCGATCTTTAGAAAAAAAAAGTGAATTTTTGCGATAGAAATGATAGAAAGTAGGCGTTTTTCATAAGGAAATCGACAGGATATTTCAAATGAAGCTAATGTAAAATCTGTTGAGCGTAAGATCAGATTGTTCACGTTTGGAAAATCGGCACTAAGACGGGACTTCTCAGCACAGTAAAAGGAAGAGAAAGCGAAGCGTCTGTTGTGATGAGGTCACTGGCATTGAACCTCACTGGCATTGTACCTCACTGGCATTGCACCCTCACTGGCATTGCACCTCATGATGCTGACAGCGTGCCGCCTGACCTCCCTCTCCCACTCTCTTCAACCACCTCCCTCCGCTCACCACCCTTGCGTCCCCACCACCTCCATTCTCCTTTTTTTTTTGTGCTCGCCTCCACTTCCTCCTTCTCCACATGTGCCCTCCCTCTCTCGTGGCCCCAAACCTGTATCCCTAAAACATTCCTAACCTCCTTACGCAACCCACCCTTCTTTTTTCACTGCTCACACTCTGTGCGGACTCAAACCACATTCTGTTCTTCAATAAGACTTCAATGTAAAGTCCCTTGCGAGAACGTGTTGTATATGAAAGTCTTGCGCGTACGTTAAAATCCATTTCACTTTTCAGAGAATAGTAGGCTTTCACGAACCGGTGCAATGGGGACTAAAAAAATCAACAATCATACTGTTGCTCATTTTTAGAATCGTCCCGAAGAGGGAAGACGGTTTCCTTAACGAAAAAAAAAAAAAAATCATGACTGGTGAACCTCAGAGATTCAATGAAGACGAAGAAAAAGGGAAAAGAAAATACACAATGCGAGATAAAATGAAACTTATACCTTTATGAAGGCTACACTCTGTAAAAGCTTCAATGCTTTCGTTAAAAGATCAAAAATAAAAATCTGCATGCATCTCTGTCTCTCTTTTTTTATTCCCCTTTTCTTCGCCCTCTCCCTTCCGGGGGGGATATTCACCAAGTGTGTTCAGTGAACTTGCTCTTCGTTTTTCTAGTTTTTAGGTTTTGCTTTCATTTTTCTTGTGTGTGGTTTTGAAAATAGCTATTCCCCGACGTTGCCACAAATCGGTCTTTATTGAATTATTTCTCATTATTGATTTTAAATCGCATTAAGATGTTATGGAGTTGCAACGTTTGCTTTTGCAAACAAACATGGTATGTTTACTCCACCACTGGCCCCTTTGAACAGATTGGATTGTATATTCAAAAGACTAACGTATCCTACAGTTTTTTTTTTGTGTGTAGATGTTTTCGTCGCTTACCCTGTAGTATCCTCTGATTTATTTTGCCCTTTAACAACACTGTCTTTTACTGTATCTTACCGTTGGCTTCAGTTAATAAAGATGTAAATTGATCATTGAATGCATTTGAATAGTTGATTAGGTATCCGTGCGTAATGTTCTATTCCTGTAGTAAAGAGGTTAGTGATTTGAACAATACTATGGTTTAAGTGATACAATACACTTTTACTAATTGATGTAAGAAATGATTTTTCGGACTAGATCTTACAACTATGACAAAATCGTGCTGATTCACAAGTTTCAAAATTGAAATGGTGCACACATAGGCCACAGCATATCCTGGAAAATGTTCGTGTGTATGCTTTCAGCACAACTGTTGAAAACATGAATAAAACAATAGTTTATTATGTATAGTAAGGATTGCATGAATAAACCAGTCATTCTGCCTGTTCCGTTTCTTTTCTTTTCTTTTCTTTTTTTTTTTTTTTTTTTTTGCAAGGGCTTGCTGATTGGTCGAATCTATTCGGAGATATACACCAAAACGTAATCACATTCACGTGCAACCCCCCCCCCCCCCCTCCCAATCCGATTCCTTCGCCCACCCTATCCCTCCTTGCCCCCACCCTCCTTGCGAGTAAACAACACACACACACACACACACAACACACACACACACACACACACACACACCACACACACACACACACACACACACACACACATACACACACACACACACACACACAACACACACAAATACACACACACACACACACACACACACACACCACACACACACACACACACACACACACACACACACACACACACACACACCGATATTAAAGTATCATTGTGAGAAAAAAGTGAATGAGTGTAGGGGTAGGTTGCAGAGGGTGACGGAGAGAGTAGGAGTACAGGAAGTGGGGGGGGGGGGGGGGGGGGGTGGAAAGATGAGATTCTCTTTATCTATGCGTTGGAAGATGTAGAAGAGAGTAAGAATCTGCAGCGAATGGTAGACAGGGGAAACACTTCCACATTCCAGTGTGTCTCCACTGGTGTTGTCACAACTAGTTCACAGTGTATCTGTACTGGTGTTGTCACAAACTGGTGACAGTGTATCTGTACTGGTGTTGTCACAACTAGTGACAGTGTATCTGTACTGGTGGTTGTCACAACTAGTGACAGTGTATCTGTACTGGTGTTGTCACAACTAGTCACAGTGTATCTGTACTGATGTGGTCACAACTAGTCACAGTGTATCTGTACTGGTGTTGTCACAACTAGTGACAGTGTATCTGTACTGATGTGGTCACAACTAGTGACAGTGTATCTGTACTGGTGTTGTCACAACTAGTGACAGTGTATCTGTACTGGTGTTGTCACAACTGGTGACAATGTATCTGTAACTGGTGTTGTCACAACTAGTCACAGTGTATCTGTACTGATGTGGTCACAACTAGTGACAGTGTATCTGTACTGATGTGGTCACAACTAGTCACAGTGTATCTGTACTGCTGTTGTCACAACTAGTCACAGTGTATCTCTACTGATGTGGTCACAAACTAGTCACAGTGTATATATACTGCTGTTGTCACAACTCGTGCAGCTTTCTAGCTAAGAACTGAACGAAGCATTCATTCGTTTGAAAATAATATTTCGGGGTGGCACAACCGTCTTGCATATTATCATAAAGCTTTGCATATTCTGCACAGAGCCATTTATTTATGAGGGCGTATGTCTGCTTGGGCAGACGCCCTCACATGTATACGTGCTCCCAGACAATCAGATAGGCCAATGCGCGTAGCATCTAGTGATGCATATCAAGGTTTGGATGGTAAAGGACGCACAAAACACTACCTGACAGGCACTTCGTTACTTGAGAGGAGTTGGGCTGCCATAAGCATTCCCCATGCATTGCCCAATTGAGGAGCCACGATGACCAGTCTGATAGCGGCACCATCGGTGTTCATGCGTCTGTCGCGGGGAAACGAGTAGTGCTTGAGGGAATTACATGATTCATGAAGGTCGAAGTCAATAACCAGAATTATTGTCATTTATTTCATCCCGCTCCACCTTTCCTCTCTCTCTCTCTCTCTCTCTCTCCTCTCTCTCTCTCCTCATCTCTCTCTCTCTCTCTCTCTCTCTCTCTCTCTCTCTCTCTCTCTCTCTAATCACAAGAAGGTCTATGTTTTCGCTGTGTTTATATGCGTCTCGATAATCTTGCATAATACTGAATGTTTGACATGTGCTGACAGATATAAAATGTTGGCATGCAAGTTACATGTTCAGGGCTTTGGGTGCGAGCTTGTATGTCCGGCCGTACTTGTAGTGACTTGATGTTAATCGATGTCAACCGATGACCACTGAAGTAAGATACAAAACCTAACATGTCTAGAATGAATCATTATGATAAATGTGTGACTAGACGTTACATGAGGTCCCTTTGATGCTAGAATACTTTTGATGAGTATAAAGTATAAATAAAAGGATTAGGCTATGTTTGCACACAGGAAGTATGTTTGTAAACACATGAATAAACAGAATAGGATATATGTGGGTACGATGCTTATATACAAATGTCTAGCACTTAAAATGCATGTGAATATCTATAATATGTATTACTGACGTAAATTCTAGGGATGGTTTTTTCTGTATGTTCTTGATTGCAATGAAGTCACTACATTATTTAAACCTTACCCTAACCCCATCCTAACCCTAAACCTAACTCAAGTTTTGGAAAAAAAAACGATCTCCGAAAACAAGGCCTTCATAGCGAGAGAATCGGGAATCCCCGATTCTGAGGCTGGCGTCTCCTTAGTGGAGATTAAATTTATGCAAGCGAACGAGAACTATGTTTCTTTTTATCATACTGTTTTCTTTGAAAATCGAAAATTTGACCTGCGAACTCTTTGTACGACCTTTGGTCACAATAAATGCGCGGGGTTAACCCTAAC
>CM031595.1:19001648-19022600 GCA_018398815.1 Conus ventricosus | reverse complement strand
ACTTGGGCTCAAAACGGACTCTCGACGATAACAGGACTTCTTCGCGGGATGAACTCTCGTTAGGCAGTACTGCCGCAGTTGCGATGTCTGCCACGGACAACGCCTAAGGTCGCTTGAAGCGTGTTCCCCTAGGTCAGTGCCACTGGTTGGGGAGCCATTCAGCAAGGTTGGGGTCGACCTGGTGGGACCCATTAATCCACCATCCGATCGCGGTCACCGCTACATCTCGGTAGGGGTGGACTACGCGACTCGGTACCCAGAGGCTGTCCCACTTAGGACTATCGATGCCCCTACTGTTGCTGAATCTCTCAGGCAGATTTGGACGCGCACTGGCGTGCCCAAGAAGAAGTACGGCCGGAAGTTTGTACTGGAGAGCGATCATCATCCTCCAGTGCCTGGACCGGATCCGGCCAGTCAGTCGTCGATTCATGAGTTAGGCAGTGGAATTGCAGTCATTCTTTCATTTTTCGCCATATCAAGAGTTCCAGCAATACGGATGCTGACTATCTTAGCCGAGCTCCGTAGTCAGCACATCGGGGAAATCAGTCAGAGGGACACTTCCCCTCAACCAGGGTTATATCCCCTTTTGGTCTTGTATCAGGTGTAGTGACAGTTTTCACTTCAGTGATGTTAACGGTGGTGAATCGCCAATGGTCCGAATTGTTATTTTCATTGTTGGAAGGTTTGCTTAGTTGTTTGGTAAATGTATTATGTATCTCCTTGTGTAATTTTATCATAGAATGCTTGTATTGGATTTGTTGTACTCTATCGGTCACAGAGGGTTGGGTTCGGTCCCATTGTTGTGAATATGCACATGCGTCAAGGTTCAAAGGAGCACTGTATCTCAGAGAAACAGATGCTTTTAGAAGGGGGGTTTGTCACGAGTTTGTCACGAGGCCTACGACGATTGACTCATCGAGGGTAGTAGAATTGTTCATTTGGTTATTGTCGTCGTTGTTGTCGTATATCCGTCCCTTAATGTGGCTTGTGGTGTGGTTGAACCTTTGGTGTGGTTTAGCTCAGGTTAGTTTACTTTCTCTCTCCCTCTCTCTAATTCCACTGCCCGTGCAATTCATCCTGCAGTTCACGGTGGCTGGTATCTTTTTCTTGTACTGGCTGTCTCTATCGGCCTCTCCACCTGTCTTTTCACCTGCCGCACGTGCAAGGTTCCTCTTAGGTTTGAGGTATTCTCACCGTGACGTAGCGTGGCATGTTGGCCGCCATCGCTGAGGCAGGTTTTCACTTCACTCGAGCGGAAGATGTCTCTGGGAGCGCCTGCTCCGGTCCTGGTTCTTCACCATATCGTCGAAGGTACAGTCGGTACTTTCTTTTCTACAGTCGGCCTGTAGGAGGGAGACATCACTTCATCTTTTTCCGCATCTGCGCTGCTGTCCTCTCGACTGGACAGAGGGCAGAGAGAGTCGTTTGACCCACCACTCGGGTCACCCACGGGTAGCTGGTAAACATCAGTTTCGTGGTTTATTTGTTGTTGTTTTTTTTTTCTTGTTAGCCGGCTAATTCTTCTCTTTTGCGCAATTTCTTTTGTTTTCAAAATTATAAAAGAAATATTGTTTGAGACCACTTTTTCTGGTTAATTCAATCTTTAACCTGGCCATTCTAAATTATATCCAAAATTCTTCCTCCTTTTTATGCATCTGGTGATGCGGTAGTCGGTGGGGATGGGAGAGAACCTGGTGATTCAGGGTTGGTACTTGCTTGGTCTCGCTCGTCCGCCCCTGTCACAATTGCCGGTCTCGCATTCTTCGGCCACCGTCTGTTTGTGTGTGCAAGGAGAACGAGTTTTATGTTCGCGAGCGTGCGTACGCATGATTGGTCGTTTGATGCGTGGTTGGAAATTTGTGTTATTTTGAAATGTTGCCATAAAATGTGGGGATAATTGTGCCATTGAATTATTAATTATTTGCGAATGTGGTGGCAGATGTAAGGCCATGGTTGCTCTATTAGTTCAGTTTCTAAGAAAGGAAAATGTTAAATGTGAGTGAGAGAAGGATGAAGATAATTCATATTTGTTTTATTCCTGTTAATTTAATGCAGTCTCTTACCTGCTTCGTATGAGAAGACTTTAACGAACTTCCTGATTTGGTCGGTTTGCTGCGTTATGCTCAAGTCTGTGTTGAGCTTATGTGTTGGGGTATTTAGTAAACCTCCCCTCGCCCATCATGCGAGTGGCTGTTAAGGTTTAACAGCGTGTGTCAGACAGTACTGACTGCGGGGTTCCAGTACCCGTCTGTCTACTTTCCTCCCAGTTACCTTGTCCCTCCTCCCGGAGGCTTCACCCGGAGCACGCAGTGGTGGGGGCCACGCGCTGGTTGGGACCACGCACTGGTGGAGGCCACGTACTGGTGGAAAAGCCCGTGGACTTGGCTGGACGGTCCTGATCCCCGTCCAGGACCTCCAGCAACAACGCCTCGTCCCCCGAGACGCGCTCTCCATCATCTGTTTGTGCGGGTCAAGGGTGTCGGCCTTCGACATCTCTCTCTTCAGGAACCGACCCGGTTTGGGGCACTCATTTGCAACAGGGTGTTCCTAGTAGACTTTGGAGAGGCAGGGGTGTGGGGGCACTACATCTCGGGAAAGGGATGGGTGCTGGAATTATTTATTTATGGTTGTGATTGTGCGCGTTGTGTGTGCTGGAATTATTTATTTATGATTATGATTGTGTATGTCGTGTATTGAAATGCTTGATTGTGATTGTGCATGTTGTGTGTGTTGGGATGCTTGTTGTGTGTGTTGGAATGCTTGATTGTGATTGTGCATGGTGCGTGTGTTGAAATATTTATTTGTGATTGCGTGTGTTGATGTGAATAAATGGGGTGTTGTATCGTAATCTTTCTTGTGTGGTCTCTTGCGAGGCGTGTGAGGTCAGTCACTCCCTTCACTCCCATCTAGACCGATCCAGTCAGGGCAGACCTCCAGGGGTCGGTCGTGACAACATCAGTACAGATACACTGTCACTAGTTGTGACAACACCAGTACAGATACACTGTCACTAGTTGTGACAACACCAGTACAGATACACTGTCACCAGTTGTGACAACACCAGTACAGATACACTGTCACCAGTTGTGACAGCACCAGTACAGATACACTGTGACTAGTTGTGACAACACCAGTGGAGACACACTGGCATGTGGAAGTGTTTCCCCTGTCTACCATTCGCTGCAGATTCTTACTCTCTTCTACATCTTCCAACGCATAAATAAAGAGAATCTCATCTTTCCACCCAACCCCCCCCCCCCCCCCCCCCCCCCCCTACTTCCTGTACTGCCTACTCTCTCCGTCACCCTCTGCAACCTACCCCTACACTCATTCACTTTTTTTTTCTCACAATGATACTTTGGTTATTAAACCTTTAGATGTGTGTGTGTGTGTGTGTGTGTGTGTGTGTGTGTGTGTGTGTGTGTGTGTGTGTGTGTGTGTGTGTGTTTACTCGCAAGGAGGGTGGGGGCAAGGAGGGATAGGGTGGGCGAAGGAATCGGATTGGGAGGGGGGGGGGGTTGCACGTGAATGTGATTACGTTTTGGTGTATATCTCCGAATAGATTCGACCAATCAGCAAGCCCTTGCAAAAAAAAAGAAAAGAAAAGAAAAAAAGGGAACATGCAGAATGACTGGTTTATTCATGCAATCCTTACTATACATAATAAACTATTGTTTTATTCATGTTTTCAACTGTTGTGCTGAAAGCATACATACGAACATTTTCCAGGATATGCTGTGGCCTATGTGTGCAACATTTCAATTTTGAAACTTGTGAATCAGCACGATTTTGTCATAGTTGTAAGATCTAGTCCGAAAAATCATTTCTTACATCAATTAGTAAAAGTGTATTGTAATCACTTAAACCATAGTATTGTTCAAATCACTAAACCTCTTTACTACAGGAATAGAACATTGCGCACGGATACCTAATCAACTATTCAAATGCATTCAATGATCAATTTACATCTTTATTAACTGAAGCCAACGGTAGATACAGTAAAAGACAGTGTTGTTAAAGGGCAAAATAAATCAGAGGATACTACAGGGTAAGCGAACGAAAACATCTACACACAAAAAACACTGTAGGATACGTTAGTCTTTTGAATACACAATCCAATCTGTTCAAAGGGGCCAGTGGCTGGAGTAAACATACCATGTTTGTTTGCAAAAGCAAACGTTGCAACTCCATAACATCTTAATGCGATTTAAAAATCAATAATGAGAAATAATTCAATAAGACCGATTTGTGTGCAAGGTCGGGGATTAGCTATTTGTCAAAACCACACACACAGAAAAATGAAAGTCTAACGTGGAAACTAGAAAAACGAAGAGCAATGTGTCCACTGAGACACACATGTGGTGAATACCTCCCCTGAAGGGAGAGGGCGAAGACGGGCTGAATAAATAAAGAGAGACAGAGATGCATGCAGATTTTACTTGTGTGATCTTTTAACTGAATGCATTGAAGCTTCCACAGAGTGTAGCCTTCATAACAGAGTATAAGGTTTCATTCAGTCTCGCATATGTGTATTTTCTTTCCTTCTTTCTTCGTTCCTCAGTTGAATCTCTGAGGTTCACCATGTCTATGATTTTTTTTTTGCGTTAAGGAAACCGTCTTCTGTCTTCGTGGACGATGTCTAAAGTGAGCAACAGTATGTATGTGTTAGATTTTTGAGTCCTCCATTGCACCGGTTCGTGAAAGCCTACTATTCTCTGAAAAGTGAAATGGGATTTTAACGTACGCGCAAGACTTTGATATGCAACACTTTCTCGCAAGGGACTTTACATTGAAGTCTTATTGAAGAACAGAATGTGGTTTGAGTCCGCACAGAGTGTGAGCAGTGAAAAAAGAAGAGTGTGGTTGCGTAAGGAGGGTTAGGAATGTTTAGGGGATACAGGTTTGGGGCCACGGGAGAGGAGGGCACATGTGGAGAAGGAGGAAGTGGAGGCGAGCAAAGAAAAAGGAGAATGGAGGTGGTGGGGACGCAAGGGTGGTGAGCGGAGGGAGGTGGTTGAAGAGAGGTGGGAGAGGGGAGGTCAGGCGGCACGCTGTCAGCATCATGAGGTGCAATGCCAGTGAGGTGCAATGCCAGGTAGGTGCAATGCCACAATGCCAGTGAGGTGCAATGCAGTGGCCTCATCACAACAGACGCTTCGCTTTCTCTTCCTTTTACTGTGCTGAGAAGTCCCGTCTTAGTGCCGATTTTCCAAACGTGAACAATCTGATCTTACGCTCAACAGATTTTACATTAGCTTCATTTGAAATATCCTGTCGGATTTCCTTATGAATAACGCCTACTTTCTATCATTTCTATCGCAAAAATTCACTTTTTTTTCTAAAGATCTACCATAAAAAAGAGATCAGACTATTTAATTGGCTGTTTTAGTGCAGGTTTACCTTCTAATTTATCGTCAAACAATATACCCATTCAAATAGTGTTATACATCCTGTTTAGCAAGATATGTTTATGCTACCGATCTTAGTTCAATATCTAATAACATACACATTTATAATTATCTGGACTCTGTATGGTAAAAATTGCCACCAGAGCCGGATCTTAAAAGGTTGTCAAAATGCTCTGATGCATAGACGTGAAATACTATGTATTTTTTTTTACCTATGTATACAGCAATTATTCTAACACCGTCACAACAATTATAATTACCCTCTGTCTGCCTGCCAGTCTGTCTGTGCCTGTCTGTTTCTCTGTCTGTCTGTCTGTCTCTTTGTCTTTCTGTCTGTCTCCCTCCCTCCCTCCCTCCTCTCTCTCTCTCTCTCTCTCTCTCTCTCTCTCTCTCTCTCCTCTCTCTCTCTCTCTCTCTCCTCTCTCTCTCTCTCTCTCTTGTAACTCATTACTTGTTTTCCTCTCAGAGGGCCTGACGTAAAAAATCCCACCAGCGCTTATTTAGTTTGTCTCTTAAAAACAAATCTTCTCTCCTCTCTCTCTCTCTCTCTCCTTCTCTCTCTCTCTCTCTCTCTCTCTCTCTCTCTCTCCGTCCATCCGTCCATTCATCCAACCGTCCTTATCAGTCTGCCTGTCTTTCGTCTGTCTGTCTGTCTGTCTGTCTGTCTCTCCCTCTCTCTCTCTCTCTCTTCTCCTCTCTTCCTCTCCTCTCTCTCTTTCTCTCTCTCTCTCTCTCTTTCCCTCTCGTTTTCCTTCCAGACTCCACTTTACTCTTCTTCGAATCTCCATTCCTTTTTTTTTTCAAAGTGGAAAGTTCCAAAACGTTTATGGTTTCACGCTAATTGCGATAAACAATATGATATGACAAATTTAGACAAGATCCAAAACAGAGATAGAGCTTTAACGAGATCATTTGTTTTAATTCCTGCAGACCATAACCATTTGATATGTAACAGGTGCGGCTGCTTTTTTCTGTGTGCATAAAGCTGCTGTGTTTCCATGCAGATGCATTCAAGCACTTACTCCTATCATTCCTACTTTTCACAAACGCTCACAGTCACGTCTGCCTTTCCCCAGTGTACATCTATATTTCAAGTTCGCCTCAATGGATGAGACTAAAATTCAACGAAGACAAGTGATTCTTTCAAATAATGCACCAAGGATGATCATGTAGAATAATAGTATTATTTGTTCTTTTTTTTGACAAATGGATGAAAATATTTCTCATGTGACAAAACGTTCGTGGAAAATGGCTTTGGGCATACTCCACAAATCAATAATAAAAAATACTTCAGCCTTGAGGAAATAAATTCACAGAATGCGTTTCTGTTTGGCCACAAGGTGTTTTATTTCTGAACGTTTTTGAGTCCTGTGAGTTATAGAACCCACTTGAGTTTTCCCTCTTGATGTCTCTAAAGCCTGCCTTCTGTGGCATGGCTTCCATGACACTCAAACAGTTCTCCCAAACACAGCCACGACCATTTTTCATTCTGCTGCTTGGGACAATACATTTTTTAGTTCGCATGAGCCAACTCACGAGAGGAGACACTGCACAGCTGCTGGGGATGTGTGGTGCTTGTTCTGGGCGCATCATACTCGGGACACCGTCTGATGGATCCAGTACTGACCATGATTTAGTCGTGAAGCAAGTGTACGTCAGGGTCCATCTCTGGATGGAGACTGCTGTGTTTAGCAGTGACAGTCTTCCTGGTGTTCTCGGTACTGAAGTTTATGAAATGGGCTTACCGTTAACAAGAATGTGGGAAGATGGAGTAGTGGGCGAATATGAGGAAGTGGGGGTGGAGATGGGGATGGAATCGAAAGTTGTGTCAACATGAAAACATGACATAAACGGACACGAGCCTCTCTTCTCTCTCTCTCTCTCTCTCTCTCTTCTCTCTCTCTCTCTCTCTCTCTCTCTTCTGTTTTTGTGTGTGTGTGTGTGTGTGTCTTCTTCTTCTTCCTAAATACTGGTTCACTCAAAAACGAGTAGGTCACCAGCGCGTGTCACCAGTGTGTGTGTGTGTGCGTGTGTGTGTGTGTGTGTGGTGTGTGTGTGTGTGTGTGTGTGTGTGTGTGTGTGTGTGTGTGGAGAGAGTCAGAGAGGAGAGAGAGACAGAGAGAGATAGAGACAGAGAGAGAGGTGTGGTTCTTCATGGTATGCCTTAATTAACTGACATGTCGGGACGTTGCTCTCACCACTCACGATCAGTGTGCGTCCTATACATGTTAAGATCAAGACATCGTGTGATCCAGTCGGTAGAAGACTTTCATAATCTTCCTATCTCCTTCAGAAGCAGAAGTAGACAACATAGTATATCCAAGCCTTTTGAAGCATCATTGACGTTACTACGTCTATGGGTTAAGACCGTCACGGACATTGTACTGAAAACTGGTCTGCGTTATTAGCCCTGAGGTCAGCCGATCGCCCAGTATCAGTGGTATTACTAAGCTGACGGTCGGAACTGGTCTGGGGTACAAAGCGATGAGGTGGCCGGATCTAATTTCCTGTTGGTCCTGGCGGCTCATTTCCTTTGAAGAGCTAACTGGACACAGGCTAGTAGCGGCAACATCAAAGCTCACTGGCATGGTCGACAGGGAATCATCTATGCAGACCTAGGCCACGCCACGAGAGAGCAGGGGGTATCAAGATGGATCTTCAGTGTTGGTCTCCCCGTAGGAGATAATGGATATAAATCTTTAATAATTAAGGGACCACCGAAAGTGGGTGAATGTGCGTGTGTGTGGTGTGTGTGTGTGTGTGTGTGTGTGTGTGTGTGTGTGTGTGTGTGTTCGCTCATGCGTGCGTGCTTGTGTTTGCATGTGTAGTATGTATGTATGTTTGTATGTATGTATATACAACCTTGAGTTAATCTGACAATAAATTGGTTCAGTCAGTCAGTCAGTATGTATGTATGTATGTATGTGTGTGTGGTACGTGTGCGTGTGTGTCTGTGACTGTGCATCTGTGTCTTTGTCTGTGTGAGAGCTTTTGTTTCTGTCCCTCTCTGTATGTCTAGTCTTTGCAGAGAGAGAGAGAGAGAGAGAGAGAGAGAGGAGAGAGAGAGAGAGAGAGAGAGAATAGGTTTTCCTCATTGCATGCATTAATAAATTACCGTTTGAAGAGGTTGTTGCCACTCTCACGCCATTCATGAGCAATGCATTTATATACGCTTTAATACAAAGTCCTCAGACAAATCAAGCCAGTAGCAACCTACATCTCCCTTTCTCTTCCAGGACAAAAGCAGACAAGAAAGTGCATCCAAACTTTCTTAAACATTGCCTCTGTATGTAACATGCTATCATAGACAGCGCACTGAAAGTTCCTCTACCTTGTGATCAGCTGCTTGTCCAGTATCAGTGGAATTACAAAGCTAACGTCAGAGCTACCAGCCACTGTGTCAAAGTGGTTAGCAACACAGAATCCCAGCTGGGGTCGTGGGTTTGATTCCCATCAAAGCAATGTGGGATTTTTCTGCTCTGACTGGCTCAATATCCAGACTTGAGTTTGCTAAGGCTCAAATGGGAAGACTGGAACCACACAGTCGAGTTTCATCCACATAATAGAAACATCTCTGAGAGTGTTGCTCACATTTCCTGACCAGCTCTGCAGGTTTCTGTATCTCTCGGGCCTGGTTGACGCTGGGATATATCATGAAAATAAGCGTAGAAATACAGCCTTGTCATGCAGTCTCGGACCGGAATGAAAATCCGTAGCATCAACGTCATCATCCCCATTCTCATCGATCGGCAGAAAATAAACTTAAATTCTGTGGCCCTCATGCATTGCTGCCAAGGTGATCTTAGTTTTAATGTCCTCTCCACGTCTGTGGCCTTTTTTGATTCCGTCAGGCTCACTGGTATCGGCGATCCATGGGGGGTGTGGTTGGATGGTCGTAATGGCGCCTGCGGAGGGAGAGTTCACTCATGCTGGCTCCACAACTAAGCAATTATTGTCGTCAGTAGGGGGCTTAGTAGGGGTGTCCTGCGTATGTTGGATCAGAACAGGCGCCACTGAACACCACGAAGTGACTCGGCAGTAGTGCAGTATCTCCTCCGGTGGGTTGCCTCATGACAACTTGACATTGACGGCTGCTAGTGGATTGGCAGTGCCAGGGCTGCAGTGGGTCGGAGCAGGCTGTGGATGTGGATGGGGTGTTGGAATGAGCAGCGTGGGTTCACTGCCACTGAGGTGGCACAGACGATAGGACAGACAAAAACTGATGCCTGAGCTAAGCTGCAGGACAATGTTCTGCAGGTGAGCTGGACGGACCTTTTTTCCTGCTCATCCTCTTCGCTAATTTCCTATGAAGAGTGACAACATCAACGCTCACCAGATTGGTCGACTGGAAAATCACTGCAGAGCTATGTGGAGAGATCAGAGATTTTTGGTATGAATCTTTGGTGTTGACTTCGAATGGAGATAATGAATGTTAGCACCTAATAATCTAAGGACCATGTGTGTGTGTGTGTGTGTGTGTGTGTGTGTGTGTGTGTTGTGTGTGTGTGTGTGTGTGTGTGGGGTGTTACATGGCCGAATGTGTATGGGAGTTTGTGTGCCTATGTCCGTCTGTCTATGTGTCTGTGTCTGTATGTGTGTGTACGTGAGTCTCTGTCTGTCTATGTACGTATGTCTGTCGTTTGCACACACACACACACACCCCACACACACACACACACACACACACACACACACACACACACCACACACACACAGATAGACAGACAGATAGATAGACAGACAGACAGACAGATGGACAGACAGAGAGAAGCTTGTCTTTTTCATGGCATGCCTTAATTAGATAGCATTTCAAGGACTTGGTATCACCCCTCAGCCATTTTTCACAAGTGCAGCCTATTTACTTTGGGATCAAGCCCCCGTCTGATCAAGCTTGTAGCACTCTACATCTTCCTGTCTCGCTCAGAAAGAAAAGGACAAGAAAAACTGTACACATTGCTTTCTGCTAACCTTGCTCTATGTGTTGAGACACTGCAGCGGGCATTGCACTGACAGCTGATCTACCTCGTTAGCCCTGTGATGATCGGCCATCCCGTGTCAGTGACCTCACTAAGCTGATGTCGAAAATGACCTGGGGGTACAACGCAGTTCTCTCCATGAGGTGGACGGTCCTGATTTCCTGCTGCTGCTTCTTCTTACTCATTTCCTAAGAGGAGCTAATTGGACACAGGCGATTAGCGGCAACATCAAAGCTCTTCAGCATGGCCGACAGGAAAATCACTGCAGAGCTGCGCTGGAGATCAGAGGTTGTTTGGTGTTGGTCTTCAGGGCTGATCTCCATTGGAAGGTAATGGACATAAACACCTGATAACCAATGGACTGTAGATGAACGTGTGTGTGTGTGTGTGTGTGTGTGTGTGTGCGTGTGCGTGTGCGTGCGTGCGTGCGTGCGTGCGTGCGTGTGTGCGTGCGTGCGTGGTGTGTGTGTGTGTGTGTGTGTGTGTGTGTGTGTGTGTGTGTGTGTGTGTGTGTGTGTTTCATTTTCTTGTGGTTATTGCATAGCCAGCCACATACATAATTTTGAATGGCTGTCAAACCCCAAAAAGAAAAGGTTACACTTCCTGAATGAAACAGACAAGAAGAAGTAAGAGTCGAAAAAAGCAGTTGGCGATAAGGTAGGAGAATGAATTAGTGACAACTTATGGCATACAAAATAATGCTGTGCTAAGTGTGCTGATCATCATAATTCATTTCGCCTCCCCAGACTAACACAAAAGTCGTAAACAAGTAATTAAAATATTTATGCTACTCAAAATGCACATGAAAAGCTATGTGGACAAATATCTCACTCGAGACCACTCTGAAGAATGTGAAATTTACCCAGTCGTCAGATTACAAATTCAAAAAAGCTGGCTTGTCATAAATTAGAATGAAAGTTTTTTTAAAAGGACAGTCTCAGAACCTAGACAGAACAATGGTCCACAAAAAGCAGAAAGACAATGTACGAAACGCAGATAGAAAGATAACAATAAAAGGAAAAAGCAAAGAGAGAAAGAAAGAAAGAAAGGAAATACTTCTTAGCAGAGCTCCTACACAATACAGAGAGCAATTTGTACAGAAAAACCCTCTGGCCTAGGAGGGGGTGAAAGGGGAAGAGATAGTGTAAGAAGAGCGAGAAGGGAATGCACGAGGTGGGGGTGGGGCTTGCAAAAGGGGGGAGGTGATTCTCACTTTCTTTAATCGTATTGTCTTCTCTTTGTTTCGTTGTTTATTTGTTTGTGTGTTTGTTTCACCATGTTGTGCTGTTGGCAGTTTGTTGGTTTCATGTTTTGACTTTCCTTGAGGAGCACACCAAGCCAGCGATGTGATGTGTGCAGTGCAGAGGAAACTGTCCCTGGGCAGATGTTTTGAACATTGACACATGGGAGGAAGAAGCAGAGGAGGGACAGGCAGTGGGGCAGATGTGCGCGAGCTGACAGAAGCTATGGCCATTTCACTGACATTCATAATAAACAGAACAACAACAACAACAACAAAACTGCATACTTGCACGTGCGCACGTGCGCACGTCCTAGCGCGCGCGCACGCGCACCACACACACACACACACACACACACACACACACACACACCACACACCACAGAGAGAGAGAGAGAGAGAGAGAGAGAGGAGAGAGAGTATCACACAGACAATCAGGACAGATTTATTTCGTCTTCAGCGTAGGGTGTTTGTTTTTTTTATCGATTGTTTGTTTGTTCGTTTGTTTGTTGTTTTCCTTCGTTCAGGATTATTGGTGTTGAAGACATGTTATTCGCATGCGAATTTTAGTGTATGTAATTACATAAAAAAAGGGAATGAAACAATTCCGCATACACACATATTCATAAACTCATCTCACAAATAAATGACAGACTGGAATTCCCTAGAACATTTGTGGAGTTACAGCTCGCATAAAATAAAGGTAATCATTGATTTGCTTGCTAGAGGGCATAGAATTCTTGCCTATTAGGAGTAGGGGTGGGGTAGGGGAGAGAATTAGTAGAATCACAGAGTGTTGAAAATCCATGTATAATAGTAACGTAGTGCTCGCATCTAATGCTGTCTGATGGTTGTGGGCTAAAAATGTGGCTGGTTAAAGAAGGAGAACAACAACAAGGAGAAGAAGAATAAGAAGAACAAGAACGAGAACGGGGACAAGAACAAGAGAACATCACGTATCAGACCAAGAAGAACAAAAAAAAGGAATAGAAAAGCAGTAACAACAGATAGACAACATCATCAACAGTAACAACAGCAACAACAACAACAACAACGATGACGAGGGGGGTCATGAGGAAGTGGCGAAGAAGAAGAAGAAGAAGAAGAAGAAGAAGAAGAAGAAGAAGAAGAAAAAGAAGATGAAGAAGAAGAAGAAGAAGAAGAAGAAGAAGAAGAAGAAGAAGAAGAAGAAGAAGAAGAAGAAAAACAACAACAACAACAACAACAACAACACAACAAACAGGAAAAAGAAGAGGAGGAGGAGGAGGAGGAGGAGGAGCAGGAGGAGCGGGAGGAGGAGGAGAAGAAGAAGAAGAAGAAGAAGAAGAAGAAGAAGAAGAAGAAGAAGAAGAAGAAGAAGGAGACCAATAACGCCAGGGCTCAAAAGAAGGCATGAAAGGGGGAGAAATTAAAATGAAGATGGCGAAAGGGAGACAAGCAGATGCGGTTCCAATTAGGCAAGAGAATCAAGAATATACGGGAGACGGCTTTTCCAACATGCCACTCGGTAAAAACTAATTGCAACTCTCTCTCTCTCCCCTCTCTCTCTCTCTCTCTCTCTCTCTCTCTCTCTCTCTCTCTCTCTCTCTCTCTCTTTTGAAGCGTGATTTGGCTCACCCTATTTCCTCAGAAATAGAAACTCTCTCTCTCTCTCTCTCTCTCTCCTCCTCTCTCTCTCTCTCCCTCTCTCTCTCTCTCTCTCTCTCTCTCTCTCTCTCTCGCCCATCTCTCTCTCTCTCTTAAGGATAATTATTTTTCAGACACTTGATTTCCTCTAGTTCTGTATGCACTCTTGTAATGTACCTGCTTACACGCATTTGCATGCAATTGTGCATCTATGATGTCTTTGTGTGTCTTTGTGTGTGTGTGTGTGTGTGTGTGTGGTGTGTTGCGTGCGTGCGTGCGTGCGTGCGGGCGTGCGTGCGTGCGTGCGTGCGTGCGTGCGTGGGGTGTGTGTGTGGTGTGTGTGTGTGTGTTGTGTGGTGTGTGTGTTTTGTGTGTTTTGTTTCTAATTGTATGGTCCTGTTATTTTCATTGTCCCCCATTGATTTTTTTTCCGAATATTTATTTCAGATGTCATTGCTTTATATTGTTTTCTTTTGCAGCGGTTTTCTTTTTTCTTTTTTTCTTCTTTATTTTGTTGTTATCTAAGGTCATGGTCTGTCGCTATATTTAACATGTATTGAAGTGTTGGCTGTATGTGTCGTAGAAATTAATGTTGTTTTCGTAGAATAGTAAAGGCAAGTGTGAAAAATGGCTGACATATGCTAGTAGCGTTACTATTAATTGATAACAGAAAAAAACAACAACAACAACAACAACAACAACAAAACCATGGTCATTGGCTTTGAGACTCTGTCTCTGTCTGTCTGTCTGTCTGTCTCTCTCTCTCTCTCTCTCTCTCTCTCTCTCCCTCTCTCTCTCTCTCTCTCTCTCTCTCTCTCTCTCTCTGTGTGTGTGTGGCACGATGCCAGAGGCACTTGCTATGAACAGACTTGAAAGGCCAATCTAATTTTGTAAGGAGCGGACAGAAAACACAGGGGTAATGAGAGGCAGTCGTCGGGAAGATCTAAGTGTCTAACTGACCGCTGTCCAGTCATGAAAGAGCACTGTAGAGCGGGTTATTACCTTGGACCAGCACCATTTACCTAGCCGTTAGTGAAGGTCAAGGAGAGCGTATGTCTTAGGGAATGATTGTAAAGGAGTTACGGAGGTGCAGAAAGGGAGAAAGCGGGAGTGGTGTGTGTGTGTGTGTGTGTGTGTGTGTGTGTGTGTGTGTCCGCGTGCGCTTGTGTGTGTGTGTGTGCGTGCGCGCTTGCGTGCGTGTGTGTGGAGTGTGTGTGTGTGTGTTAGTCTGTATTCTGTCTGTCTGTATGACGCTCTCTCTCTCTCTCTCTCTCTCTCCTCTCTCTCTCTCTCTCCCCTCCTCTGAGCGTGCGTGTGTGTGTAAAATATATATATAATATATATATATATATATATATATATATATAGATCAGTATATTTTAAAATGCCTAAAACAATTTTTTAAGTGCTCAACCCTTGGGGAGCAACAATAGCTAAAACAAGTTAAAAGAGGAATCTTAAAACTATCTACAAATTTGTTTCAAGCGTGTTGCGCTGTCATCAGGATGGTTTTTGGTTTTTGGTTTGCAAACCACACTTAGCAACTTTAAACACCAAAACAGAAATAGTAAACAACTGCAGGCATAAATGGAAATCGTTGTTAGTGAACACACCCAAAACAAAAACCTGAAAGCCCCCAAAAAACACGTGCAGCCAACCCGCACGTGCAAACAACCGCAAACGGGAGCCCACACGCTATATAACATCGCGGGGGGCAAACCAAAAACCATCCTGATGACAGCGCAACACGCTTGAAACAAATTTGTAGATAGTTTTAAGATTCCTCTTTTAACTTGTTTTAGCTATATATATATATATATATAATATATATATATATATATATGCTGAACAATTAAGTAGGGGGAGAAAACAAGTGCAGGTCAACAATTCTTCAGTCGTTATAGTAATGACTTAGCAAAGATTTGAACTTTAAAAAAAAAAATTGAAGATGAAGAAAATGTGTGGAAATATATTATAAATATGAGAAGCCCCTTCACTAGCTGCCTGAGGGAACCATCGTAATCCCTCCTGAAGGCACATTTATTTATATTGCCTGCTCCTAGGCCTTTCGTCCGCTGGATCGGACTCATAGGGGAGACACGGCTGATTGTGTCTGGGCTCTTGGTGTCAATAGAGACACACCACAGTCCATTATTCTGTGGTGTTCGCACCACCAAGGGTTCAAAAAAGAATACAACAGCACCCTCAAAGCAGCCAGCGAAGGGTAGTAATGAACAAAACAAAAGTGCGAAGACGAAAAAGTTGCTGAAAAACTAAAAGCATTATTCAAACAGTATAAGATATAGGGGACAATCTTTGAGCCTATGCTTGAGGATCCATTCAAGGATGCAAGGAAGATCGAAAGATAAAGGAACAGTCTGAGTGGGCAGCTCTGCTGTTCAATAACCCAAGCATTTGAGTGGCTAAGAATTGTACAGAACAACCTTTACTTGGATCTCCTATAAGATGCAATCTCCCACTGATTGACCAACAATAATGCTGAACAATTAAGTAGTGGGAGAAAACAAGTGCAGGTCAACAATTCTTCAGTCGTTATAGTAATGACTTGGCAAAGATTTGAACTTAAAAAAAAAAAAATTATAAAAAATTGAAGATGGAGAAAATGTGTGGAAATATATTATAAATATGAGAAGCCCCTTCACTAGCTGCCTGAGGGAACCATCGTAATCCCTCCTGAAGGCACATTTATTTATATTGCCTGCTCCTAGGCCTTTCGTCTGCGGGATCAGACTCATCTTTTATATATATATAAATATATATATATATATTATATATATATGTGTGTGTGACCCGTTTCACAAAATGAGTCTTAACTCGCAGGCAGCGAAAAGCGTAGAGGCCCGGAAAAGGTGTGTGATAGGTCGAATTTGTCAATTTTTATTTTTAATCAAAAATGGAATGTTTTAATCTTTAAACTACACACACGTGTAATCGACACTTTATAATTCAATCGGAAAATGTATTTAAAATGCATTTTAAGCCGATAACCCATAGCGATGATCCTTGGTAAACGCCAAAAGCAGACATGATTTTGATCAACATTCGTGTAGAGCACCCTCGAAAGGCCCCAGCATGTTGTACATCGTTGGAAAGGTCATGAACTCTACTTTCTTTGTCACACATTCACTGCGTGAAAATCAGCCAATCCAAAACACTGTTTCGAAATCTTAGCATAAACAAAAAGCGAAGTAGGTCGAGCCGATAGACCAATGAGGGATCGCGTTACGAACCTTTCATGGTAACCGCAGGGACATCGCGCTTTGGGGTTGGCTGACCGATCTTTGTTTACGCCTTTCGCCGCGAACAGCATGGCTTCGAAAACCACGATTTGCAAAGAAAGACTGTTTTTTTGCTCAGTGCTGGTCAGTCTCAACTCTACCAGCAGTAGATCAAGATGAATTGGGCAAACTGGTGACCGAATATTTCGCTGCAAGTGATTATGAAGACGAAGACAGCTTGACAGTGACGATGACTGCGAAACTTCGCCGGTCGATTCCGTGGCGCTTGACCCAACACGAGATGAAGTTGACAAACCCCTCGTCCACGTACAAGAAGTAAGAGAAGGTGCAGAGTGTAATATGGATGTCGACAACGGTGTGCCAGCTATGCTACAAAGAGCACAGACACGCTCATGTAAGGCGAATGGAGATGGGTGTGTACAGATTAATTTAATAAAATTTATTTTTCTCTCACGGCTTGCTTTTTGTGTCAGAAAAAGGGCTATATAAAAACTTAGATAACAAGACAACTGCAACATATTTTCACACCAATTTTTGTGTGCTATTGTGGCATGATGTGTTTTACCATGGCACAAAATTTGGTAAAGATTGGTGAAGTAGAAATACCTGTTGCTAAGGTAAAACTTCACTGAAGTGGTGACAATTTTCAAACTTGATTTTCTCAAAATGGCCGTTTGCTATGTTACACACTTCAAACACCCATAACTTCCTTATTTTTAGGAGTAGAATGATAAATTTCATATGAAAAGAAAGGTAATAATCTGGACATTTTGAAAATTACAATATCCTAAAATCTGTTAATTTCACCTTAAGACTCATTTTGTGAAAACAGGTCACATATATGTGACGTCAACGTAAATTATGACGTCAACTGGAAATGACATAGGTAACTACATGACGAAAATATTAATATTAGACAAGAGAAGGGAGCAAGAATTAACGACCGAGGCTTTGGTGTCCAGCCTAATTTATTTTGTTTTAATCATCGTTTTCTCCGTAGTGATACTATGTGGAGAGGCATGACTTTCAAGTCAGTAGTACGACGAAGTTCATTGTGTATGTGGGATACTTTTGATGACGGTACCAGCGGAATATGTACCAGGAAATTCATTTGTTTATAAAAATGTTGTGAATGCTGTGTCGCCGAGAGTGACTTAAAACTCCTGTAAGAATATTTATGTGCTCTAATTGTACCACCGCATGTGTGTCGGTGGGCTGAATTTATTGATGCGAACACTGTAATATCAATACACGGAGAAGTTAATATTTGTTTTAGATCAACGGTACGTCGAATCGAAGTTTATTGTGTTTTTCCGGGATTCAATATTGATTGCTGTGCCTTGTGAATCTGCAGTTCTTCTATGGTTTACTGTGCTTTATGAATCTGCGGTTCTTCTTCTGTGGATTGCTGTGCTTTGTGAATCTGCAGTTCTTCTATGGTTTACTGTGCTGTATGAATCTGTGGTTCTTCTTCTGTGGATTGCTGTGCTTTGTGAATCTGCGGTTCGTCTGCTATGGGTTACTGTGCCTTGTGAATTTGCGGTTCTTCTTCTGATAGTTCGACGTAATATATTGTGCTTGCTGTGTTGAGACCCTGTTTCTTCTTCGTCGCTTGTGTTTGTGAACGGCTGTGTTTACCGTGTGGGGACCTTGGGTATCCTTCTTCGTCTTATTTTAGTGCTGTAGACTGTGGCTTGGGTACTGTGGAACTGAGTGCGTTGATTGTATATGTGAGACACTGTGGACGGCGCCGGCGGGATCTGTGAGTTATATCAAGATACGTAGTATGATACGCTGATATATGATGATTGAAGTGTCTTATGTATTGATGTCTTAATTGACGTGCATTGATCTGTATTCTATGTAATGGCATGTATTTGATTTGGTAACGATTCATATTGATGGTTCAGGCAGCATATAAAAAGAAGAAAATCTAACAAGTGTGTTGCCTGGCTATCTATGTTCGTATGGTGTGGGTGTGTGTATGGAAAAGTCGTACACGCATCCAAACTTTTGAGAGCGAGAGTCAGACAACAAAACACGCACCACACACCATCCGTAACAATATATATATATATATATAATATATATATATATATAATATATATATATATATATAATATATATATATATAAATTTAATATGAATTTTAAATCTTTGCCAAGTCATTACTGTAATGATGAAAGAATTGTTAACCTACACTTGTTTTCCCCCACTACTTAATTGTTCAGCATTGTATTGTTTGGTCATCAGTGGGCGATTGCATCTCTTAGGAGATCCAAGTAAAGGTTGTTCAACACAATTCTTAGCCGCTGACAATGCTTGGCTTATGTAACCGCAGAGATGACCACTCAGACTGTTCCTTTTTTTTTTTTTATCTCCCTTGCATCCTTAAAAATCCTCAAGCAGAGGCTCAAAGATTGTCCCCTACATTTTATACTGTTTGCATAATGTTTTTAGTTTTTCAGCAACTTTTACATCTCCTCACTTTCGTTTTATTTTTTTCTACTACCTTTCACTGGCTGCTTTCAGGGTGCTGTTGGATTCTTTTTTGAACCCTTGGTGGTGAGAACACCACAGAAATACGGACTGTGGTGTGTCTCTATGTGACGCCAAGATCACAGACTCAATCAGCCGTGTCTCCCTGATGAGTCCGATCCAGCGGACGAAAGGCCTTGGAGCAGGCAATACAAATAGATCTGCCTTTGAAGGAGAGTACGACGGTTCCCTCAGGCAGCTAGTGAAACGGTTTCTCTATTTATAATATTCCCCCCCCCCCCCCCCCCCCCCCCCCCCCCATTTCTTCATCTTCATTTTTTTTTAATTCAAATCTTTGCCAAGTCATTACTATAATGACTGAAGAATTGTTAACCTGCACTTGTTTTCTCCCACTATTTAAATGTTCAGCAATATATATATATATATATATACACGTGTATGTGTGCGTGCCGCGCGCATACGAACGTGGTGGTGTATGCATGTTCATAGGAGGAATCGGTGTGGGTGGGTAGTGTAAAGAATTCTCCATTGTGTTCCTCTTTGTGTGTTGTGTGCCGTGCTTTGCTTTCTGCGGTCCTGTTTTCTTTGCCTGTTCGTGCCATTTCTTGTCATTTCTGTTCTGTTCAATCATACGTTGTTGTTTTTTCTGACTCTTTCCATTTTTCTTCTTCCATCTTATGTAGGTCCTCTTTATTGCAGGCAATGTGTCATTTTTGTTTGTCTTTCTTTCTCTTTGTTTTTATTCTTGTGTGTGTTGGAGAGAGAGAGAGAGAGAGAGAGAGAGAGAGAGAGAGAGTGTGTGTGTTCTATACTTCAGTCTTCTTCATTCTTTCACTTCTTTCCCTAACGACGATTTGGAACCTATTTTTTCATGCTTGAAATGGTTCTTTGTTCTGTTAGGGTTTGTTCTTACTTCTATTTGTTAACTCATCCGTTCCATTTCTTCGTTTTTGCTTTTCTGTTATAACAGCTGTTAAAAGGAAGAACAACAACAACGACGACGACGACAGCAACAACAGCAGCAACAACAACAACAACAATAATAATGTGTTTCTGTTATTTCGTTATTACCTTAATCTTTTTCGGATTCTTTTCATCCCGTTTTCATGTTTTTCCTCCTGTCTAATCTTGTAAGTTGTCCTGCTCGGTTTTTGTTTTGTTTTCTTATGCCTTTGTGCCTATAGTTATTCTGGTTTTTACTTTGTTTTACCTTTTCCTTCTGCCGTTTTCTGTTCTTCCACACATTCATCTTTGTACGTCTTTCGTTTTTCTTCTTCCATCTTTATGTATATCCTCGTTATTGCAGACAGTGTGGCATTTTTTTTCTTTTGATTTGTTATGTCTTTTGTGCTATAGTCATTCTGCTATTTACTTTGCTTCCCTTTTCCTTCTTGTGGCTTTTTTTCTTCTGTTCTTCTACAAGTTCATCTTTGCACGTCTTTTCAGTTCTTTTTTCTCTTCTTCCTTTGTTGCCATTTCTATGTTATACGTGCTCATGATCTGGTGTGTTTTTTTTACGTGCCTGATCTTTGAAGCACACACGATAGCTTTCAGTCTCTATGTCTCACCGATCCATAGACCTAAAGATGACGAGTTAAGATCTCTCTCTCTCTCTCTCTCTCTCTTCTCTCTCTCTCTCTCTCTCTCTCTCTTTCTTCTCTCTCTCTCTCTCTGTGCGTGTAATGCTCGCGCCTGAGTGTACATGTATGTGTGTGTGTTTGTGTGTGTGTGTGTATGTGTACATGTGTGTGTGTGTGTGTGTGTGTGTGTGTTGTGTGTGTGTGTGTGTGTGTGTGTGTGTGTATGCGCGCGCGCAGAGACCGAGAGAGAGAGAGGGGCAGACAGACAGACAGACAGACAGACAGACAGACAACAGACAGAGGTGAATGAGGAGAGAGAGAGAGGTTTCCTAAGAGACACGAAAGTACTAAAGTTTTGGCCCC
>CM031595.1:18956898-18974970 GCA_018398815.1 Conus ventricosus | reverse complement strand
GGGGTGTCGTAGAGAGAGGGTAGTGACGAGGATGGTTGTGGTTTTGTGATGGTAAAGGTTGGTGCAAAGCAGAGGGTTTGACCAAGGCATGTCCTTTGCGTATATTTATTGGGCATTGTTTTGTATTTGATGTTGTGATTACTTGCTAGTGCCAATCGCCTAGGGCATTCAGTTGTTTGACGGAAAATAACCGACTAAGTATGATATTTAAGTTTCAAACAGAGTGACTGAGGCTGCGCAAATGAAGCAAAAATTTAGACAGATGGGGGGTAGGTACGCCAAGGGTATAGACATTGTACATGCCAAGACCACACTGCTTGTACGACCCTTGAGTGTTCTTCAGGCAAAAACAAAAATAAATTTTAGACGGTGAAACGAAGAGAGAAACCACTTATCTTTCCTTTTCGCCGCACGGTACCAAAATGGCCGCCGGACGGAAATGAGGCTACCCAGGAGGGGTCATGGAGAGGAAATAGTGGAGGGGGGGGGGGGGGGAGGGGGGAGGGGTGTAAGGGAGGGGGTGTGAAACAATGGGGTTTGTTAGCTCTAGTTTGTAGAATTATGATTCGAATAAAATCCCTGCAAGATCGTTTGTGTTTTGTGGTACCGACCAATCCACGAGCAAACAAACATTCAAGTGAGCAAACCACACCAACCAGCAATCAATATACAAACCCAGAAAGGTGACCTCTTAGGTCACTGTAGTCCATGTCGTTACTTGAGGGAAAGAATGTATGTAAATGTCCCTGAAACAAAACAGGATCGTTTTCACTGATAAGATATCAAACGACAACAAACAGAGTTTACATAATAGTATGCCTAAATGCAAAACACTGGTGTTCTTTAGCACATAAATACACACCAAAAAAGGCACACAAAACCAAAAACAGCAATATTACCGCGGCAGAACAGAATACCTTAAACACAAAACATAATCACTGCCGTCCCCTAGAATACCACAAAAGAAAGGCCGCCAAAATCCAATAGCAACGTACAAATTTACACGTTCGCATACTCAAAACCACAAACACGGTAATGCTTGTCGATAAATAACACAACAAAACAAGACGCAAAACCGACAACACCTTAACATGTGGCTAAAACATGCTGAAGGAATCTAGGAACCGACAACACCGTAAATGTGCTAAAACATGCTGAAGGGAATCCTGGAACCGAAACACCGAACACGTGTGCTAAAACATGCTGAGGAATCTGGAACGAACCGTAAATGTGCTAAACATGCTGAAGGAATCTGGAAAGAATGGAGCATAGTCTTCTTCTTCTTAAAATAACTGGTTCACTCAAAAACGAGTAGCGTCACAAGCGCCGATGTTAAAAGTAAAATAAAATGGAATTAAAATAGTGCGGAATCAGAAAGTGGCCATGGTGCAAATTTGGAACAAGGGGTAGCACTCGTATTCAAGAAGTTAAAAGCAATGGCCAAATTCAGGCCCCAGGCAACAGTAAAATATCTGGGGATGTGTTAAAATAGAAAATCGTCAATATGCAGATCTCAAAATGTTCGTATCAATTTGTTTTTTAAATGCGATTGCATTTGTGGAATTTGATGCTCGGGCAGTGAGGTTCACAGGCCGTTACAGAACGGATAAAATGAATGTAGTGGGTGTCTATATTGTTGCTGTATGGAATAACATTTGACCGCCATCCTGTGTACTTTTATTCAATACTAGTTGGTTTCAATTGGAATAACAACTACTTTAGCTCTGCCTTTGAAGAAAGATGTCAGTTGATAAAAGCTTTTCTCTTCTAGGGTTTTCCATTTATTTCCTCATGTTCTTCTAGTATTCCTTTTCTCTGATGTTGGTTCCCTGTTACGAACGTGCTGTCTCTTCTGAATCTTTTCGAGGTTATCAATGTCCTTAAGCTGGTAAGGATCCAAATGAGAACCATATTCCAGTACTGGTCTACAGTGTTTTGTAGCAGTGTCTATTAACTTTTGGGGGCAGTCATTGATATTCCTGTATAAGGAAAGCTAATAAGATGTTATTTGCTTTCTGCATACTAAATTGTAGTGTTCTTTCCATTTTGAGAGGACTTCTATAATCAGCCTAAATATTGCTTGCCTGCATTAGTTCTTTAAGAAAGTATATGGTTAGAATAAATCTGATTAATTGGTGAAGCGTTTGTTACTTACGCAAACCACTTGGCACTTTTGGGGATGAAATTCCGTTTCCAAGTTTCTGTCCACTTTGTAGAGCGTTTGATCTTCTTGTAGAATGCGTGTATATTCTTGCTTTGATTGTTCTAATTTACTAAGCTGTCATCTGCAAAATCCGTTATAGTAGTTCCAGGATGAGAGATTTTACTTATGTCATTTATATAAATAAGAAAAAAAGGGCCAGAACATTTCCCTGTGGTACACCTGACAAGTGGTTTACAATGGATGACGACTTCCACAACAACTTTCTGCGTTCTCCCAAAGAGGAATGATCTAGGCCCATTTTAGAAAGACGCCAATGTCCGATGTGTTCTAATTTAAGCAGAGGCCCTCATGGTAAAATCTCCAGGCTTTTAGAAAAGTCTAATAAAATTGTATCTATTGCTGTCTGTTGTTAAGACAGTTATTAAAATCATTGGAGTTGTTTATAAGTTTGAGTCTCACAACTCCTTTCGCTGTCTAAAACATGTGGGCCGTTATTTAAGCAGTCATATTGTCAAGATGGTCCAGTTTGCTACTTTTATATGTGTTCAAGTAGTTGGATATGGGATGTAGGATGATAAGGTCTATAGTTCTTGCTTTTGTTTTGACACCTTTTTGAATAAGGGAACAATGCTCGCTTCTCGCTATCTCAGGTATTACTCCTGGTCCAGTGAAGCTTGTAATGTAGTTTGTATACCTCACTCAATTCATTGGCACATAATTTTAAGAGCTTGCCAGGAACGCCATCGGGACAGTAGCTTGTTTTAATTGATGTTGGTCAGTTAACTTAAATACTCCTGCTTTGTTTACTTTGATGTTTTGCATTTCAGGGAGGTTTTTCATCATCTTTAGTTCTTAACGTTAAATTTATGGTTTGGGATTGAGAAATGAACAAAATGCTTGTTTAGTAAATTTGCTTTCCCTTCCGGGTCCTGTATTAGGTTATTTGGTTGTTTCTCAGGTTGGAATCCCAATGTGTCCTGGCTTCTTACTCTATTGTAAGGACCATAATTTTTGTTTTGATGGATCACCTTCTGGAAATCATCGAATTAACATAACTGATGAGCAAGGTACATTTTCTGCACCTTCTCTTAATATGTTTATACCTAACCAGTAATCTTTCTGAATAGGATGAAGTTTCAAATTTTCTTAAAAGAAACGATGTTTCTTCAACATTCGTTTAAGTTTTTGTAGTATTCATGGCTGGTGGTTCTTGCTTGAAGTTATTTTAGCAGGTATGTTGTCATCCTAAATAAATCCAAAGTAAGTTTTTTACCTTCCAAAGGTCACTGACATTATCTTTAGCACTTTGGGATCAAAAAAAAGACGACTAAAATCAGGGAGTATCCCTGCGCAAATTTTGGTAAATCTGTTGGTTCCAGAGTTGATGGTACGATTAGGGGGTTTTTCTTCGAAAGGGTTTTGAAAGTGCTCTCTAAGAGAATTTTATGTCATGAACACCCAGGCCTGCAATGAATTCCTGATTGCCAAAGCGCCTGGACAATTGGTTTAAAAATAATCAGGAATGCTTACTTCATAAAGCAGAGAGATAAGGTGGCGCTTCACCAGAGGGCGACACGAAGGTTGCCTGTGCTATGGCTTTTTGTCTTCGATTTTTTGATGTGCTTACTATTTTCACAGTATGTTGATCGGACAGTTGATGTGCAAGAAGTGCAAGATGAAAAATGTTGATATTTGTGAAGCTTTCTTGTGGTGGTGATTTCAATTGTTCGCATTTGTGTTGTTGGTGTTGTGATGGTTTCGCATGCTAGACAAAATGGCGGACAGCGAGGAAGGTATAGGCGCTCATTACAGTTATGACAGGATTTTCTGCTCAGTTTGAAACTCTGCCGTGATTCACTGTCATGGCTGTGAAGCTATCCCAATGATTTGATGTGTCAGTTGAGAATGAAGAGGAGGAGGAGGAGAGGAGTGAGTGGGCGAAGAAGAGGTAGGAGAAGGAGGAGTGAGGAGATGATGAGTAAAACATACAAAAAAACCTCCGATTCCGTCTATATCTGTCGAATGTAGATCCATCAACCCCAACAGCAAGAAATTGTCAATTTGATGAGTTGCATGAAATGTGCTTTTTTATAAGTGAATCAGGAATCATGTTTACTTTGTTTTACTGAGACGTTTCTTACAGTCATATCACGACGAACGCATGGCAATTTTGGCTTTGGCAACCATACAGAATGGGCAGAGACTGTGCAAAAACAGGAAAAGAATCAGTGGTGGCGTGTCTATGTATGTGAATGATAAGATGGTGTGACGTGCGAATGTGTGCGTGATGCAGGTATGTGTACGCCAGAAGGCGAACTGCTGTCAGTGGGGGGTTCCCCCTTGAGGACGCTACTTGCCGCGCGAGTTCGGCCGTCATATTTGTGACAGGTTGTGTATGCCCAGATCTATGACCGTCATCTGCTACACGTGCTGGCGCCAATAGCTTGGGTTGTCCGTGATCTGCAATTGATATCTGTGATGCCACTGTTTTGTTGTGGGTGACTGTAACCATTGTGACTTGAAAAAGTTCTTCTTCTTTTACAGAGTATGTGACCTGTCCCACGAGGGATGATAACTCAATTGGACTTGTGCTTGGAAAAAACATCCCTGGTGCATTTAAATTTTTTGTCTGCCACTGTTGGTTTGTCGACCATATACTGTGCAACTGATCCCTGCTACAAACTCACAAATACAAACGGAGCCTGTGTGGAGGAGAGTGTGAAAGTATGGACGGTGAGAGAGTGTGGATGAGTGAGAGGATGTTTTGAGTGTACTGTATTGGTGTGTGCTGGATGACTCGTGTCAAAAAGGAATCATGATGAAGCGGCAGATGTGGTAACTGATTACATCTTTTTTTGTGAAGGACATGATTATCCCAACAAAAAACAATTTAACTGTTTCACACATAAACATGGATCACGGGTCAATTAAGGACACTTCTTAATGAGAAAAAATAAAATAGCATTTCAGGCTGGGTGTACAGAAAAGAAGGAAACGAGCACAAAACAAAGCTTAGGTGCGGATACGGAGGGTCAAAAGGAATTCAAGGTTTAAGTAGGAAAAGCGGTTTCTGTTAGGAAGAATGAAGGATGCATGGGATGGGGTAAAGATACTAACAGGTGAAGCCAAAAAGAATGCAAGTTCTTGCCAGATGATTATTAATGACCAGATGATTTTTCGAACAAAACTCAATGATTTCTATTGTGTTTTGAAACGGAATGATCTGGGTGGGGAGGTAGACAATGTGGGTAAAAGAGCTAAACAAAAGAATTCAAAGACAAGGGAGATGAACAAGACTTTGGAGATCATGCGTGTTGTGAAGTCATTGTTTTTTTAAATGAATATCAGGAAATCAAGGGTCAGAGTAACTTCAGTGGAAGATTGCTGATATGTGTGGTCTTTGAACTTTGTATGTTTCTGTAAGATTTTCAATTGGTTCTTAAGGCATGCTCTGTAACCAGTATCTGGAAAAATTCCACTGTTGCCCTGTTCCGAAGAAAAGAAACCAAACATTGGAATGATATGCTGCCCAATTTTAGCTCTGACCCTCCATAGTTATGAAGTGCTTTGGAAAAACTTGCTTCTCCTGTCACTTGGTTACTTTTGTTGGTCAGTACTTGACCCTTTCAGTTTGCTTATAAAACAATAGAGGTAAGGATGTATGCTATTCTACTCTCCTTCACAATGCTTTTCTTCATTTTAACAAAAACCAGGTTCTTTGCGGCGTATTCTTTTTATTGTTTTCTCTCTGTTTTATACTAACGCCACATCTGTTAGCTATGAAACTGCTTGCTTAGGTGGTTGACCCAAGCTTACTTTATGGGATTGTCAGTTTTGCACAATAGAATCAGTCTGTTCGTTTTCAGTCAGCACTATCCTGCGGAACGCTCGACTTTTTACTGGTGCACCAAGGCACAGTTATGTTCCCGTTTTTGTTACTTTATATATAAGGGACTGTAGAGGCACAAGAGAAAAATCCACTCGTTAAATATTCTGATGATTCTGCTATCTAGATATGTCAAACTTGATTCAGTTTACTTTGCGGAAATCAAAAAGTTCTGCAGTGTGTAAAGACATTTCTTGACCTTAATGTGCAAAAAAACAAAAAGTAATTCTTAATCGACTTTCGGAAAAGAACGGAAACCTGTGCCAGACTGTAATTAATGGTGAAGCTTTTGAACGAGTGAATGAGTATTAATATCTGGGAATGATTGTTGAATGATAAATTAGTTTTTGATAAAATGTTGATAAAATCCATAAAAATTGCAGTCTATGAATTTTCTGATGCAAAAGCTTACGAAATTTGGTGTTAAACTGTAATTTACATACTTATTAAGATGTTGTGTTGAGTCATTGTCACTGTTCTTTCATGTGCTGGTATGGAAGTTTGGGTCGTGAGACAGCGGTTATGAATGATGTGGTGAAGTGGTGTGCAAAGTGATTGGAAGGGAAAGCCAAGTTGGGAATGCAAGAATTGTTTATGACAGCCGAGTGGAGAGGAAAGCAAGAAGGATTGCCAGTGATGATAGCCATTTGTTTTAACAAATATTAGAAATCTTTACCTTCGGGAACGTCGTTTTAGGACCCTTGGAGTCAAATCTTGGGCGCAAAAAACTTATATACTTGGTCGATCCATATTCTAAATTAATGATTCTTTTGTACCATTTTTGCATGCTTAGTGGATGTGAAGGATGCGAGAGAGAGGGAGGGGCGGAGGGGGAGGGGGAGGTGCGAGAGGTTGAGAGCTTTGTGGGTGGTTGAAAGATGTGTGTGCTTGTGTGAGATATGTGTATTTGCATATTATATGTGTTGTGTGTTGTGTGTGTGGTGTGTGTGTGTGGTGAGTGTGTGTGTGTGTGAGTGTGTTGTATATATATTGCTTGTGAGTGTAGCCTATGAGTGTGTTGTGTAGTGATGTGATGAGGTTTTCAAATGTTATCGTGTGTGTGTGTTGTGTGTGTGTGTGGTGTGTGTGTGTGTGTGTGTGTGTGTTGGACTGTATATGTTAAATTAGAAAGTGGCCACTTGATTGTGAGGATTCTTGTTTTATGCATGTTTGTCTTGTTATTATGTTTATTTGCATCTATCTTAATTTCTCATCCTTTGTGATAATAATGTGTTCATATCATATCATAGCAAAAAGGAATTCGAGATGAGGGTGCATAAAGGCATTGTGCTTCGCATCTTTGTGAACAGAATTTGGAGACAGCACAAATGAAAATACGTCACTCACAGCATCAAGCTGAAGATCACTGTTGGTTGTATAAGAGCGAAGAATTTTGAAGGCTCGAGCTCAATTAATCACATGTAAAGAAAATGGACGTTTTATGAAGTCAGTTACTTGAATGACATTGATTGAACACTGTATGATATCAACGACAGTTTCCGTTGCTCATCTAGGGCCGAATGTCCTTGCAGGCTGGGGTGTTTTCAATTGGGCAGAATGATGCGAACGACGAACGAATCCCCGAAAGCGGTTTAGCGCAACCACGTTGTTAGATTGGGGGCGGACGAGAGGGGAAAGGGGTGGGAATGTCAGGTGTTGGGTGTGGGGGAGGGGCACAACCATACGTAGCGACTGTGGTAAACGCACTCCCGGCAAACCAAGTTGTTCAGGGGTCTTCACTGTTGTTGACACTCGTCGTTCGCATGAAATGCGTCACCGACCTTCACAACCTGGGTGGTGAAAACACCGACAGGCATTGTGAGTTGTGGGTTCTTGGATGGTTGTACGCCAACAATTCGCCGTATCCCCATGTGGAGATGCATCAGTGGATTGAAAGACCTCAGAAGGCAAGAAGATATTTTATTTTCACGAAGTCTATCTGGTTTCCAAGTGTGCTAGTGAAGAGGTTTAATAGTTTGTATTCTAACGCTTTTTACAATCCTATTTTCTTTCACAGCTCCTAGCCCCCCCCCCCCCCCCCCCCCCCCCCCCCCCCCCCCCCCCCCCCCCCCCCCCCCCCCCCCCCCCACACACACAAACCGTTTGTGAGAACTATTTGTAAATCATCGTTCATATGGATGAATAAATTTTTAGCCCTGTACATGTCCCCCCCATACCCCCCCCACCCACCCCCACCCCCTACTTATTGTTCAAGATGTTGCTGTTAGATCAAGCAGAGCGGAGATTACTTCGTCTTACAGATCCAGTAAAAATGTTGTACAATTTGTTTAGCCTTTTGTCACACTGCGTGACTGACAATGTTATCGCTTATCAAATAGTCAAGCTGACCACACTGACTGTGGACACTTTCTTTTTTTTTTTTTTACTTCCTTGTAATCTTTTGAAAGGACCGAAGCCGTTCAAAAGATTCTGCTTATATTACTCTTATATTATTCACATGCGGATTTAGTTCATTAGCAAATGGATGCTTCAGATGCTTTCTGCTTTTGAACGCTTGGTAGTGAGTAGCCACGTGAATATATATATATATCTATATATATATATATTATTTATATATCTATATTGCTCTGTATTATTTTTTAAAATGCCTCTAAAACAATTTTTTAAGTGCTCAACCCCCCTTGAGGGGAGCAACATTAGATTACACAAGTTAAAAGAGGGAATCTTAAAACTATCTACAAATTTGTTTCATGGCGTTGCGCTGTCATCAGGATGACAGCCGAACACGCTTGAAACAAATTTGTAGATAAACAGTTTAAACAAGTGGGACGTCTTGCTCCCATAAGGAAACTAACACAGAGTAACTTTATCAGACGGCAGCCTTTAAAACTTGAATAAAGTCAGACTAATACATAGGACGAACAATCTAATAGTGGGGGAAAAACAAGCGCAGGCCAACAACCGAACTGTTGGCAAAGATTTGACTTGAGGGAGGGGGAGAGGGGAAGTCCGAAGACGGAAGAAAATGGGCAAGAAAATGAAATTTAAAAAAAAAAAAAAAATGTTACAGATATGTAACCTCTTCACTAGCTGCATAAGGGACACCATCGCAATCCATTTGAAGGCAGATATATTGTAATGCATGCTCGAGGCCTTTCGCCGCTGGATCGGGAATCATCAGGGAGACACGGACTGGTTGTGTTGCAGGTCCCGGCGTCAAATAGAGACAAACCCAGTCCATAATCTGTGGTGTTCTCACACCAGGGATGCAAAAAAGAATCAATAGCACCCCAGAGCAGCAGCGAAAGTGTAGTAATGCAACAAAACGAAAGTGATGGGGAGGAAAAAAAAGTTGCTGGTAAACCTAAAGAATTATGCAAAATAATAAAAAATGTAGGGGACAGTCTTTGGCCACGACCTGAGGATCCACCCAAAGATGCAAGGAGATCAAAAGACAAAACACAAGACACAGAACAATTATAATAACCTCTATTTAATCAAAGGCATAAATCGGGAAATGAACATGAGGTAGGAACAGTAAACGATAAGACCAGTAACAAGTGGGGCACGTCTTGCTCCATAGGAAAACATACACAGAGTAACTTTCACTCAAGACCGGCACAGCCCTTTTTAAAATTGAATAAGTCAGACAAAATAATAGAGAACAATCTAATAGTGGGGGAAAAACAAGCGCAGTCCAACAACCGAATGTATTGGCAAGATTTGGACTTGAGGGGTGGGGGAGGAGGGGATGTCTGTTTTGTCGTCTGTGTGGTTGTCTTTTGATCTCCCATTGAATCTTTGTGTGGATCTCAGGCGTAGGCTCAAAGACTGTCTCCCCTAATTTTATATTATTTGCATAATGTCTTTAGTTTTACAGCAACTTTTTTTCCTCCCCACACTTTCGTTTGGTTGCAGTTACTACTCTTCGCTGGCTGCCTTGGGGGTGCTATTGGATTCTTTTTGCACCCATCGGTGGTGAGAACACACCGTATTATTGGACTGTGGTTTGTCTTCTATTTGACGCCGGGGAGCGCAGACCAACCGCCGTGTATCCACTGATGAGTCCCGATCCAGCGGGCGAAAAAGGCTCGGAGCAGGCAATACAAATATATCTGCCTTCAAAAGGGATTGCGATGGTTCCCTTATGCAGCTAGTGAAGAGTTTTACATATCTGTAGCATTTTTTTTTTTTTAATTTCATTTTCCCAGTTTCTCCGTCTTCGGACTCCCCTCTCCCCTCCCCTCAAGTCCAAATCTTTGCCAGACAGTTCGGTTGTTGGCCTGCGCTTGTTTTCCCCCACTATTAGATTGTTCGTCTATGTATTTTGTCTGACTTTATTCAAGTTTAAAGGGCTGTGCCGGTCTTGAGTGAAAGTTACTCTGTGTTAGGTTTCCTTATGGGAGCAAGACGTGCCCACTTGTTTACTGTTTGTCGTTTACTGTTCCCTACCTCATTTCATTTCGAAATTTGTAGATAGTTTTAAGATTCCTCTTTTAACTTGTTTTATCTATATATATATATATATATATATATATTATAGGCATTCTTCAGTCTCGGAAGACTATGGAGTTGCGCTCTGGGTGTCTATTCTGGTACAGTGACGGGTTGTGGCTGGCCAGTCCGACGCAGCAGTGACAGTCCCTGTGGCTGTGATTCAAAGACGTGTGCTAGAGGGACCTAAAAGCCTTGAACATCGACCAGAACAACTGGGAAGCAACAGCCCTCGAACAGTCAGCCTGGAGACAGACTGTGCAGAAAAGGTCTCTCCTAGTTCGAAGAGGACACTCACACTCGCTCAGCAGCACGGGGAAAAGAGAATGAGAAGAAAGGCTGCAGCCCAGGTAGACAGACCAGCGTCAGACTATATGTATGTATGTAATATTATATGTGAGGTCCCCAGTCAGTCTCGCACCTTTTGGCCCCCTCACCCTTCACCCCTATCCTAATTTTAAGTTTCCTATTGATGAAATGTTTTATACTCAACGTTTTATTTTAAGTTTAAAACATTTTAATTCATGTGCCTTTTCCTACTGTATACATTTGTGATTTGTGTTCAGGATCTGAGGGTGGAGATGCGAGCTTTTTACTGTCACAGTCTGTACCCCTGACGAAGGCAAATATAGCCGAAAATTTGGGTATTTTTATCTTGTTTGTTTGGATTTTTATCTACTTTGACTGTTTATATATAATTATATATATATATATATTATATAATATATATATATATATATATATATATATATATTTATATTTATATATATGGGCATTTTTGATCGTGCGCCAAATATGAGAAGATAAGTGATTTCTTGTTATTTGTTTTCACTGTCCTAAATGTTAACATTTTTTGCCTGACGAAGACCCAAGAGGTCGAAATGCATCGTGTCTTGTCCTGTACTTTGTTTGTCTATGTCCTTGGTGGTAACTACCCCCCTCTCTTTCTAAACTTTGCTTCATTTTCCGCCCTTAGTCACTCAGCTTTGAAACATAATGATCTTTGTCAGTCATTTCTTTGAAGGATGGAGGAATTGTTGGCTTGCGCTTGTCCCCCCCCCCCCCCCCCCCTCCCCCACCCTCCCCCAACCCACCACTACTTATTTCTTCAAATTGACATAGTTAATTGATTTGTAACCACCTAAACGTTCTTCAAATGCTAAAAATGCACACATTTTGAACTCATTCACCCTGGAAAAAAATTTGATGGGAAGAAGCCATTGTTTTGAGAGGGCAGTGACATGGCAGTGGTGGGTGTTTAGCAGCCAAGTGCGGGAGAACAAGGGAAGAAATTAGGCTGGTGGGTGGCTACGTTTGCCCTGGAGCAGGAAGAAATTCTATGGTGAGTTTCATGGCAAAGCTCGTCACAGAGGAAGCACCAAGAAGATACGTATTTTGGTTCTGAACTCCTTACACCCTGAGGGAGCTGGGTCGCATCAAGGTCATGACTCATTGATATCCTTCTGACAAAAATAATTGTGGTGCTGCCGATATTCGAACCTGCTTTTCATGATGATTTGGCGCCTCACGGCCAAGTCGCCTTGAGATAGATGTCCTGAAGAAACAGCCATCGGACACCTGTTCTAACTTGGGAATTCTATCCTTATGAAGCTCACCTTTGTTCCTCTATCGACCAGCTAGGCTAACTTCCAGGCAGATCTAGCTTGTTGTATATTTCTTCTTGGAATCCCTTTGCAAAGCCATGGGAATACGTCATCGACATTTCTCTGATATTCTTTGTGGCACGATGCATTGCCAGGGTCGGTTGAATCTTCTTTTGTGGAACTGATCAATTTGTGTTTGTCTGATCGAGCTACAACACATCAAGATCCTTTTTCTCTTTTTTTTTTTAGCCCTGTAAATTGCTTCCCAAATTTACAGTGGCATGTTCTACACATCAGGGCATTCCTGGGATTCTTCCTGTCTGAACTGACACACTCAAATATTTAATGCCTGTGAGGTCCCCAGTCAGTCTCGTTGCCATGATAGAGAAGAATTTTGGTTAATTAGAAGGAGTACTCGTCAGAACTGGTTCATGTCACTCGAATTCTGCTTCTTGGATATGTATACACAGTTAACTATTGGTCCCTTATCAGTCGTGCTGCCTTGACAGAGAAGGAGACTTTCCCCTTAGAAGTGATACTGGTCTAAATGGGTTGATATCACTCGAATTCTGCTTTTCAAGAACGTGTATACAATCCGCTGAATTTTCAAAATTCTCCATGCTGATTCGCAGTTTGTGGAGGCATTCAGAAACATTGAGACACTTCTTGTACAGGCTAAAGAAAGAGCAATCCATTAAGTCTAGGGGATGAATTGTCTCTGTCGTTCTTAGAAATTATGTTTCAACCAGTTTTGGTTGCTTGTGACTGAACAATTTCTCTGGCCGTGCAAGGCCAGGATTTTAAGTGGCGCTTTTTAATCAAGTTAACGGAATATGTTTTCCCAAGATGCTGCTTAAGAGTTTCTCTGTCCGCTATGAGTCATTGAATTAGATTTTTCAAATGGTGTGTCCTGGCGAACTGAAAGGAATCTCCTTATGAAGCAATATTGGGTCTTTGTCTTCTTCTCCTTCTCTTTCTGGTTGATTCTGCTTTGCTGTGACACTATGCTTTGTTTTCAGGTATTTCCAGAGCTTGTCTAGCACTTTCTTCTTGACTTCTGAGGCAGCCTTCATTACAGTATGACAGTAAAGAGCGTCATGTATGTTACGTACAATAATGCGGCATAAGAAGTCAAAGTTTTTGACAATGCATATATACCTGGAATACGTCGGCAACACACTTGTAAAGATAAGGCGAATGGACATCCAAAGTCATAAGATCTCGTTGACGCAACTTAAATAGTTTTTAAGTTAGATGTTTCTAAATCTAGGTGAATTTCACTCAGGACAATTTTAGTGAAGAGAAGTTACTGTCTACGTAGCGCACAGCCCCAAAGCATCAGCATCCAACAGTAACACAAATATACATACCCACCACTTCAACACCAGTCGGCAGTATCTTCCACCAGCACACACACATACATACACACATACACACACACCACCACCATACCCCCCACTACCCACTTCATACAGAAGTTGCAGCCACCCTCCATTTATTTATCTATTATTTTATTTTCATTAATTTTTTTTATCTTTATTGTATATTTTACAATTTATTTATTTATTTTACTTATTTTATTTATTTATTTATTTGATTATTTATTATTATTTTTTCCCCTTTATCTGATTTTATTAGCATTACCCACAACCCCACATACAACTACTCATACATAACTGCTCTCATCACCATCACCACGCATTAAAGTCATTTATTTATTATCTATTTATTTATTGATTTTTTAAATTCTTTATTTCTTCCTTTAAATTTTTTTTTTCTTTATTACTTTTTTCCCTTTTTTGTCCCACTAAGCACTATTATCAATCCACCATAATCACTACCATCACTAATATATCATACTATTCTACAAAACAAGCTACAAACTCCATTGTTTAACACACACACCCTTTCCCCCTCCCCCCCCCTCACTATTTCCTCTCCCACGATCCCCTCCTGGGTGGCATCATTTCTGTCCGGCAGCCATTTTGGTCATGCAGCGAATATGAGAAGATAAGTGTTTTCACTGTTGATGTCCTAAATGTTATTTGTTTTTGCCTGAAGAAGACCCAACAGGTTGAAATGCATTGTGGTTTGTCCTGTTACTTTGTTTCTCTATGTCCTTGGCGATAACTAACCCCCTCTCTTTCTATTTAACACCATGTGTTACAAGGAAAGTTTACGTCACGTCATGAAGACATCACCCATCTTCCCCCCTCTCTCTCTCTTTCGCATATCTACTTCCCAGTGATCGACTAATAGTCAGCACATTACAGAGAATCCTCTCTGTCTCTCTCGCTCACTTTCCCTCCCTTCATATCCACGACCCGCACCTGACAGTTGGGTGCCCAGCTGGTGTGACGAAATTGTGTTAACCAGCGCTGGGCTAATTAGCATGCGTTCTTCTGCCTCGCTTTGTGAATCAGTATTCATTCTTCTGTCTGATCTAAAATGCTACCCCCTCTCCAGTGAGTGGTGGGAGGAACAATCCCCCCCCCCCATTCCCTTTCAATGTCTTGATTGACACCCTGTCAGCCAGATCAGAAACCTGATTTGACAGTTAAGCCTACAAAATAGAAGACACATAGTGTCGCGCTTAAAAGACTACTGTGAATGAAAGACATGTCCCTAAAAGCTTTCACTATGAGGAGGTAAAACTCAACCATTTCCTGTCGTACATTCACTGATTCCGCAAGACCAGCTGTAGATCAGAACTAAGTAACAAGACAGCCGCCAGGAGAAAACCAGAGAGGAGGCACAATTATCTCTTCCACTCTAACCTGGTCTGAGTTCTGATTCTCCCAGATATGTTAGCTGAAACTATGTTTCTACATTTTGAATCTATGCATTGACTGCATGAATGCCATGTGGTATTGCAGTTACAACTTTGTGCCAATACTTGGTGACATTTATCAAAATGATGAACGAGTATTCTGTTGTAGCACTTTGCATGCCACCATGTGGTAAAAGCTATCACCATGTGGTATGATCCTTTGTTAACAATCTGACCACTATTTTTTGTGTACAATCGGACTTTTGCCAGTTTGCAATTCTATGTGTCAAGATGATAACTGAATAATAAACTTTGATCAGAAAAAAACAACAACAGTATGCCTGAACTAGGTGAAAACTGCTAAGTTGGTTTATGAATACTGGTGATTGTTGGAATGCTTTGTAGTGTATGACTTTAAGTCTACACCACATGTGCATTTGGGCTAAATGTATTCAAAGTTAATGTAATTCATCTCATAAGAAACATTGCTGAGTTATTTGACTGAAAGTGTGTGTAGCATTGTATTACTGTCTTCTACCCTTTTGTAAACTCCACTCAACATCTAAACAAAAGTGGAGATTGATCATTACAGTAAAAACTCTACACTAGAGTAATCCTTTGTTGGCTGAGTTCTCACACCTCTTCTGAAAGGTAGAGGGCAAATGTGTGAATTCGACAAGCCAGACTCTCAGCTACTTAACTACAGACCGGGTACTCTTTATCGCAGACCTGGGACCGTGGCTACGCTAAATACCCTGGGCAAGACAGGTTGTGAAGACACACCACAGCCCAGCACTACAGCAACAGGTCTACACAGCAGGATCAGTCACCAGCCACAAGAGAGAGGTCAACTATTCTCTCCAACTTTAGGTAAGTCCCGTTATTCCAAGTAGACTTCAACTCAACTCATTCAGAACTTTCCCTCACTTAAGGATGAAACAGTGAGAACCAAACATCAGCCTATGGGACAGACCAGTCCATTATGACTAACTTCAACTACTTCCCCAGGTGTAAGCAAGTGAAGTTGATGTGCTAAAGTGCACTTAACTTGTGTCAGTTCTTTGTTGTTCAATCAGTCTTGAATGTTTGAACTTCTCTCTAATTCTGTCTCTCCGAGCTACAAGTACTTTTCAGACTACAAGCCTACGGAAACATATCCCTGAGTCTTGGGAAAAACAAAAATTTCTTTCGATGACTAGTACTGGAAAGTTGCTCCTTCCAACACTAGTTAGAGAGAGGGTGGAGGTGAAATTTTCACATAATTCTCAAAGAGAAAATATTAGAGGACACACTGACCCACCCCAACTCTGGTCACAATAGAGCACATTTATAAAGAATTTTTTAAAAAAAATGAATGAACCAGAACATGAACATTTATAAAGAATTAAAAAAAAAAATGAATGAACCAGAACATGAACCAGAACGTCAAACCTTTATTGAAGGGTCTTATGCAAACTCATCCATGTTTTATAAAGAACCTTGCGGCGGTGCGTCCTGGGCAAATTTGAACGCACAATAGTGGTAAAAGCTGTAACGCAGCGTGGTCTGCATAGATGAGACGCCGCCCTAAACATGGGTGATAAAGCAGCCCTCTCCAGACATGCAGTCCTTTGTGTGTGTGTGTGTGTGTGTGTTCTCTTAAGCTCAATTTTAATCATAATATAGAATCAATAGAAGATCTTGAAAAAAATTATGTAGAATTACGAAAATCTCATACTGAGAGCAGCAGATTGTGCCATTCCAAAGATTAAGTTTAAAGCCATCCAAGAGAGCCTCAAACCTTGGTGGAACTCCTCATGTGAGTTAGCCGTTAAAATGAAAACAGAGGCATTCCAAAACTGGATGAATAGTCGTCATTCACAGCCACCCCAAGTAATAAATGAACTCCACGTAAATATAAAATTGCTAATAACTATAGTAACAGAGCAGTAGCTCTTGCCAAAAAACAGTATTATGGTAATTTGATCATGACTTGTTCTAAACATCCACATGACGTTTCTAAATTATGGAAAGAAATTAAAAAAATCAAGGGTACATTCCATCTCCCTCAGCCTGCTCTGCATGTTAATGATAAAATTTATAGAACTAACAAAGAAAAAGCTGAATATTAGCAGAAACTTTTGCTTCAATGAGTCAGACTGAGTGTTTATCCCAGACTGAACAAATTCGTAGAAAGGAGTTTGAGGATAAATACCAAAACATTGAGCAGCTTAACATAGAAAGTAACACTTTATATATTAACACAAATTTAACAATGCAAGAAGTCTGTTTCGCACTTAAACGCATAAAGCCAGCAAGATATCCACTGGTTCAGATCCTATTTCCTATAACATGATTAAGCATTTTCCTGAGAGTCTGTTATCAAGTTGTTGGAGTTCTTTCAGATTTGTTGGAATGCTGGAATGCTCCCTACAGATTGGAAAAAAGCTACTGTTATCCAATCCTTAAACAAGGAAAATCTAAAACTCTTCCCTCTAGTTTCCGACCTATTTCTTTAACACCTCATATTGGAAAACTTTTTGAAAGAATCATGAAAAACAGAATAGAACATTTCCTTGAAAAAAAATGGAGTTTTGCCTTTATTCCAGGCTGGTTTTAGGAAAGGTAGAGGAGTCACAGACCACATTGTCCACTTATCCTCGAATGTGAAAAAAGCTCTTGCCAAGCGTCATTCGACCCTTGCACGTTCTTTGATGTTCATAGAGCCTACGATTCAGTATGGCATTCTAAATTGTTGTACAAAGCACATGAAGTAGGAATACGAGGTCGTTTTTTCCAATTTCTGAAAGCTTTCTTATCGGACAGAACTATCCAAGTCAATGTCATGGAGCTTTATCACTTCTAAGACTATTAACATGGGTGTTCCCCAAGGAAGTGTAATCGCTCCAACACTTTTCTCGCTAATGCTTTACGATATTAAACAGGTTAATACAAAAGGTGCCACATTAGCTCTGTATGCAGATGATATTGCTCTGTGGAGAAATGTAAACTGCAATTTTTCCAAACAACAAACCAAAAGAAAGAAAATCATTGAACAGTATCAGGAAATAGTTGACAATATTTTTCATTACATGAAATCAAATGGTTCGGTTTATCTGCTCACAAAACGGTTTTTGTTGTCTTTACAAAGAAAACAATTGCGTTTGAAGCAGAGAATTTCTCTATAAGGGAGATAAAATTTTTTAATGCGTTA
>CM031595.1:18947915-18955898 GCA_018398815.1 Conus ventricosus | reverse complement strand
AGCTTTGAGGACATCAGAAACATTGAGAATTCATTGTATGTGCTAAAGAAGAGCAATCATTAAGTCTAGGGGATGAATTGTCTCTGTCGTTCTTAGAAATTATGTTTCAACCAGTTTTGGTGCTTGTGACTGAACAATTTCTCTGGCCGTGCAAGGCCAGGATTTTAAGTGGCGCTTTTTAATCAAGTTAACGGAATATGTTTTCCCAAGATGCTGCTTAAGAGTTTCTCTGTCCGCTATGAGTCATTGAATTAGATTTTTCAAATGGTGTGTCCTGGCGAACTGAAAGGAATCTCCTTATGAAGCAATATTGGGTCTTTGTCTTCTTCTCCTTCTCTTTCTGGTTGATTCTGCTTTGCTGTGACACTATGCTTTGTTTTCAGGTATTTCCAGAGCTTGTCTAGCACTTTCTTCTTGACTTCTGAGGCAGCCTTCATTACAGTATGACAGTAAAGAGCGTCATGTATGTTACGTACAATAATGCGGCATAAGAAGTCAAAGTTTTTGACAATGCATATATACCTGGAATACGTCGGCAACACACTTGTAAAGATAAGGCGAATGGACATCCAAAGTCATAAGATCTCGTTGACGCAACTTAAATAGTTTTTAAGTTAGATGTTTCTAAATCTAGGTGAATTTTCACTCAGGACAATTTTAGTGAAGAGAAGTTACTGTCTACGTAGCGCACGCCCCAAAGCATCAGCATCCAACAGTAACACAAATATACATACCCACCACTTCAACACCAGTCGGCAGTATCTTCCACCAGCACACCACATACATACACACATACACACACACCACCACCATACCCCCCACTACCCACTTCATACAGAAGTTGCAGCCACCCTCCATTTATTTATCTATTATTTTATTTTCATTAATTTTTTTTATCTTTATTGTATATTTTACAATTTATTTATTTATTTTACTTATTTATTTATTTATTTATTTGATTATTTATTATTTTTTTTCCCCTTTATCTGATTTTATTAGCATTACCCACACCCCACATACAACTACTCATACATAACTGCTCTCATCACCATCACCACGCATTAAAGTCATTTATTTATTATCTATTTATTTATTGATTTTTAAATTCTTTATTTCTTCCTTTAAATTTTTTTTTTCTTTATTACTTTTTCCCTTTTTTGTCCCACTAAGCACTATTATCAATCCACCATAATCACTACCATCACTAATATATCATACTATTCTACAAAACAAGCTACAAAATCCATTGTTTAACACACACACCCTTTCCCCCTCCCCCCCCTCACTATTTCCTCTCCCACGATCCCTCCTGGGTGGCATCATTTCTGTCCGGCAGCCATTTTTGGTCATGCAGCGAATATGAGAAGATAAGTGTTTTCACTGTTGATGTCCTAAATGTTATTTGTTTTTGCCTGAAGAAGACCCAACAGGTTGAAATGCATTGTGGTTTGTCCTGTACTTTGTTTCTCTATGTCCTTGGCGATAACTAACCCCCTCTCTTTCTATTTAACACCATGTGTTACAAGGAAAGTTTACGTCACGTCATGAAGGACATCACCCATCTTCCCCCTCTCTCTCTCTTTCGCATATCTACTTCCCCAGTGATCGACTAATAGTCAGCACATTTACAGAGAATCCTCTCTGTCTCTCTCGCTCACTTTCCCTCCCTTCATATCCACGACCCGCACCTGACAGTTGGGTGCCCAGCTGGTGTGACGAAATTGTGTTAACCAGCGCTGGGCTAATTAGCATGCGTTCTTCTGCCTCGCTTTGTGAATCAGTATTCATTCTTCTGTCTGATCTAAAATGCTACCCCCTCTCCAGTGAGTGGTGGGAGGAACAATCCCCCCCCCCCATTCCCTTTCAATGTCTTGATTGACACCCTGTCAGCCAGATCAGAAACCTGATTTGACAGTTAAGCCTACAAAATAGAAGACACATAGTGTCGCGCTTAAAAGACTACTGTGAATGAAAGACATGTCCCTAAAAGCTTTCACTATGAGGAGGTAAAACTCAACCATTTCCTGTCGTACATTCACTGATCCGCAAGACCAGCTGTAGATCAGAACTAAGTAACAAGACAGCCGCCAGGGAAAACCAGAGGGGAGGCACAATTATCTCTTCACTCTAACCTGGTCTGAGTTCTGATTCTCCCAGATATGTTAGCTGAAACTATGTTTCTACATTTTGAATCTATGCATTGACTGCATGAATGCCATGTGGTATTGCAGTTACAACTTTGTGCCAATACTTGGTGACATTTATCAAAATGATGAACGAGTATTCTGTTGTAGCACTTTGCATGCCACCATGTGGTAAAAGCTATCACCATGTGGTATGATCCTTTGTTAACAATCTGACCACTATTTTTTGTGTACAATCGGACTTTTGCCATGTTTGCAATTCTATGTGTCAAGATGATAACTGAATAATAAACTTTGATCAGAAAAAAACAACAACAGTATGCCTGAACTAGGTGAAAACTGCTAAGTTGGTTTTATGAATACTGGTGATTGTTGGAATGCTTTGTATGTATGACTTTAAGTCTACACCCATGTGCATTTGGCTAAATGTATTCAAAGTTAATGTAATTCATCTCATAAGAAACATTGCTGAGTTATTTGACTGAAAGTGTGTAGCATTGAAATTACTGTCTTCTACCCTTTTTGTAAACTCCACTCAACATCTAAACAAAAGTGGAGATTGATCATTACAGTAAAAACTCTACACTAGAGTAATCCTTTGTTGGCTGATTCTCACACCTCTTCTGAAAGGTAGAGGGCAAATGTGTGAATTCGACAAGCCAGACTCTCAGCTACTTAACTACAGACCGGGTACTCTTTATCGCAGACCTGGGACCGTGGCTACGCTAAATACCCTGGGCAAGACAGGTTGTGAAGACACACCACAGCCCAGCACTACAGCAACAGGTCTACACAGCAGGATCAGTCACCAGCCACAAGAGAGAGGTCAACTATTCTCTCCAACTTTAGGTAAGTCCCGTTATTCCAAGTAGACTTCAACTCAACTCATTCAGAACTTTCCCACTAATGGATGAAACAGTGAGAACCAAACATCAGCCTATGGGACAGACCAGTCCATTATGACTAACTTCAACTACTTCCCCAGGTGTAAGCAAGTGAAGTTGATGTGCTAAAGTGCACTTAACTTGTGTCAGTTCTTTGTTGTTCAATCAGTCTTGAATGTTTGAACTTCTCTAATTCTGTCTCTCCGAGCTACAAGTACTTTTCAGACTACAAGCCTACGGAACATATCCTGAGTCTTGGGAAAACAAAAATTTCTTTCGATGACTAGTACTGGAAAGTTGCTCCTTCCAACACTAGTTAGAGAGAGGGTGGAGGTGAAATTTTCACATAATTCTCAAAGAGAAAATATTAGAGGACACACTGACCCACCCCAACTTGGTCACAATAGAGCACATTTATAAAGAATTTTTAAAAAAATGAATGAACCAGAACATGAACATTTATAAAGAATTAAAAAAAAAAATGAATGAACCAGAACATGAACCAGAACGTCAAACTTTATTGAAGGGTCTTATGCAAACTCATCCATGTTTTATAAAGAACCTTGCGTGGCGTGCGTCCTGGGCAAATTTGAACGCACAATAGTGGTAAAAGCTGTAACGCAGCGTGGTCTGCATAGATGAGACGCCGCCCTAAACATGGGTGATAAAGCAGCCCTTCCAGACATGCAGTCCTTTGTGTGTGTGTGTGTGTGTGTTCTCTTAAGCTCAATTTTAATCATAATATAGAATCAATAGAAGATCTTGAAAAAAATTATGTAGAATTACGAAATCTCATACTGAGAGCAGCAGATTGTGCCATTCCAAAGATTAAGTTTAAAGACCATCCAAAGAGAGCCTCAAACCCTTGGTGGAACTCCTCATGTGAGTTAGCCGTAAAAATGAAAACAGAGGCATTCCAAAACTGGATGAATAGTCGTCATTCACAGCCACCCCAAGTAATAAATGAACTCCACAGTAAATATAAAATTGCTAATAACTATAGTAACAGAGCAGTAGCTCTTGCCAAAAAACAGTATTATGGTAATTTGATCATGACTTGTTCTAAACATCCACATGACGTTTCTAAATTATTGGAAAAGAAATTAAAAAAATCAAGGGTACATTCCATCTCCCTCAGCCTGCTCTGCATGTTAATGATAAAATTTATAGAACTAACAAAGAAAAAGCTGAATTATTAGCAGAAACTTTTGCTTCAATGAGTCAGACTGAGTGTTTATCCCAGACTGAACAAATTCGTAGAAAGGAGTTTGAGGATAAATCCCAAAAACATTGAGCAGCTTAACATAGAAAGTAACACTTTATATATTAACACAAATTTAACAATGCAAGAAGTCTGTTTCGCACTTAAAAACGCATAAAGCCAGGCAAGAATATCCACTGGTTCAGATCCTATTTCCTATAACATGATTAAGCATTTTCCTGAGAGTCTGTTATCAAAGTTGTTGGAGTTCTTTCAGATTTGTTGGAATGCTGGAATGCTCCTACAGATTGGAAAAAAGCTACTGTTATCCCAATCCTTAAACAAGGAAAATCTAAAACTCTTCCCTCTAGTTTCGACCTATTTCTTTAACACTCATATTGGAAAACTTTTTGAAAGAATCATGAAAAACAGAATAGAAATTTCCTTGAAAAAAATGGAGTTTTGCCTTTATTCCAGGCTGGTTTTAGGAAAGGTAGAGGAGTCACAGACCACATTGTCCACTTATCCTCGAATGTGAAAAAAGCTCTTGCCAAGCGTCATTCGACCCTTGCAACGTTCTTTGATGTTCATAGAGCCTACGATTCAGTATGGCATTCTAAATTGTTGTACAAAGCACATGAAGTAGGAATACGAGGTCGTTTTTTCCAATTTCTGAAAGCTTTCTTATCGGACAGAACTATCCAAGTCAATGTTCATGGAGCTTTATCAACTTCTAAGACTATTAACATGGGTGTTCCCAAGGAAGTGTAATCGCCCAACACTTTTCTCGCTAATGCTTTACGATATTAAACAGGTTAATACAAAAGGTGCCACATTAGCTCTGTATGCAGATGATATTGCTCTGTGGAGAAATGTAAACTGCAATTTTTCAAACAACAAACCAAAAGAAAGAAAATCATTGAACAGTATCAGGAAATAGTTGACAATATTTTTCATTACATGAAATCAAATGGGTTCGGTTTATCTGCTCACAAAACGGTTTTTGTTGTCTTTACAAAGAAAACAATTGCGTTTGAAGGCAGAGAGCTGTCTCTATAAAGGTAGATAATAATTTAATATACCCAAGCAAACAAGTTAAGTTTCTCGGTGTAATCTTCCACTATAAACTTTTTTGGAGTAAACATATCAATTACCTTGTAGAAAAGGCTAGGAAAAAAGTTGGTTTATTACGTGTTCTATCTGCTATACCTCTGATTAACGGGGGATCTAATCTCGTCTATGTCGCCTCAGGGCTAGTTCGTTCAATTCTGTCGTATGGCAAGAAGTTTTTTTTACAGCTGGAAAGACAGATTTACACAAGCTAACCAGTATTGACTCGTTAGCCTTTAAAATTGCATTAGGACTTCCCCGATGGGCTTCAATTGATCTGACGTACAAGGAGGCTGGTGTGTTACCCTTAAATGAACACAGGCTAAGTTGCGCCTGTAATTTTACAGTGAGAGCTAGAACCATTCCAAATTCAGTAATGACTGAACTGGATGGAAGTACTATATTTCAAGAGAGATCCGTAACAAATCGGTATACATGTCCCTAGGTGATTATGTTTCCCCGTTATTTCAGAACTGTAACCTGTCTCTTGATGGTATTGCCGAGGTTCCATGTTGTTCATACCCTTCGTGGTTGTCAGAGCAGGCTGAAATCATTTACACTTACGGAGATCTGAATAAAAAAGATAATCCTCTGTTACTATCATCCTATCCCAAAGACTTGATAGATAGGAAATACGATTCCTATCTACACATTTTCACGGATGGTTCTGTTTTAGATTCTTCCGATGTTGGGGCTTCCTTTGTAATACCAGCGCTCAGCATTAGAAAGAAATACCATATTACGAAAGGATGTTCTATATTTACAGCAGAGTTATTTGCCATTTTGAAAGCACTAGATTTTATACTTGACATGCCTGTTATACATAGACAAATACTTATACTATCGGACTCAAATCAGCGCTTACGGCTCTACATTGTCAATCAAAATCTAGTCGTTCAGACTTGGTGTGTGAGATCTTATTTCTCATTCATCAGCTAATAACCCGGGTATCAATGTAACTTTGTTATGGGTCCCAGACACTCCAGTTTACGTGGCAATGATTTAGCTGACTTTTATGCAAAGGAAGCTGCAAGAAATAAATCTGATGTTTTGAATTGTGATATCCTCTTTCTTCATCTGAAGCTATCCACATTCTGACAAGTTCAATCTGGAGCATAAGACAGAATCAGTACCTTGAAGATTCAGCTCGGAAGCACAGATGGGATGTGACTAAACCAACAAGCAAATGTTGTAATCCTCCAGGGCCAATCCCAAATCGTAACCTTGTACATAGGCTGCGGGTTAATGGTTGGTTATGTAGGTACTTAAAACCGGCACCCGCTTGTGCATGTGGTCAGACTCTCGATATCCTCATTTTTTATTTGACTGTACTAGTACAAAAAATCACTTTCAGCCTCTTCATGATAAGATGAAGTCCTTCAAGCTTCCGCTGACTATGTCTAGTGTTTTCAATCCCAGTTATGAGAACGGTTGGAGTCTGGCAATGTTGGCTGTTTATCTTATTAAATGTCATCCACTTGGAAGATATTTTTAACTCTTCCACCGCCCCACCCCCTCGTCACTGCCTCCCTTCCCCCTAACAGGTGTGTGTGTGTGTGTGTGTGTGTGTGTGTGTGTGTGTGTGTTTTGTGTTTTGTGTGTTTCTTCTCCAATTTGCAAATTTTTGAAATGTTAAAATCTTATTCTAGGCAAAAACTATAATCAGTATGGTTCGGCGTCTAATTTGCACGTAGAGCAAGGCTTTTTTCATCCCCCCCACCCACTCTCTCTCCCCTCTTCTCCCCTTCCCCATACACACTCATAAGCGTTCGACTCTTACGAGTAATATGTCAGCCAGTTCCATACTTTAATGATCCTTGATTACCATGTATTGGATATACATGTAATCACACAGAATTGGTGTTTCTGAATACCAGTATATATGGGCTCTTAGTGTGCGCGTGCGCGCGCGCGCGCGCGCGCGCGCGCGCGCGCGCGGTGTGTGTGTGGTGTGTGTGTGTGTGTGTGTGTGTGTTTGTGTGTGCTTATGTTTGTGTATGTAGAAATTATCTCGTCTATAGCCATATTGCTTTGATGTTTGTGGACGAACGAACGAACGAACGAAGTGTAATGATGTTAGGCTGTAATACCCATTAAGCAAATCGACGCGATGGACAACAACAAAACGCGACTCAATTTCGATTTCATTAACATGGAAACCACAGCAATGTCCTTTTCTTTCACTTTACATGATGAATTTGAGAACGAGAACATGTCACTGGTATTCACTGTCAGTCTGTAGACGACGGTCACCCCAGGTAAAACTGGATCAGTCCGTGGACAGCGTGCAGGCGCCATAGAGCACATGCTTGGGTCTCTGCATGCTTCGTGTTGCCGCTGCGTCTTCTTTTCCGAAGGTAGGCCAATTTAACACATTCCTCCGATGACATGTGTCTTTCTTCCTGCTTGTCAAAACAGAATAAGCAGTTGTCTCCGAACACGATCGCAGGAATATTCTAGAACGAAAGTCGTCTGATTCACACAGCAGCACCCCCCACGTCATCCGTTTGATGGAGCACGACCTTCCGAAAAGCTTGATTTCTGTGCGGATCTCGGAGTCGTCTCTGCACCTGTCGCTCTGTAAGAGTAAACGGCATAACCCTTAACCATTCCCGTATAAAAAAGCGATAATTTTGTTTATAGC
>CM031595.1:18922477-18927477 GCA_018398815.1 Conus ventricosus | reverse complement strand
TGGGTCATGTCTTCAGATTACCCTCTTCAAACCTACAAACCAGGCCATTAAATGGACCCCAGCAGGCCAGAGAAAAAGAGGACGACCCAGGATGAGCTGGCGGCAGACAGTGGAGAGAGACCTCAGACTCGTTGACAGAGGATGGAGTGACATCAGCAGACTGGCTGAGGACCGTGCACAGTGGAGCGACTTGACGGCCTCAGGCGTCGGAAGACGCGGGGACATCTAAGTAAGTAATATGTGCACCTATCCAATCCTCTATCCATCCATCCATACACGCACGTATACATGCATACATGCATACATCCAGGCATATCAACATGCATACATGCATACATCCAGGCATATCAACACGAGTTGTTAAGGCTTTCCTTCATCAGCATTATTTCAACGCAATCAAAACGGAGAAAGAATATTAAGACGACGCTATCATGTCCAGATTCACACACTTACATACATACATAGGCCTACACACATACATACATACATACATACATATACACATGCATGCATGTGTGCATCCATACATGCATATTTATCTATCCTTCTAACCATTCATCCATCCATCCATCTATACACACATACATCTATGCATGATTTCTTTTACGAACAGTGTTTTAACACAGTAAAAACAAAGTAAAACAAAACCAACACACACATACGCACGCGCGCGCGTGCGCACACTCACACACACATACGCGCGCGCGCGGCAAATATGCTCTCTGTATTCATGTTATATACGCCTTCAACACCCTGCGCCAGATCTGGAGATCAACAGCCCTCTCACTCTGCAACAAGATCCGGATTTGTAACATAAACGTGAAGTCTGTTCTTCTATATGGTTCAGAAACACGGCGGGTAACCAAGACCAACACCAACAAGCTACAAACATTCATCAACAGATGTCTCAGAAACACCCTCAACATCAAATGGTCGGAAGTCATCTCCAACGAACAACTGTGGGACAGGATGAGACAAGTCCCCATTGAAACTGAGATAAAGAAACGGAAATGGGGATGGATCGGCCACACGCTACGGAAGCCTGTATCCAACGTAACTAGGCAGGCTCTGGATTGGAATCCACAAGGAAAGCGGAAAGTGGGTCAACCAAAACAGACTTGGCGCAGGAGTGTCGACGCTGAGGTGAAGGCCGCCGGAATGACGTGGGCCGAGCTAAGGAGGACCTGCCAAAATCGCGTGCGTTGGAGGAGTGTCGTCGCGGCCCTATGTTCCTCAAGGAATCAAGAGGCATAAGTCAAGTAAGTCATTCACGTTATATACAGGCCTCAAACGGAAAAACAAGCAAATCACAAAATCAAGCACACAATGTGTTAAAAGCTGTCACGCAAATGCACGTAGCCCAAATCTCCGCATTGAACGCAGACAGGACTTCCCATTCACAAATTCGGTCACCTGTAACACTAACATTTTTACCGATATTCACACCACACACACACTGTTACGCATCTACGAACCCGGGCACGCACATATACACACGCACACAGACGTCAGCGCAGCGCATGCATGCGTGTGTGCGTACCGCCCTCCCCTCTACACACACACGCGGCGCGCGCGCGCTCACGCACGCACGCATCCTTCAATAAACATGGGTTCCAGACACTCGCATGCACAAATATGCACGCACACACGCGCACGTGCGTGTGCGCACACGTGCTTACACACACACACACACACACACGCACACACACACATCCGCATGTGCACCCCATTGATCGCGCGCATTGTCAAACAAGAGACAACATACAGGTATCAATGTATCAATGTATCTGCATCAATGTCGCGACAACTGCGCTGCTGGGTGCTGTTTGCAACTTGACCTCGTTGTGGAGCAAAAGCTAGCACTCGAGTACTTCGGGAACCAGTCAGAGAACTGCCATTTTCCTGTTCCCATTACAAAAACGGTCTTGCTTAAAACCGATTTCGTTTATTTTTGCAAACACAGGAGCAAAAAGCTTACTTCTGAAACGTTCCATGGAAACAGGAGTCAAGAGGGGCGTACGGGACAGCGACTTTTACTGAAGAGACGTCATTGCTGTGTCTGTGTATGATCGCTAAATCAGGTTTAGCTGCGGGAGGGAAGTGGGGGTACAGAGGGGGGAGGGGGGGGGATGTCGTGATAGATCAGATCTGCTATTCTGTTGCGTATGTCTTGGTACGTTTGTATGTGCTTCGTTCATCCGTTTAGGGCACGGGGGGGGGGGGGGGGGGGGGGGGGGGGGGGGGGGGGGGGGGGGGAGAGGGTTGAGATGGTTCGAATCACCGCAGGTCCGTTTTGGTTTTCTAACAGGGGGATTTTTATCTCGAAGTTAACATGGTTTCTCACTCAATTTCCCGAAAACTCCTTTGAGTAAAACTATAAACCAAGGTTCTATGTGTATGAACGCAGGCAACAGATCTTTCACACATAAAATCCCACCACCGACTTTCGAAGAGAGAGCCAGTTTGGCCGTTGGTATGGATGACATGTTACACACAGCATGCATCCTACGTGAAAAATGAGAACGGATTGAAGGAAGACAACTGAGAGACTGATAATGATTGAATGACACGGAATATCACTGAATGCAGCGTCAGCAGACAGCTCTTCAGTTGTCAGCTCATGTGTGTGTGTGTGTGTGTGTGTGTGTGTGTGTGTGTGTGTGTGTGTGTGTGTGTGTTAGTGTGTGTGCGTGCGCGCGGGCGTACGTGCGTGCGCGCATGCGTGTGCATGTATGCGTGTGTGTGCCTACGTGCTAATGATAATAATAATGATAATAATAATGATGATAATAATGATTAAATAATAGTAACAACAGCAACAACAACAATAATGATAATAATAATAATAATAATCATAATGATGATGATGATGATGACAATAATAATAATAGTAATCATAATAATAACAATAATAATTATAATAACAATAATGATAAAAAATAAAAATAAAAGTAATGATATTAATATTAGCAACAACAGCAATGATAATAATAATGATAATAATGATGGCATTAACAACAACAACAACGATAATGATATAATAATAATAGTAGTAATAATAATAATAATGACAATAATGATAACAACAACAACAACAATAATAATAATAATAATAATAATGATAATAATAATAATAATAACAACAATAATTGAAGTCTGCCTCTTATGATAATAAAACTTAGGGTACCTTCCCTCCGCTTAACATTGGACAAGAGTGTCATAGACAATCTATAGTCAGCTGCTGTTGCCTCGCTGACAACCCGTCCTCGCGAATCTCCTTGATTCCAGATAGAAGGCGAGCCTGGCGGTGCCAGACAGCTTTATCAGAGAGAAGGCAGCTCTGAAGTCTGCAGTGATTTGCCGCACGTCCTCATTAACGCTAAACTGTATCTGGTGCCCACCATTCCAAAGCTACACTCTGCTTCGTGGCTATCATCCGATCGCTAAACTCTTATCTCGTGGCTATCATCCTGTCGCTAAACTCTTATCTCGTGGCTATCATCCTGTCGCTAAACTCTTATCTCGTGGCTATCATCCTGTCGCTAAACTCTTATCTCGTGGCTATCATCCTGTCGCTAAACTCTTATCTCGTGGCTATCATCCTGTCGCTAAACTCTTATCTCGTGGCTATCATCCTGTCGCTAAACTCTTATCTCGTGGCTATCATCCGATCGCTAAACTCTTATCTCGTGGCTATCATCCTGTCGCTAAACTCTTATATCGTGGCTATCATCCTGTCACTAAACTCTTATCTCGTGGCTATCATCCTATCGCTAAACTCGTATATCGTGGCTATCATTATATTGCTAAACTCTTATATTGTGGCTGTCATCCTAACGCTAAACTCGTATATCGTAGCTATCATCCTAACGCTAAACTCTTATATCGTGGCTGTCATCCTATCGCTAAACTCATATCGTGGCTATTATCCTATCGCTAAACTCTTATATCGTGGCTATTATTCCAACGCTAAACTCTTATCTCGTGGCTATCATCCTAACGCTAAACTCGTATATCGTAGCTATCATCCTATCGCTAAACTCTTATACAGTGGCTATCACTCCAACGCTAAACTCTTATCTCGTCGCTATCATTCCAACGGTAAACTCCTATCTCGTCGCTATCATCCTATCGGTAAACTCTTATCTCGTGGCTATCATCCACGGAATGTTTTCTGACAATTACATATTCACGTAGAGGCAGTTCCTTGAGTACATTGAAATTTAACCTCCCTGACCTTGGCCAGTTAACTCTGAGTCTTTCTCTAAGTTGCCGTCCTCAGTCGTGTGGTAGCCTGCTAAACCTCTATACAGGTCAGAGTTCGGGGTTACAGCAAAGGTCGTGTCGTAACAATCAAGTTTGAACAGATGAAAAAAAAAAAGCCCTGGCTCGGTGGGGAAAAAACATAAAAAGACGACTTTATCCTGGAATTAGGGGGTCAGTCAATTAGTTCAACGCAATCTGTCAGCAAATTTAGCAGTATGACGCGTGATTCCTTGTGTTTCTACGCCACTGGTCGGGCGCTAGGATTTTGGAGTGAAAAGTCTAGCAGACGACAGAAAAATGAAGGGTCATGCGGATCGTACTTGCATTGAAACAAAAACGGACATGAGACCTGCCTCAGAGTCAGGTACGGTATGGGTCAAGGGCTGGACTGTGTGATGGATATGTTGTGGGACCGACTGATCTTCTGAGAAAAGCCAAGTGCAGCTTTGAGTGTAAGAGAGGAGTACGCCGTGTTTTGGGCTTAAACTGTAACTGTGGACTTGGACCTAAAGAATTGTGGTCGGCAGGGGAGAGTACCCGTGTCTCTCTCTTCTTGATGTGAATCTGCCTGGCGTGAAAATCGTCACTATTCAGTGTGACAATCTGAGAGAGATATCAGTTTAGCGTGGTATATGGCTCGGTAGTTACACAGGTCTCAATCACTTTTCGCTTCACCGAGGGCGACATATGGCTGACTGAAGGATCATCAATTGTTGCAAGAGTTATAGTTCGCG
>CM031595.1:18889472-18922377 GCA_018398815.1 Conus ventricosus | reverse complement strand
GATCCGGTTTCTGTGTGTGTGTGTGTGTGTGTGTGTGTGTGTGTGTGTGTGTGTGTGTGTGTATGTAAATGTGTGTGTGTGTGTGTGTGTGTGTGTGTGTGTGTGTGTGTGTGTGTGTGTGTGTGTGTGTGTGTGTGCGCGCGCGCGCGCGTTTGTATGTAAATGTGTGTGTGCGTGTGTTAGTTAGTTAGTTAGTTAGTTAGTTAGTTAGTTTAGTTAGTTAGTTAGTTAGTTAGCTAGTTTTATAGCTAGTTAGCTAGTTAGTTAGTTAGTTTAGTTAAAGACTTTTCATCCTGTCGATGATTTTAGACTCTAGCATTAAAAACAGCAAAACTTTGTTAAGCTCTTAACATCATCAATTTTGCTTTTTAAACGCAAAAAAAAAGAAAGAGAAAGAGAGACAGAGAGAAACAAAGAGAGAGAGATACAAGAGACGTGTAATAGGACGTGTGCGTGCGCGCGTGCGTGCGCGCGTGCGTGCGTGCGTGCGTGCGTGCGTGCGTGCGTGCGTGCGTGCGTGCGTGCGTGCGTGCGTGCGTGCGTGCGTGCGTGCGTGCGTGCGTGCGTGCGTGCGTGCGTGCGTGCGTGCGTGCGTGCGTGCGTGCGTGCGTGCGTGCGTGCGTGCGTGCGTGCGTGCGTGCGTGCGTGCGTGCGTGCGTGCGTGCGTGCGTGCGTGCGTGCGTGCGTGCGTGCGTGCGTGCGTGCGTGCGTGCGTGCGTGCGTGCGTGCGCGCGCGTTCGTTTATATTAAATGTGCGCACACACACACGCACGCACACACACACACACACACACACACACATATATATATATATATATATATATATATACACAACAAACTAATAAATTCCAAGGATAAGTACCGCGCACCGTTCCAGCAACTTACAGAGCAGCTTGGTGTTGCAATGTCTGCAAGAAATATTGAATTATAAACAAAGCTTGATCTTATGTCTTAGATTGACGAAATAGGGGAAAATAAGCATTCATATCTGCAGTGGTAGATGATTCTGCCTAACTAACAGTATGTGCTTGAGTGGGTGAATGGGGAAAAATAAAATAAATGCTTCTCAAAATGAGCCTTCAGCAAGCTTATAGTCTCCAAGGGGGAGACATCCTCCAATAGGGAGGGGAACTCACTAACATATAACTCCTGGTCATATACCGATATTTCAAAACCTGGTTGTTTCTCCTCAGTGACCGCGGAAAGTGGTAATTTGACTCCTCTGCCTGTTCAGTTTTAAGAAGAATGCAATCCCAGAAAGGCTGGTGTGCAATACCGTAGTATATTTGTTGAGTTTTCAAAAACCAAACCAAAGGTGCCACCTAAGAAGCAAAAGAAAATCATGAAAGAGCAAAACAAGCTACATTTTCTGTGAAAAAGTAGAAAATAAAAAAAAGATATCCTCTTAAGACACAAGTGCTGAGGGTCAGTTCTTGAATGAATCGCAAGGGACTAAATACAACAAACTAATAAATTCCAAGGATAAGTACCGCGCACCGTTCCAGCAACTTACAGAGCAGCTTGGTGTTGCAATGTCTGCAAGAAATATTGAATTATAAACAAAGCTTGATCTTATGTCTTAGATTGACGAAATAGGGGAAAATAAGCATTCATATCTGCAGTGGTAGATGATTCTGCCTAACTAACAGTATGTGCTTGAGTGGGTGAATGGGGAAAAATAAAATAAATGCTTCTCAAAATGAGCCTTCAGCAAGCTTATAGTCTCCAAGGGGGAGACATCCTCCGCGGTCACTGAGGAGAAACAACCAGGTTTTGAAATATCGGTATATCGAGATAGGGAGATCGAAACGCAACAATTTAATCCTCCATGGTTTAAAAAGACGTGCGGGCGAAACGACTGAAGACTGTGAGAATGCTGTTAAGAGTTGATTACTGACCAGTTAGAAATAGCAAAAGATATTGAATTTGACCGTGTCCATCGCCTGAATGGTAAACCCGACTCCCCTGTAATAGTCCGATGTTGCTTTTATAAGGATAAAGTTCGAATTCTGAAGGAAAAAAGAAACCTTACAGGGAGTGATGTATTTATTGGAGAGGACTTTCCGTCGTGTGTTCGTGACATAAGACGAAAGTTGACACCACATTTGAAAGCTGCCAGAAGTAAGGGACAGAGGTGTGTCATGGTCTATGACCATCTCATCATTGATGGGCAGAGGTTTTATCTGGATGGTAATGATAAACTGCAAAATTCAAAATAATGTTCTGGCCCGCCCATTTCTTCCGTAAAAACCCTGCACACGATCCTGGGATACAAATGGGAGGGGGTATAAAGTTAAATTGTCACCGGAGCAATGTTTATTTGTCGATGTCGCACGTGAGAACTCGTCCGGTCAGAGTGACAGCCTTGAGTTGCCAGAGGTGTGTGAGCACGTGCAGTTCGGATCGACGTCACACAGTCAAGGGGGGAGCGCATCTGTGTCTGATGAATACGAGTTTTGTGACACATTACCAGAAATAGTGGAGGAGGTAAGATTTATGACCTTGCGTTTTTTAGTAGAAACATTTCCTCTTGCACAATAATACTATGAACCATGCTGATTATGTCTGGAGAGGGAAACACGATCACAGCCCCCTGTGTTAGGAGCAGTGATCGATCAAAGTTTTCAATAACTGAATTTTGACACAATCAGAATACCATAGCACCAGCCAACGCATCCCGCTGCCAAGGTCAGGGAGCAGACGCGCGCCTGCTCTAGATCTGTCATCGCTGCTAGCGGTGTATAGTTAGATGAGTCAACCACGTGAAAAGTAACACGTTTCACTTTGTTGTTCTATTAAGTTTCTTCCGTTTAAATAACGTTTGAAACATGTGAATATCAAATAAAATGAGAACAGAAATGTCTGTGTACATTACTTGTAATCAGGGAAAAAATGCATATAAGACTGATATGGTTGCAAATATTCCTATGGGGGTGCAAAAAAATGTATCACCGGTCGTGGCCATCACGCGTGCGAACCGAACGGCTTTGTTTCATTCTTAGTGTACTATTTTGATGTCTTTTTGTAAAATACAAATTTCAGTGCATTTGGAGCGGCTTTCAGCATAATGCAGCTATCTGAATGTGACTAAACAACCTTTTCACAGCTGGTGAGTTTACATACATTATTTTTAATCCATTTTTTTTTTCCATTTTAACTTTTAATGATTAAAAATCGGTTTTTAGATATTAGAAATATTCACGTTGTGATAAGGACTGCATTCAGCCAGAATTCCAAGCGATTCTTGGGTTTTTTTTGTTGTTTTTTTTTTGTATATTACTGCCAGTGTCTGTTTGATCACAAATGCCACAGTTCTTATTTACAAGAACATATCAGTTAGAAGCTCGTATCAACATGAATTTTAATTGTATTCATGATAAATGCTCAAATAATAAAACAAAAAAATAAAAATCAGTTTTGTGAACTTGCCTAAGTTGGTTGTCATTATAGCGGAATCAAATTGATCAGTGCAAATTGTATGGTCATCCATTGCGTCAAACTCAGGTTTTGTTTTTTTGTCTTTGTTGCAGTTCCGAGTCTGTAGGCAGTCAGAAAGTGGCGATGTCTCGTTACTTAAAAGAGGATAAACGACCCCAGTGTACCATTTTCCTCTGAAGAAGTTGATGACTTGACAGTTGACTGGAATCTGTGCGCTCTGTGCCAGAACCCATTAAGCAAAGCACCTTTGATATGCCCAGCAAAGGGAGCTAAAGGAGATGGAGCAGGGTATACCTACGTTGCTTACAATTTGACAGCTTTTCAGGAGTTGGGTGAGTCCCCACTTTCTATTCCCTTGTCTAACTGGATGAAGGAACTGGTTTTGAGGAGACCTTGAGGAAGCACAAAGCTTCTTGGAACAAATCCTGCTGTGCAAAAAAAAAAGCGACACTGTTTTAAACAGGAAAAGAAAGCCAGCATGATAAACCCAGTCCTGTGAAAACTTGCAGATGAATCTAGCTGTGAGACAGATGAGATGGGCACAGGACCAACATGCTTTTTCTGCAATGGATCTCCCGGTGCAGCAGGGCTTCTCGAGCTCTTACTTTGCCCCTGGATGATAATGTTCATGCACAGCTCAGCAACTGAACGATCAAGAGCTACTTACAAAACTTGCTGTCAAAGACATGGTGGCAATGGATTGTCATTATCACATTAAATGCTGTCTGCTTCTACAGACGTGTACCAGCAAACCAGGCACAAGAATCAGAAGAAACAACAAACAGATCAACAGCACATGCTATTGCACTTGCTGAGGTTGTGGCTCATATTGAAAGCTTCCGAGATACTCCCAAACAGCCCCTGTCTTTGGTATGACATTTCTACTTCTATTCCGGCTAGTGTGATGGCAGTATTCCACCAGGAACAGTATGAAACATTCATCGAAGAGTGCTTTGAAAAGAGAATTAAGCCACTTCTGAACCATCAAAAGAAACGGATTCCCCTTGTTCTCAAACCAAGTTTGCAGACTGCCGTCCATGTGTGAAGAGTAATCTGGCAATGTTGAAAAATGACTGTTCTCTGTTTTCTAAGCTCTACATCGCATGCCAGTTCCGAAATGGAAATCTTGAAGAGTTCTTTAGGCATGAAAACCACCCATGGCCGCCAGAGCACTCTCAGATTTGGTCAACTGAGAACAGGATCTAAAGCAAGATCTACTTGCGACTTTAACTCGAAGTAAGGCTGTGACGATTCCGGCACTAAACGAGGACATGGAAGATACACATGAAGATTTCTCTCAAACCATGGCTGATATTCCAACTGATGTGTTTGACAACATTACTGACATCATTGAAACGGAAGATCCTTTTGAAGAGGCTGGATGTCTGCTGGATGCTGAAGCTGTTCTGATCCTCTGTCTCCCCTGAAGTTGACACAAAATTGCTTGACGGAGCTGCAGTGGTCCAGATGCTGTCGCCCAAACTAAATAAGACATTGCAGGAGTATGTTGACAACATGTTTGTGCCATACGTCTTAAAGAATCTGGAATCGACATCAAGAGTTGAGGTCGTTTTTGACGTGTCAACTCGAGCCAGTCTGAAGGCAGGTGCAAGACAGCACAGGGGATGTGGTGTTCGGAGAAGAGTTTTGCCAACCGCACTGCTACCTGGTAACTGGCACAGTTTTCTCCGGTGGATGACAACAAAGCAGAACTGTTTCAGTACATCGCTGAAAGAACGATTGAAACAGTCAACACGCAGGGGAAGGTGGTGGTAATTACCTGTGATGAGAAGGTGCTCTGCATCCCTGCTAACAAACAAACAAGTTGTCTGCAAGCCTGCACACACGGGTAGGCTGATACTAGGATCTTACTTCACCTTGCAGATTGTGTGCAGGAGGGTTTGGGCAAGATCTTAGTACGAACCACGGACACAGATGTTTCTGTCCTTGCAGTAGCTAATTTCCAGGTCACCGCAAACAAGAAATCTGGTTAGCTCTGGGCACTGGAAAACACTTTCAAATATGTCCCAGCTCATCAGATAGCCAGACAGCTTGGACCAAGAAAATCGTAGACCCTTCCAGCACTTCATGCTTTACTGGATGTGACACAGTGTCTTTTTTCAGCAGCAGGGGCAAGACAACAGCGTGGAATACATGGACCATCTTTCCTGAAGTGACAGACTCCTTCTTGGCCATCGTGGACAGACCATGTTCACTGACAGATGCTTTGTTGGAAACCTTCGAGAGGTTGTTGTACTCATGTACGAACGTGGAGTGCACTCCATAAAGTTGACCAGGCTAGGAAGAAACTGTTTGCCCAGCAAGGAAGGCTTCTTGGAGAACATCCCCCCAAACTTCAGCAGCTCTTAGACAACATCTTCTCCTGCTATCTACCAAGCTGGATATGTCTGGGGTCAGTGTCTAGCAAAACAACCTGTGCTCCCATCTCCTGCAGACGGTTGGAAAAAAGAGGGGCAAATGTGGCAGCCCGTGTGGAGAACTCTTCAGCAGGCACAGGATTCATGTCTTGAACTGGTTCACTGTGGATGCCAGCAAGCTGCAAAGGACGTTGCAAATGTGTGAAGGCCAACCTGCAATGTACCGCCCTCTGCGCTTGTGGTGGAGACTGCTACCAGGACAAGTGAGCTGATTTGAATGTGACGTGAGGTAAAGCAAACTTTCTTCTTTAGAAGAAAAAGGTGTGTGTGTGCGTGTGTGTGTGTGTGTGTGTGTGTGTGTGTGTGTGTGTGTGTGTGTGTGTGTGTGTGTGTGTGTGTGTGTGATTTATGTGATTTGCTTGGCACTGACAATTCACAAACTGTTTATCGGAATATATGGTGCTTTAGTGTTATATGACATATGTAACAAACCACATAGTATATTGATAGCAAATGAGTCCTAAATAGGTCACTCTTGCGATATAAAAAGCAACTCAACAGTCATGTCAACTTATGCAATAGGTATAGAGACAATCAAGTACTTGAAACCCCATCTTTCCCTTCTAGAAGCAGCCGAATTGGTCAAATCTGATACCAAAACATGTAAAGATAAGCCATTAAGTATGTCAAGAATACTTGACCTACTTGTTTTAAAGAGACAAAATGCTTGTTTTTATTTTCAAAAATAAATTTCATCATTTTTTCTGCTTTAAAGGTAATCATTGTTAGTTATGAACTTTGCAAACTACTTGGAGCCAAAAACAAATGTAAAAAATAAAAACATAAGATTTTAAGGACTTTGACCTACTTTTAATGACCTACTTTATTTGAGTCTTACAAGTTAGCTTCAATATAGGGTTGTCTTCATATGTCTCATCAAATACATACTCAGGGTTATTCTGAAGCAGTTTTTTTTGTTGCAAGAATGCATTGTTTTGTGCAAAAAAACGAAAAAGAAAGAACATGACACACTGACCTAATTAAATGTATGGCCACGCCCTCCAGAGGTCACGCCCATTGTGTTTCCCTCTCTCATATCATTCAGAAAGGGTCTAGGAACCCACATGCCAAATGGCATGCTTCTACTATGAAGTGCATGATTCACTGATATTTACTACCTTAACTGCCCCACTAAAATGTCAGTAGCACGTTCTCCCTTTCAAGCGTCGCTGTAACTGTAAATAAACGCCCCTTCTCCTTTCTGTTATGGAACGTTAACGGATTATCATCTAAAATCAAAGATCGGGACTTTGTAACATATGTTTGTAAATTTGATTTCGTGTGCTTGGTGGAACGTTTTGGGAAGTTTTGATAACGATTTATCTTCTGATTACACAGCCTTCTTTAAGCCTGCCTTTAAACTGTCCAAACAGGGGAGACGATTCAGGAGGGGTTGTTTGTTTGTTAAAGAGTACATTGGCCCCATTTATACAAATAATTAATGTGAAATTTGTAAACGCTTGTGTGTTTTTGATTGATAAGCAACTGTTTGGCACTACAAAAGATATATATTTTTGTACCTATTTCCTCCAAAAAGGATCCCTTTTTATTCACTTTGATCTAAAAATGGAATACTTTGTTGGAAGAACGTTTACGGGTTGTCTAATGGAACGGGATGGCATATTTCTTATGGGTGCTTAAACATTTTGGATAGCTAAATTTTCCGTTTCCCATTTTTCAAAACCCCTCCATAGAAGCAAATAAAAGTCACTCATTTGATTAGTCGACTTTCAAAGACTGTCATAAAATAGTTTGGGAAAGCATTTTTAAACATGTGCACTGCTTTGAGTTTGAATATTTTAAATGGAGTGTGTAATGGTGACCTTGAAGGTCAACACAACATCTCTGAAACAGGTAGTAGTGTGATATTATTTTATTTTTCGAATGACGTTCCGTGTGTGTGTTTCCGTGAACTTTGTGTTGCTGAACGTATTGACCTGCCACGCCTGTTGTATTTTCTTTTTTTTTCCAACGTAAAAGGTTGAAGATAACACTGTTAAAAATCGGGCATTAAAAATGTTTGTGGGAACATTGAAAATACCCAATTATTTCAAGATATTTTGTTGTCAAAAACGCTATAAAAATTTTGTATATTTTGACTTGATTGATTTGCAAAAACAGAGGCTGGATGATTTAATAAAAGTATAAAGGGGATGGGGGAAATGTAAAAAAACAATTTTTGTTAAATAAAATGATAAAAAGGATACTGTTCGCCAGGAATGTGAAGAAAGAAAAGAAATGTCGAAAATTGTTATGTCTTGTAAAACCCCAGCGACACACACCTGCTCTGATTTTCAAACAAGACGTGAATATAAAACTTGTTGAAAAAAAAAAAACTCTTTAATAAGGTGCATTGGCAGACTTGAGGTTCCAAACTAACAGCTCTTTAATAAGGGCTTTGGACAGACTTGAGAGTTCCATCAATCAGCTCTTTAATGGGTTGCTTTTGGGACAAAATTGAAAATTTCCATACGTAATCACTCTTTAATAGGTCTAGGCAGACGTGGATTTCCCATAGTAATCAGCTTTTAATAAGGTGTATTGGACGACGTGAGATTTCCATACTAATCAGCTTTTTAATAAGGTGTTTTGGACAGACTTGAGAGTTCCATACGTAATCGCCTTTAAAAAGGGTGTATTGGACAGACTTTGGGTTTCCCCTACGTAATCATTTTTAATAAGGGGGCCTATTGGACAGACTTAAAGGGGGCCCATACGTAATCAGCCTTTAAATGTATTGACAGATTAGATTCCCTAGAATAAAAGAGAGTTCTGGGAAAATGTAATAAACTTCCTTTAAAAGAAAACAACCAGAAATAGTTTAATGTGGACCGGGTTTTAAATTTTTTAAAAATTTTTATTAGAAAAAGAAACTTTGGGGTTTGTAATCGAACGAAATTTGGTGAGCATGATGATGTTGATGGTTTCAAAATCGCCCCAATTTCGGGGGAAAATTTTTAAAAACCTTTCGAAAGTTAAAAAGGGTCGCAAAGCAGTGGCCCTTTGGGGTATTATTAGTGAATTATACAAATTCTTGTGATCCGGTCCATTTCTTTTTAAAAATTTTTTAACACCTTTTGTAAGGTATTTTTCCCTCAATTGGAGTGAATCTATTCTTACCATTTTTTAAGAAAGGGTGATGTGAATAATCCCAAAAATTATAGAGGTATATCCCTTAGATATTAGTAGTAAAATATAGTACAAATTTTTAATGTTAATTTCAGGAATGGGTAAATGAAATAATTCACAGGGGAGCACAAGCTGGTTTTTAAAAAGGGGTTTTCAAATTAGATACAGTTACTTTGTTAGCCTTTATAAAAAACAATTTTCATTTAACGTAAACTGATGAGAAATTTTTAAAATTTTAGAAGGAAATTTATTCTATAAAATAAAATTTGCTTTGGCCCCTCTTATAAAAAATGGGTAGAGGGAATTTTACAAGGAAATTTGGAGCATGTATAATAACGTAAATGTAGGGTTTGGGGGGCTCTCAACTGAACGAATATATTAACTTAGTGGTGTGAAGCAGGGGGATTGTGCAGCCCCCAATTTTTTATTATTTATAAATGAACGGCCCAAAATTTTGAATAATTAGGCATGGTGCCAGTTTTCTTTTGAGCATTTGAGTTTTTTATTTTTTACTGGGAGATGATATTTTTCATTTTCTGAAACCACATTTGGGCCCTTTAACCCGCTTTAATAACTTAAAAAATTCAGCACTGGCACTTCAGTTGAACGTTTTTAAATGGAAAAAAGTAACATTATAGTGTTTCGGGAAAGGTGGTTTTTGGGGGCGAGAGAAAATGGACTTATAATGGTTTTTTAATGCCGGAGTAAGTGTATAAATACTTAGGGATTTTGTTTTCCACTCGTTTAAACTTTACGGCTTTAAGGTCTTTCTAGCAAGCAAAGAGGGGGGTGCTGGGTCAGAAAAATTATCTTAACAATAAAATTTTGTTGACGTTATTTGTTAAAATATTTGATTGTCATGTGCAACCTGCTGTACAGTATGGCTCGGAACTGTGGGGACTCAACAGAGCTGCTTTGTTTTCTGAATCTGTGCACTTATTTGCTTTAAAGAAATTTTTGGGTGTAAGCATGTGTACACCCAATGATTTAGTTTATGGTGAAACCAATAGATATCCCTTATATTTAAATTCTGCTGTACAGTGTATTCGTTATTGGTTTAATTTGCTCCAGCTGGATGAGTGTCGCTTACCTCGTAAAGCATATAATATGTTGTTTGAATTAGATAAGAAAGGAAAGCAAATTTGGGTATCGGATGTACGCACATGTTTATACGAATATGGTTTTGGAGAAGTGTGGATGAATCAGGGCGTTGGCAATGTTAAGGGATTGTATGTGTTTTTCGTCAACGTCTAATTGATTGCAGATGGCAAAACTGGCATGATCATGTTCAAACAGTGAAAGATTTAATATGTTTAGGATGTTTTGTAATACACATGAAATAAAAACACACCTTTTGTTGAATATGGATAGTCATTTGAAATATATAACAACGAGATTTAGGCTGGGGATTTCAGAGATAGCAGTGCATCATTGTCATGAGTCGGCCGAATGTTCTCGAGCATTTAGGCAAATTAAGGGTAGTTTTGCTGTTGTTGAGAGCAAGTTCCTTGGGTTGTCCAAGTGTGCGAACTCAGGCATCACCAGAGGGGAATACCCCGAGTCGCGTACTGAAGGAGGGAGATTACTGGGAAGTGTTTCGCATGTCCGAGGATAGGGACAAGTAGTTGCGACCTGCCGGTCCTGGGGTAGAGGAGTGTCCAGTCCGACCACTGGCTGACTATTCACTGGGTTCTCCAGTGGGCCTGAAGGGAAGGCGATCATGTCAGGTGACCGTCACGGGTAGGTGACCGTCAGCCTGCAGGCAGAGTACAGCGACCATTCAGTCGTCCTTGTTCTGAGGAATGAATGGAAGGCTGCGGCCTATCGAGTGGTTTGCGCCTTGTTGTCTATAGAGGTAGTAAATACTTGAAGCATCAGTCATGCCTGGTAGAGAGGTCCAGGCTGTTAGTTCAATGGGTAGCTTGGGGGAATCGAACATGAGTTTGAATAGGAGGTTATGCATTAACCACTGGTGCCCAAGTCTTTGTTTGCGCTAGCAGCTGTGGTGTGTGTGTATGTGTAGGTGACTTGTGATTCCATTGGTGGAATAAAAATAACTTGGGGATTTATTGGTACAAATCGTGTGATGTGTGTGTGCCAGTGATTCCATTGGTTGAGCCAGTTAAACTCGGGTTCCTCTCTTTCTTTGAGAATGAATATAAGGTGCTTGGAAAACCAGGAAGAGGTGACTCACTTAAGGGAAAGTGAACTCGCCCGTCTTGCTGAGGGCTCAAGAAAATACAGCGTGAAGCAGAGGTTAGCTGTCGCCTCGTTGTCTCCTGGTTGGGGAACGTATGACAGTGGAGGTTGCTGTACCTCGGACCCGGGACGACGAGAAGAATTGTCTCCCGTGTGGGGACGGTCGACAGCAAGACGTGTAGCCTGTTGGAGCCTAGACAGGGAGCTGCCAGACAACGGGGGTGTTTGCAGCCAGAGAAGACCTGTGGGAGGGGCCGACAGGAGCCCTTTCAGTGGAGAGGGCGAAGTACGGTGGAGTCCGGGAGACTCGGTGTGAGGGTGCGACTCAAGCTACGTTGCCAGTGTCCCCCAACTGGGATTTGGCCAATCGGGAGGACACAACAGTGTGGCAGCTTCAGCTCGTGGTCGTACAGTGGATGAGAGAAACTGGCGATCAACCAAAGAATGCTGGCAAGTTACGGACGTTTTATGTTTCTTAAGTTTATAAGTGTGCAAACAGAACTGTGGAATATTGTCTTTCCTGGTTAATGAAGAGTGATTGAAGAAAAGGGGATGCGATTTATGAGATTGTCTGTATGCTGTTTACATTATTGTATGATACAGATAGTTGTGTTGTGTAGTGACGGGTGGGGGCTCGGAGTCAAGTTAAATAAAATTGAGTATTTTCTATGAATGTTATTGGTTTCCGTCACCTTTGTGCGGGCCCGATGTGAGTGACAGAGTGCGTGTGCCTATGCGAGAGAGCATTTTGGTTGTGAAAGCGTAAATACTTCTGTCTTTTAACCCCCTGCACCCCTGAATATGAAAATCATATTTTAATAACGAGGGGGAGCGTCGGGAGACCCGTCACAATCATTATAGATACAGAGAAAAAATGAAGCAAATCTGATATGTTGTTTATGCAAAAATTCTAAGGAAGATGAAGTTCTTTTTGTTTTATGCTGCCCAGCTCTTAGTAACATTAGAGAAAAATTTATTCCAGCAAATATTATCAATGCCCTTGTGTCTTTAAACTCTGCTTGTTGATGGCATCCTCTAAACACAGTGATGTTAGGAATTTATCGCTTTTCTTGTATAAAGCTTTAAGTTCAGAGAAATGATGACCTCGTAATCGTGTATTTCAAATGTCCTATTTCATGAACAAGTTCTTTGTTGGATGTCTTGTGTTTACTCACCCCTTCATAAGGGGCTATGGCCTAATGAATAAACCATTCGCATTCGCATTCGCATTCTCTCCCTCTCTCTCTCTCTCTCTCTCTCTCTCTCTCTCTCTCTCTCTCTCTCTCCCTCCCTCCCTCCCTCTCTCTTTCTCTCTTCTCAATGTCTTTCCCTCAACACACACACACACACACACACACTCACACACACACACACACACACACACGCACGCACGCACGCACGGCACGCACACACACACAGACACACACACACAGACACACACGCACGCACGCACGCACGCACGCACGCACGCACGCACGCACGCACGCACACACACACACACACACACACACACACACATTCACTCACTCAGGGCGCGTGCTCCATCTTGCACTGTCACACAAACAAACGAACGTCACACCACTCAAACTTAGCACGCACGCTCCGTTAAACAATGCGTGACATAACGCCTTACAAACAGCAACGGGAGATGCAGAGCGTCTTTGTCACCCTAAGAGAACATACAATTCTCAGGCGACAGCGCTAGGCTGAAGAAGAGCAGAATTCCTGACCTTGCACAGCTGTGCCCTCGCTTAGCCTTTATTATTCATCCACCCTTCCCAGATCTTTAAAATCTAGGGCTATGGTTTACAAACAGTCTGTCAAGAAGGACAGAAGTTGGTATTAGATAGTTATTTAAAGTATGGTCTTAGAGAATAACAACACGTTAGATTAGATAGAATAGCAGTGTTTACACCATTGGTCTTCCGTCCAGTCCTCCTGACTCTCGGATTAGATGTGTGGCAGGATGTGTTTCCAAGTTTGTCTGAATAAGAACAATGACAAATCTGAAGAATTCTGACACCAAAATCTAAAGTGGATAGTACTCTCTCTCTCTCTCTCTCTCTCTCTCTCTCTCTCTCTCTCTCTCTCTCTCTCTCTCCTCTCTCTCTCTTCTCTCTCTCTCTGTGTGTGTGTGTTTGAACTCGACAGGATTGAATAATTCACATTAAAAGTTTGATTTCCAAGGAAAGTGGAGTGCAAATGATGGTAGACTCTTTTTGCGTACATGCATGTGTGTGTGTGTGTGTGTGTGTGTGTGTGTGTGTGTGTGTGTGTGTGTTGTGTTGTGTTGTGTTGTGTGTGTGTGTGTCTGTGTGTGTGTCTGTGTCTATAATTTGCTCTACACATTCTTTTGAACAAACATGACGTCGCGTACGAAATAATGCCAGGAGTGAGTGAGTTCAGAAACAAAGAGGGAATAGTTGTAAAACAGATTTACAGACGGGCCCAGTCTCGCGAGATCCCTTCACTAAGTCAAATTTCAGGGATAAGCGCTTACAGTCATGGTCATGCTGTATTAACGCACACACACACACACACACACACACACACACACACACACACACACACACACACACACAGCGCGCGCGCGCGCGCGCGCGCGCGCGCGCGCGCGCGCGCGCACACACGCACGCACACACAGAGAGTTAACACACACACACACACACACACACACACACACACACACACACACACACACAATTCACTCGCACACATAATTCACTCTCACGTACACACTTCTCTCTCTCTCTCTCTCTCTCTCTCTCTCTCTCTCTCTCTCTCTCTCTCTCTCTCAAACATATGCAAAAATGCATAATGAGTATGTATAGCAATGTGAAAGCTAAAGTTAGATGGGGGGGAAATATATCAGATTTTATTTAGTGCACCAGTGGTGTGAAACAAGGGGATGTGTGTGGCCCTGTCCTTTTTTCGTTGTTCATCAATGAATTCACCTCAGAAGTTGTCTCCAGTGGCAGACATGGCGCGACATTTACTGCAGACTTTTTACAAGTACTCATTTTATTACTGGCAGATGATGATGTTTTGTTATCGGAAACTGCTGTTGGTCTTCAAACTCAGTTGAAGAGCCTTTCTCGAGCTGCAAGTTCCCTTCAGTTGAAAGTAAACATGGCAAAAAGCAAACATTATTGTGTGTAGAAAAGGTGGATATTTAAGGAGTTAGAGACAGTGGAGATTTAATGGAGTTACTATGCCCTGTTGTCATGATTATAAATATCTGGGGCATTTATTTCTCTACGAGTTTTTCTCTGGCATGTAAGATCTTGCTAGCAGGGCAAAGCGTGCTATTTTATGTATAATGCAACATCTATCTACACTAGGAAATCAGTCTTTTCAGGTGTTTTGTAAATTGTTCGATTCTCAAGTGCAGCCCATTGCACACTATGGCGCTGAAGTGTGGGGGCTTGATAATGTGGCGTCACACTGTGAAACAGTTCATTTGTTTGCCATGAAGAAATTCCTTGGAGTTTCATCACAAACATCTAATGATTTGGTATATGGCAAGACAAATGGATACCCAATTTCTTTAAACTCTATGATTAGATGCATTCATTACTGGCTAAAACTTAAACAAATGCAAGAGTCAAGGTTGCCTAAAAAAGCATTAAAAATGTTATATGATTTAGATGAAAGGGGTAGAGTAAACTGGGTATCAAAGGTAAAAGTTAAACTCTATGAACTTGGGTTTGGGTGTGTGTATCTCAGCCAGGGTGCTGGGGACGTGACTGTTTTTTTTTCGTCTGCTTCGTACAAGATTGACTGACTGCAGGTGGCAACTGTGGAATGCACATATTCAGGATAGTACCAGATTTGATTTGTATAGGCAATTCAATTTGCTTCACTGTGTTCCAACCTATATATCAATGAAAATGACAGACATTAAAGTATACCATGACCAGATCTCGATTCGGGATATCTGATTTATCTCTGCATCACTATCGTTACAAACAGCATTATGAACCAAATCTTATTTGTCCATTATGTAAAGGTGCACGAGACGATGAGGTTCATTTTGTATTTTGTTGTCCCATTTTGAAAAATCTTAGAGACCAGCTAATCCTTACTAAGTATCTAAACCATCCCACATTATTCAGACTTGTATTGCTTATGTCATCCGAACGTGAAGATATCGTTAAACAGTTTGCTGTTTTCTTGTACAGAGCATTTAAGATTCGATCTGAATATTGTTTATAATTTTGATATGAATTTTCCCATGTTTCTCTACCCATTCTTGTTTTTCGATAGTGAACATTTCATGTGCCTGTATTCTATTTTGTTTATGCACCGTCTTCAAAGGGGCTATGGCCTTATTGAATAAAGTATCCGTATCCGTACCCGTATCTCTCAAAACACACACACACACACACATACACATGCATCCTGCCATCCCCTTTTCCACTTTTGAGGACACATGCAACGCATGACTTATTTCAACACGCTGCGCCTTTTCTTGTCAATCAGCATGAATGTCTTTGTGTGAGTGGGAACGTCTGTGTCTGCGTGAGTGCCGGGAGGAATGGGCAAGGAGGGAGAGGGGGGGGGAGTGCGGGAGGGGGGGGGTAGGTGAGGGTGGGGGGGGGGGTGAGTGACGGAGGCGGGGTACATGTGTAGAGAAGGAGGGAGAGGGAAGGGGTATGATGAAAGTGAATATTGTTTTCCAGGCACGAGAGTTATATGGCTGGTGATCAAACTACTGTTCAACTTTCACACACAGACTGAAAAGGAAAGGCGGGAGCTCTTGCATTCTCACACAAATGCGGGCGGGCGCGCGCGCGCCACACACACACACACACACACACACACACACACACACACACACACACACACACGAGCGCGCGCGCACACACACACACACACACACACACACGTACGCACGCACGCGCGCGCGCGCGCCCACACACACACACACACAAACCCACACACCACGCACCACACACACACACACACACACACACACACACACACACACACACACACACACTCTGACTTTACAATCAGTCCACAAAAACCCTTCTTCCAACAAACAGCGAGTCTGTTAACATCCACCGATGAATCCAGCTTATGAATTAACAGAAAAGAAGTGTGTGTCCTTTGTTTTCACACTAGCGTCGCATGATTCGGAACTCTGTGTGTTGTGTGTGTGTGTGTGTGTGTGGTGTGTGTGTGTGTGTGTGTTTTCAGTTCTTGCCCACAGCATGTTTGTAATGTTGTTGTTGCTGCTATTGTTTTCTTCAAGGGCAAACCCATTTGTTTTAATTTTAAAGTTCACAAATGGTGAACGTGAATAACGAACAATACTAGGAACAAGATGATGAACAATAAACCTATCTACATACAGGGCGGTAATTGTGGTCTTTTAAAGCAGGAAACGTCACACAAAAAAATAAACGCTTTGAAACGGTTGTCGTCTTTTAGAGTGGCCCAGAAATTCTGTCCATCCCCACGCTTCTCAATTGCTGTCAACCTGCTCTCGTCTCTCTCTCTATCTCTCTCTCATCTTCTCTCTTCTCTATCTTTCTCTCTCTCTTCTCTCTCTCTCTCTCTTTCTTTCTCTCTCTCTCTCTCTCTCTCTCTCTCTCCCTCTCTCTCTCTCTCTCTCTCTCTCTCTCTCTCTCTCTCTATCTCATCTTTCTTTTCCTCTCCCATTTCATCCACCCGTCCACCCCTTCCTTCTCTCTCCTTCTCTCTCCTCTCTCACTCTCTCTTCTCTCTCTCTCCATCCCACCTTCTCTGTCACCCTTATGTTTTTCTCTTTTTATTCACTTCAGCTCACCTCCCAACCCTACGTCTCACTAGCATTGCACAGGGCGGAAATTGACACGTTTAAACCAAAGAATGGTCACAAAAAGACCTGTTTCAAAGGTGTTCTACTCGCTCTTTGTTGAGTGGTCCCTGTCTGGGTGCCGCAGTCTGCGCCTCGCAGTTCCGAGACTTGCATCATTCAACACCATCACCACCATCACCACCACCATCACCATCCACCACTACTCCTTCTCAAACTGCTGTCACACCTGCGCTCTCTCTCTCTCTCTCTCTCTCTCCTCTCTCTTTCTCTGTCGCTCTCTCTCTCTCTCTCTCCTCTCTCTCTCTCTCTCTCTCTCTCTCTCTGTCGCTTTCTCTCTCTCTCTCTCTCTCTCTCTCTCGCTTTCTCTCTCTCTCTTTATCTCTCTTCTCTGTCTTTCTTCTCTTTCTCTTTTCTCTCTTCCTTTTTTTCTCTTCTGTCTGTCTGTCTGTCTCTCTCTCCTCTCTACCTTTTTCACCTACCTTGTTTTCCCCTCAAATTTTGTTCCCGCACCTGCCTCCCTCTCTCTCTCTCTCTCTCTCTCTCTCTCTCTCTCTCTCTCTCTCTCGTTCTCTCTGTCTTGTCTCTCTTCTCCTCTTCTCTCTCTCTCTCTCTCTCTCTCTCTCCTTACCCGATCCCTCACCCTCCAACCCCACTTCTCATTAACATTGCACAGGACAGGAAATCAACACGTTCAAAGCAGGCAGTGGTCATAGAGGGCCTTGTTGAACGGTGTTGTACTCGTTCTTTGTTGCCGCAGTCTGCGCCTCGGGTGTTTAAGAAGTTACATTCACCATCACCACCATCACTCCACCTCCACCCTTCTCACAGACACACACACAACACACGCACGCACGACGCAGCACACACACACACACACACACACACACACACACACCACCACACACCACACGCATGCACGCACGCACGCACACACACGCACGCACGCCGCACACACACGCACAGACAACACACGCACGACAGACACACACACACACACACACACACACACACACCACACACACACACCTCATGCGCGCTCACACACTCAAACACCCACATACAACTACAGCAATAGCGCACACAGTATTAGATAGGTACCCATAGTTTGACAAGCGCGTTGGGATAACACGCAGGTCAGACATCTTCTAAGTCGTATTCATGGGACTCTCGTCTTAAAAACGTTTGTCTTAAACAAACTAAAAAGAAAAAGGACTTTGGCTGCCAAACCAAAGAAACAAACAAGTTTACCAAACAAACTCGACGTGTTCGACCTCCCTTGGCCTTCTTCAGGCCAGATAAACAACACTCAGAACAATGAAACACTCAGAACAATGAAGACAAGCACAAACAGACAGTCATTTATTTATCTGTTCAAACTGGCCACAAAATGAACGTGAACTTTGTGTCGGCATAGTCCATTTTCTTTACGTTGGTTTCCATTTTCGCCTGCAGTCCCCTCCCTTTGAAACCATTTTTTTTTTTTTATCTTGTTACTGGTTTATTTCATCGCATCAGCTGTAAGTTTCAGTTTCAGTTTCAGTTTCTCAAGGAGGCGTCACTGCGTGCGGACTAGTCCATATACGCTACACCACATCCGCTAAGTTTTGAGACCACACCACGCATGATTTGAAGCTGATGGATAAATGAATTAACAATAAAGATGAGACAATTGAAGAAGAGGGGTCTCGTGGCGACGACTCAGCGGATGTCTGACCTACGCATTAGCCCAACGCGCTGGTCAGACCTTCAGTGCGTGATCAGCTGTAAATGATAGCGCACATGTGGTCTCTGAGGTTAGCAGATGTGACGTAGCGGTATATTATGGAATATGGACTAGCTCGCGCGCGTCAACACCTCTTTGATAAAAGTGCAACTGGAAATATCACAGAGCTAGAGAGAAAAAGCCACAAAACAAAGTCACGTGTTTCTTTTTTCTTTTTAGACTTTAATTTACGACTGTCTATAAATATTCCTCTAGAGCACGATGAGAAGAATCCGGCTCCTTTCGTTTGACTTTTGTCACTTGTAAATCCAGTTATCAGCCCCGTTCTGTATTTACATTACAATTATTTCGGCTAGGGAATAATATCCCAGTGAATATGAACACTCTACTCAAACGTGCGGTAAAGTTTGTCTGCCCCTGCTGAGCAAAGTAAGTAAATAGTAAAATAAAATGAAAAAATTAGGCGTCTTTTAAATCACAAGTTGTCTGTCAACACTTCAACAGCCCGTAATGGAAGAAGTGGTGTTGAATACGCTGCATCTTCGACTGCACTCAATTCACCATCTCCTTGTGATGTTTGAGTATTAATGGGTCTTCCGAAGGGCGCTGATGCAACGGAAGATGTCACAATGCAGCAATGTGCACCAAAGAACAAAAATCTAACGGCAGCATGGACGTGAAACGTAGCTCTTTATCCAGACTTCTACATCGTAACTTTTTTTGTTTTTCGTGCAGATTGCCACAATGCTATGGTGTACATTGAATGAATGAAGAATGAAATAATAAACCTAAAAAGAAATGTAGCGATGTGCACAAAAGAAACAAAAGATGTAACAAAACAGCAGTCTGGGTGTGAAACGTCACGCTTTGTCCAGACTTCTACATCGTTTTTATTTTTGTGTGTGTTTGTTTTGTTTTGTTTTGGTTTTTTTTTTTTTTTTCTTTATTTGTGTGTGTGTGCAGATTGCCACAATGCTGTGTTGTACGTTGAATGAACGAACAATGAAACAATCAACTGAAAAGAACAATTACTATTCCGCTCAACGAAAAAAAAAATTACAAGACCATCGGAAGCTAATAAATTGCAAGACAAATTGTTTCGTGATTTGTTTCTTTCGTTCGGCAGAATAGTTGTTTTTTTTCTTTTAACTTTGTTTCAGCTTCTGTCTGCAGTCTCCAACCTTTGAAATAAGCAATGAAACAACAATGAAACAACAATGAAACAACAATGAAATAAGCAATGAAACAACAATGAAACAACAATGAAACAACAATGAAACAACAATGAAATAAGCAATGAAACAACAATGAAACAACAATGAAATAAGCAATGAAACAACAATGAAACAACAATGAAATAAGCATTGAAACAACAATGAAACAACAATGAAACAACAATGAAACAACAGTTACAGTTTTTGTCAAGATTGCTGCTTTCTTCCGGTTTTATCAATCAATAACAACTGAACCCGATGGAGTATTGATACTGAAATCACACGCACATTTTCAAACCAGAGATTTAATGAAAAACTCATTCTTCTTCTTCTTCTTCTGTTTCACAGAGTTGAACAGCAAAAGAATGTAGGTGGGTGATGGGGAGCAAAGTGGCTCGGTGTGGGTGTGTGCGTGCGTGCGTGCGTGCGTGCGTGTGTGCGTGTGTGTGTGTGTGTGTGTGTGTGTGTGTGTGTGTGTGTGTGTGTGTGTGTGTGTGTGTGTGTGTGAAACGAGGAGGCAACCAGTTAATCGAGAATATCAACAGCTGCAATAGCTTGGGTGAGGGATGGGGGAATGAAACAAAATGAATCGGAAATATACATCCCGAAGGCATCGAGAAACTACCGCATCTAGCGAGATGTTTTCTATTATACAAGTGAACAGGGACTTAATAAAAGACAGTTATTATCAACTGTATAGTTCAACGCTCTTTAAGCCTCTAAATAGATAGAAATATGATTTAGTACCCACCTACAACAAGAGATTTGTCTCAAGATTCCACTGGTTCGTATTTATCGGTCGATAAAATCCGTCCAGAAAGCAACAGCGTCGACGAAAACTTCACCAATCGGTACATTGTTCAAACACACACTGTAAAAACGTATCAATGTAGCAATGTTCAGGACAAATGTAACCATGCAGCGGTCTGCTACATTGCTCGTCAAGACTACTGTGTTGTTGCAGCTGCTACAGTTTTCCTCCAGATCGCTGCATGATTATTTAACCCTTTGCGCCCTGCCCAGTTCACTAGAGAAGGACCCGCCCAGCCTGAAGGTTTTGGGAGTTAACAGCAACATTTATGGTTACCCAAATAAAACATCTATATCTCAAAAACTACAACATGAAATTTGTTGAAATTTTGCAGACTTGCTCATCGATAGATGTGTTATGTTATATCAAAATTTCAGACTCTATTGTGAATATTTTGTTTGTGATGTGTTGTTTTTTTTTGGATAAAGTTTTGGTTTAAAAAACCTACTTTTTGTTGTCACGCATGTTCACAATCATTTGCCTGCCATTCGGCAGCTTCGTCAACATGTGGACTCGCGATCGATGAAGTTTGAGAAGTTTCACCATCTTCCGACTCTGAATCAGCCACTTCGGGGTCGAAATCGGAGTCATCGTCGAGGAAGATCTCATCTATAAATTGTCTAACAGTGTATCGTGCTCGTTTGCTCATTTTGGCTTCTAAAACGAAGAGGAGAAAAAAAAAACACGCGTAAAACTGCTCAGACACAGCGCTCGAACCTTGCCAAATCACTGGGAAGGAATGCACGATAGAGTAAGCTCCCTTTCCTAATGAATATTAATGCAAGTAGAAGTCAAAGTAAGTGGGTATCGCCGACCGACAATTGGCTGGCTGCAGGCGCTGAGAGGAGGTGTGTCTCGGCCGACAATTTGTCGGTTGCAGGGCGGAATGAGTTAAGGGGAAAAATGGAATCACTGAAACGCTTAACGAAGGGACAAACACATTACAACACAGGTACGACGCGTTTCGACCTATTGAGTCTTCTTCAGGCAGGGGAAACAACATTCAAAATAATGTCAACAAACGACAAACAGTCATTTATCTATCTATTCGATCTTGGTGCAAACTGTGGCCTGGGTGTAAGACTACAATTACGGAATTGAGAAAGAAGAGATGAGAGGTTGGAGGGGAGGAGGTACAGATTACAACGATACTAATAACTGAAAGAGGAGGGGGGGGTGTTTTTTAATGTGTGTGAATGATGGTTATAAGATGGATGTGGAGTGTGATAATATTAATAATAAAAATGAATACTATAAGCGCCTATTCTGGGCTAGAGGCCAACTCAAAGCGCTTTACAATCAAATCGTTTACACAACGGGCTGCCTACCTGGTAGTGCCGACTGAAGAGCTGCCGCTGGCGTTTATTCAGTCTTTCCCGGTCACCCAGTCATTCGTTAAATTCGATCCCCTCTTTTTCCCCTTACTTCCTTTTTCTTTCCATTTCTCACGCGGGTGCTGTTATGTGAAACGGTCACCCCTACCAACGGCCAAAGGCCCCTACTTTTCCCGAAATTTGGTAGGGATTTTTATTGTGTGAAAAAATTGTTATCGTGCGTTCACCAGGAACCTGGTTTATGTCTCATTGAGGACTGTAGGGGAAAAAGGGAGTCAGAACCAATTTTAAAACCCCGAGGGAAAACCCCCCTGCCCCGAAAGCCCCGGCGGGGGTTCGAACCTGAAACCCCCGGATCCCCAAGATTAGAGTCAGGCCCCTTCCCAAAATGAGCTATTCCGGCTCCAGGAAAATGAAATTTTTTTAAACAAAAATGTGATGATGATGAAGATGAGATCACAATCATAACATTTGATTATAATGTTAATTTTTTAAAAATATGTAATGTGAAGATATGATTTTCTTATCATTATCATTCATCATCATCACCATCATCACTTAATGAGATGTTAATATCAGTAATAACAATACGATGCGACGACGACGACGACGATGATGATGATGGTGGAGAATGGGGCCCCCGGGTAAAAAACTTTTTTTGCGAATGGAAAGAGAAGAGGGAGGGATTTGGGGAGAGGGTACAGAAAAAAAAGTCACGCACTGTTTTTTGGGTTTTTGGGTTGGGTGTTGCATTGGTGCTTTTTTGGTTGTATCGGGGGCCCGCCGACAATACTTTTAATGCCTTGGGTATTCATAAACGCGCAGATGCGAGTGAACACGAGGGGGTAGCAAACCTAACCTAAAACCCACCCCTTTTCTGCCTTTGACAAGTCGCTGCCGAAAACAGTTCGACCCTTGCGTCACCCCAAATACCCCGTTAAAAACCCTGCAAGATGACTCTGGGGGGTTTTCTTTTTGTCTTCTGCGTGAGTAATGGGAAGATTTCATGAGGAAACAGAAAACACATTTCAGGGTTAGGTGCTCCCTCCGCCTCGCTCGCTCCTCTCTCTCCTTCTCTCTCCTCTCTTCTCTCTCCTTCTCTCTCTCTCTCTTCTCTTCTGTATTATTATTTATATTTTTTATAATATTTATTTTATAATATATATATATATATTTATATTCATAGATAGCAGTGAGTTAACTCTTTCCTTCTTTTCTTTTTCTCCCCTCTCTCTCTCTCTCTCTCTCTCTCTCTCTTGAAAAAGGGAAAATTGTTATGAACTTATTGTTTAACCTTTGATTTGGGCACACTGGAAATGAATTTACTTTTTTGTTTGCGGAAAGGAGGGGCCTAGGGAATGTTGTTTTTTTACTTCCCCCCTTGTCAAAAGCCCCTTTTGGTAATGACAATAAAATTAAAATGTAAAAGGTTCTCTCTTATATATAATATTTTTTTATATAAATATATATATATATATATATATATAAATTATTATATAATATATATATATATATTATATTGTCAACCCGGTGTAGCAGTGGGGAAGGACTAGCGCACACCCAAAAACACACCCAGCTTGCTTACAATCTCATTATATACATGCATTCGTCACTAAACCACTGTAAAGTCTATAACTTTACTAAATGACATAGAACCAAACTCAATGCTTGGAGTAAAAACAAAAAAAAACATTCTTCTTTTTTGAACTTCCCCAAAACCATTTATCAAAATCATCATTAACAAAACCCGGGGGTTAACTAGTTTTCTATTTTACTGGCCAGGGATCTTAAACTTTCACGAATCCTGTCTTTTCTTCCCTTTTTTTTTTCTTTGTTTCTTTTCCTGTCCTTTACAAGCCAACACAATGCGGGAAAGGGTCGGGTTTGGACTGCTGGCAGGTCGGGTTTTGGAGGGGACGGTCGGTTAACGCTGGGTTTGGTCGGGTTTGGATGGTGAAAGGGGGCCTGCGGGTTTTGAGGCGAACCCCCGGTTCAGACGAGCAGTGACTATCAGACCGAGCCCCTTTTTCTTTTTTCCCTGCATTCCCATTGCACTTTCCTCTCTCTCTCTTTTCTAGCTCCTATAAAATGGAAATGGTTGCTTTTTTTTTTCCTTCCTTTTCTTTTTTTTTTCTTTCTCAGTTAGCAACTCTCTCTCTCCCCAAACCTCCCCTTAGTCCTCCCCTGCAGACCTTCTTGGGCTAATGCTACAGCTGGGGTTTCCTTCACTCCCCCCCTCACCCTCTGCTCTTCCCCCGTCGAGTTACACCCAGAACCTTTCCTCTCTCTCTCCCTGTTTTTCTCCTTTTCTCCTTGCTCGTTTCTTATTACACCCCAATGTGCCAAGGGTGATACCTTGGCAGATTTTTACCCCCTTTACCCGAAGTTACCCCCTTAATTCCATTGGGCTTTAAATTCGTCAGTCCCCCCTAGCTTGCTCTCTGGGGGTCAATGGTCTTTTAAATTTTTAGTGATTTCACCCCATAAAGTACCTTCTCCCTTCCTACTTTACCGCGAGTCTGGCCCAACTGTAATTTTAACCCGGGACTCTGGCCCAACGTCCGTCCTCGGCCCAGCCCATTGAGCGTTGGTAAGCACTCCGACTGTCACGGAACGGTGCTGTCTCGGAGAACTAAAAATAGCCTTTAATTGGCTGAGGCGAGGGGTAAGTCGCTCCCGGCCCGAGGTCGAGGGGTTTAAAACCCGATTGAACTGGTGGCGACTGACCACGAATTGGGTTTTTTTCTTTTTTTTTGTCCGTGACTTTTTCCCCCCTTGCCAAGACTAGTCGCTTGTCTCAAAACAAGGGTAAAAACAAAAAAAGCACAACCGTTTTGTGAACCACCTCCCGTTAAAGGTTTTGCAAATTTTATTTACAAACGGTTTAAAAATTATAGGCATATATAATAGTGATATACCCCATGAGTTATCATTGACGTGCCTTTTCCCTTATTTAGTCATTTTTTGATAACCTCTGTGCGCCCCTAGCGATTCCCCTCCCGGCGGATTTGCCCCCTCTTTTTTCACAACTATATGAAGGCACAAAAATTTTGCCACGATCCGTGACCCCTCACTGGGGAAACTCCACCCTCACTTATGCAAAAATGCATCATACACAAGCGACTGTATGCTCCAAAATAACCCATACCGAAAATCTCGCAAAGAAAATATGAACAAGTTCACACAGAAAATTTAAACCTGCCAAGGGAAGAACCCATATCCCCCAACATGACGTAATCAAACAAATTATAAAAACAAGCCCCCGGATAGACGACTTCCTCTGAGTTGCAGCTTGTAGACTACTTGGCTTAAAAAGTAGCGCTACATTCGTGGCCCGGGGAGGTACTGCACTCGTACCTGTGGGCTGCGGCCATTGCCCGCGCAGCACCCTGCGTTTTTCAGCTGCGCCTCCTCAGGAATTTGAGGGGTTTGGTGATCAGTCCTATCCGAATCCTTCCCATACAAGATTTGTGAAATTTCTGCCGGCCCACACAACCCCAAACACTCCTTTTCTACTTTTTGGGCTACCCTTCTTAAATTTCGTCAGTTTCCTGCTGCATACCTAAAGGGAAACTGGGGCCCCTTCGTGCTCTGCAACATACTGCACCTACTCCCCCCCTGATGATCTGTCCGAAACAAAAAGGGTTTTTTTTGACAATCCGGTAGCTTAAAGGGGGAGGGAAACCTGTTTTTCCCAGCCCCGCCCCGGCTTGCTCTGCAGGCCTGACCACTCGACCACTCCCGGTTTCCCTGCCTTGACCAAATCAGAGAGGACTCGTGTTTGCTGGAAATTTGGAACAAACTCCCTGTAGAAGCCAAAAAACCTAGCGACCCCTGACTTCTGTTTTGGGTCTTTGGTCTCTTGAATTCTCATCTTCCCACCTTTCCTTTTTGGTGCTTTGGTCCCCCCTCCGAAACAAAATTTTTGGAAAACTCCAGGCTTGGAAAACCAATCTGGCACTTTGGGGTTGGCTGTAGTTTGGTCGTTAACCCTTTCCTAAAAAGCTCCTAGCTGCCTCTTTTCTCCTCCCATGTCTCAGTGCTATGAATGTCATCCATAAAATTCACTACACCCCCAAAACCCGTCAATAATTTCTCACTCCATGTTTTCCCTTCATCGTGAACTCCCTGTATGTTTCTCTGGAAACTCAGGCAACAAAATCTCCCCTTTTCTGTGGGTCTCTTACCTCATCAATGTTTGCTGCTGCGCCTATGTATGGCCTCAGCTAAAATTTTTTTGCGGAGAAAAATTCGAGGAAAATTTTTGGGTTTCCATTCAAAAAACGGTAATCCCGACCCACCTTTTCAGTATGGTGAAGGCCTTTCCAATGCTCGCACTTGTTGTGTCCGGGGGAAGCGTAAGGGACTTGACCTCCCACCGGGAGGGATTGCTTTCCTACCTTCCTGCATATTGCTTCTTCTGAACGCCCCTACCTCCTGCAAATTTTCCCTTGCCCCTTTAGTGTCTCATACCTGTGCCCCCCTTTGGAACAGGGTGGATTGGGCCCAATCAGATGAGGGCCCCCTCTCCTGAATGGTGTGTCAATTAAGGGGATGTTTAAGAGGGCCTTCCTTTTCCCCCTCTTGGGCTGCCTTTGACACAGTCACTGAACAGCCGGGTTTAGTCTCCTTGCCCCCCCCAATGAAAACTAAAAGATTCGTCAGCCTTTTTAAACGGGCCGAGAGACCCCCTGAGGACCGTCCCCCCTGACAGACGTTCACGATAACATGCTGGTACCTCTATGAGTTTACCTTACCTGTCCCCCTTGGTAAAAATCGGTACAACAACCGCCTTTCCCAAAAATTCTGTCTCACCCCTCAACCATTGTTTTCTCCACCCTTCCCAACTCCCAAGATTCAGGGCGAAGGGTCTTGCCCGTGCTGCCTAAACCTAAACGCACAATATCCCCTGTTTCCCCTTGCGGGAAAAGACTAACGTTTTAAACCCTTTTTCCCTCCTTTTGCCCCGTGTTTGAACTGCTGCCCCTGTAGCGTCAACAACTCGGATCCCCTGGCCCCTTGCACCGGGAATTTTCCAATGAAAAATCAAAAGGGGTTTTCCCCATCCCCACGCAGACAACTCGCCTGAAAAGAAAGGGGGTACGTACTTCTATTAGCAACGGGGAAAATCCCTCACAGTGCCACGATTGAGACAGGTCTGGATTGCCCTGCAAATTCCCTTTCTCGACCAGGTTTTTCTTACTACCCACGAAACCCAGGCCCGAACACTTTCACCCTCTGGGCCAATCCCCCCCTTTCCCCCATGGTTGACCACTCCCCTAGTGCCCTCCTTCCCGACATGACGTGCCAGTGCTGCCATGGCCCCTCCACCCTCTTCAGATTGGATCCCTTTTGGGTTTCCACGGCGGGTCGTTTCCCCTGGCGCCCCTTATCAACCCTTGCAAGGTGCTGCCTTCGGGAAACCTCATCGACACCCTCGCCCAGTCCCTTCTTGTGAAATGAAACACCTAATGTCCCTTTCCCCTTCCCTTTTGCCCCCCCACGGGGGTTTGCGACTTTGCGGGAAAACCCCCCGGGTCCCCTTGAAACTCTTCCCCCGGGCCTGGCACTGTTTCTCCTGCCCTTATTTTCCCAAACGTGCCTCCCTGTCCCCTGAACTTCTAATCCCTGCGTCTCTGGTGTCTCCTTTAAAAGTAATTAACTCAGGACCGAACCTGACAAAATTGTTTTTAAAACCAGCTCTTTCATTCAGGAACCCCTTTTTTTCGTACCACTCAACTTAACCACTTTCAAAATAGTGACTAACGGCCCAAAAACTGGTGTACGTTTTACCTCTTGTAATCTAGCTGATCGAAATTTCTTTCTAAACCCTCCTCTGTAGGTCAAACCCCCTTCATAAAAGACTCCTTACAGCCCAAAATCAATTTGTTGGCTGGGGTAAGAGTGAAAATCTGAAATTTTTTCCCCCGTCAAACGCTGACAAAATGATGCCCACTTTCTAAAGGGCCCAAACCCTGTAGTAGGAACGTTTCAAAACGGGGAACGTCAATCGAATTTCCCTTCCGAAATTTTGGCAATTTTTGGTCGGGGGCAAAAACTGGCACAGGGTCACGGAAAACGAACTCCCTCACAGGGGTCCCCTCTGTGTTCTCACTTTTTCTAACTCAATGAACCCAAAATCTTTCGTCCCCCTGTTTTTCCCTTTTTCTGTTTCCTGCGTTTCCCTTATTCTTTCTGTTTCCTGCTTCATTCTTTCGTTTTTTCCCCAGCCTTTTTTTCATTAGCCTAAACCCTTAATCTTTCTTTTCCTGCCTCATTCTTTCTTTTTCCCTGTGTTCGCTAGCTTTCTCTTTCCGCTTGCTTTTTCTACGGCGACAGGGTCTTTCCCTCGTCTCTCTTTCCCCTTTTTTTTTGGGTTTTCAACGAGTCGAAACTCTTTCCCGAGTAGCCTAAATCACGAGCGCGCTCACAATTGTTCGATGGGGGTTTTTTTTTTCCCTTCGCCATTTTATCTTTTCTTTTTTTTTTTTAAACCCGGGTTTTATTACTACACACCCAAAAAGGGTGGTTACCGACACGAGGATAAAGCACAATCCATGAATGATAATATTACTTGGGCAACGAATAGTTTTTATAAGACGCCTAGGCTGACCCAACTATAGAGCGAATTAAGGTAACTGTGCAAAATAAGACTTGGGGCTGAAATGCCAAGCTAGTGTTAACTATTTTGGAAGAAATCCAACCTATATTTAATACTTGGAACTCAGTAAGACACTATTCCCTTAGGATTTACAATATTAAACCCCACCAGCTTCCTCTCTGAAAAGTTGAACAATTTATAAAAATGGGCCAAATTACCTGGAGGCTCGCCAATAAATTGTCAACCCGGTGTTGTCAGTGGGGAAGGCTAGCGCACACCCAAAACCCACTACAGTTGCTTCAATCTCATTAATTCATGCTTCGCAATAAAACCCATGTAAAGTCTATAATTTTATAAACATGATCATGAAAAAAAACACAATGCTATGGGTCAAAAAAAATAAAACATTTTTTTTCCTTGACTTACAAAACCATTTTCAAAATCATCATTAACTAACCCGGGTATAAATAATTTTTTCTTTACCGGGCCAGGTGATCAAAATATTCACGAATCACGTCTTTTTTTTCCCTTTTTTTTTTTTGTTTTTTTTTTCACTGTCATTTTCACAAGCACAAACAACTGCGGGCACGGTGGGGGACTGCGGGCACGGTCAGGTTGGATGCGGCATGGTCAGGTTAGCCCGCTGGGTTGGTGGGTTTGGGACTGCTGCTGAAAGGGGCGCTGCCAGGTTGAGGCGAACCCCGGTTCCCGTCGAGCAGTGATATAGACATCATTTTTCTCCTTTTTTTCTTCCTGTTTTAAGTTTGCACTCTCTCTCTCTTCTTTTGTCGCCTATAAAATGGCTGGTTGCTTTTTTTTTCTTTTTTCCTTTTTTTTTTTTTTCACAGTTAGCAACTCTCTCTTCCAATCTCTCCTTTCCCCCTCTGCAGACCTTCTATGGGCTAATGCTACGTGGGTTTTCCTCACCCCCCTTCCATCTTTGCTCTTCTCTCGTCAAGCTTACCCCCAAAACCCTTCCTCTCTTCTCCCCCTGTTCGTTCCCCTTTTTCCCCCGCATGTTTCTTATTATCACCATGTGCCCAAAGGGGGAGTAACATTGGTCAGTATTTTTCCCCTTGTCCCGAATTTACCCCCCCTCTAATCCTTGGGCCTTCAATTCGTCAAGTCACATCCAACCTTGCCTCTGTGGGGTCAATGGTATTTAATTAATACAGATTTCACCCCCACTACACAGCCTTTCCCTTCCTACTTTAGCCAGCGAGGGTGGCCCACTGTAATTAACGGATCAGGGCCCACTCGCAAATCCGTTGGCAGACCATGAGACTTTGGGTCAGCCTCTCCGGACTGTCTACGGGAACGGTGCTGTCTCCGTGGAACTAAAATAGCCTTAATTGGCTGGGGCAAGGGTAAAGTGGGTCTGCACGCCAAAGGTCTGGTCGGGCTTAAGCCGTTCGAACGGTGGCGACTAAACACGAATTCGGTTTTTTCTTCTTTTGTCCGTGACATATATTATAATGTCCTTTAAAATCCAAAGAGCTCAACCGTCTAGGGAAGCAAAAATCTGTGAAAAAAATATTCTAAAATGAATGTTAAAATCATTTTAGAATATTTTAAAAAAATATATATGTATATATTTATTTGGTGTGTGTGTGTGTGGTGTGTGTTGTGTGTGTGGGGTTATATATAATATATTATGTGTTTGTGTATGTATATATGTGTGGGGTGTGGGGGGGGGGGGGGGGGGGGCATATTTTCATAAAAAATCAAAGAATGGTGTAGTGACTCTCTCCTCTCTCTCTCCTCTCTTCTCTCTCTCTCTCTCTCTCTCTTTTCCCTGTGCAGTGTTCTCGATCTAGGACGCTTCATAATTGAAGACGATGACAATGATTGCTGCCAGAACCAGACTCTGGTGCTAGGATATTTCTCTAAAGGCCTACCTTCAGACTAACGCTGTTTCCTAAACGCTTGTAACATCAACCTCCGGAACGAATTCTTCCATTGGGGGTAATTTGTTGTTTTTTCGGGCGCTAAACATGGACATCAACATCAAGAGTTGCCCCCTTTGGGTTGTGAGCACAAATGTCCTCTGTACCCAGTAATCCATGAGCAATGATTTTCGTAAGGTGCTCTGTCTCGTAGTTTTGAAACGAAATAAACACCTGTACGTACTCACAAATTTCCTCAAACAGTGCAAGATAGCGACCAAACTGCAATATACGCTGCAAAAATGCGGGTTTGGCGAAAATCCAGAAAAGGGCGGTGATTATGCCGGCGATTAAGGTATAGAGTCTCGGGGGTTCGCATGAAAATGAGAAGGTCACTTATCCTTGGGTGCTCTCGCATGGTGGAGTTGTAAGAGCTCTCAAGCACGGTCGCGGTAGGGGCCCACACGCCACAATTAGAATTTTTCACCGAACCGTTACAGAATCCACGTAAGCGTTTTGAGACCTGGCATAAATTTGAGCCAGCATTTCTTATTAGACCGATAATTGATCAAAAGAACAACCACCCACCAATTATTTCACTTATTTTGAGGGATTTTTCCCTCTATTAAAATCATTCACAATCTTCAAATCATGACCCTTCCCTTGGCTGAAGTCACATTTCAGACCTTTGCACTCACCCGTGACCCTCTCTTTGCGCCAAGCGTATCCCCTAAATAGTCCCCTTCCCTTTTATTTTTTTAAACTGTCTGTTTTGAACCACCTGGCTTGTCCTTGATAGTCATATTAAAAAACGAGGAGAATCAACTTTTAGACACCAATAAAAACCTCAAAACAATTTAATTGTGCCAGTCTATAAATATCGACTTCTTAAGCAAGACCTTGGGGGCGCTAATTTTTGGTGTGCAGCCCGTGAGTAAGACTACTGCCAACTGCCAAAGGCCCTGGTGCCAACACGTGGGACATTCACGGAGCTGAACTTGCCTTGCCCAGCCACGTCGTTCCTTTAAATTCAGTGAACTGTGGTTTGGTTAGATATGGATCACTGGACCATGTACAGAAAACACGTAACTCAAAAACATGAATGACTGTCTATGACTGAAGAGACGATTTAAAAAAAAATCAACTGAGACGATGTGTTGATAATCTAGACTAGACTGATTCGCTTTCTCTCTGTTTGAATGCGCTTCATCTTCGCGCGAATATAATTGTCACCTTTCATGGCAAGACGTAAGAAAGGAAAGCTTTTTTTTTAACAAATACCGCTTTTTTTTTAATATAACCATAAGGTTCTGTGATCGTATATGGTGGGCTGTTACTCTTGAAAAAGGGGTTAATCTACGAATGATGCAAGCTTTCCTTCCACTCTGGGCAACGCTACCGTAGTTATTTGGATTTCAACTAAAAATGTTTTCTCACTCACTACATTCACAGAGGCACGACAACACACAAAACACACACCACACACACACACACACACACGCGCGCGCGCGCGCGCCCCCGCACGCAAAGCACGCACGCACGCAGCACCCACCCACCCATATGACCCTATGAGCACTGTGTATGACGCACCAAGATCAAATGGAAGGCGAACAATAAGCATCCATGCACACAGACAGACAGACGAGAGATACCCGGGGGTCAAGGTGTGAGGGGACAGGTAGATAGGCAGAAGATAGACAATAGATAGAGTAGATGATAGATAGATAGATAGTTAGATAGAAGACCGATAGATGATGATAAATTTGACAGATAGATAGTTGATAGACAGACAGATAGATAGGCAGAAAGATAGGAAGAGATGGATAGATAGCAGAGAGGGTAGAGAGAGATGGATTTAAAAAGGCAGATAAACATAGACAGGCAGACAGAGAAAAAGAGTGTCGGAGACATAGAGAGGCGGGGAGAGACAGAGACAAAGACAGAGAGAGGCAAAGGTGTGGGTGCAAGAGGGAAGGAATGAGAAAAAGGGGGGGGGGGTGGCACCGAGAGAGAAAGAGAGAGGGTGAGCTATGGGAGGGAGGGAGGGAGGGATGGAAGAAGGGACGCAGGAAGGAAGACATAACTTTGCAGAGACACAAGCAGGACCGACCAACCAGCCCCGTGCCCTGCACCATACTAAAAACAATCCCTGCGCGCAGGGTAAGCGCTCTGTGCCTCTTGAGGCTCCAGGGACATGTGACAGCGTGTGTGTGATAAGAAAGAACAACATTCACTGGGCACATTAGCCTCTCGCTTTTTTTCCCCCTTAAACACTACACAGCTTAGCATTGGTCCTTGTGAGGGAGAACTTGGATGGGGGGTGGGT
>CM031595.1:18874120-18878472 GCA_018398815.1 Conus ventricosus | reverse complement strand
CAGATAAACATAGACAGACAGAGAACAGAGTGTCGGAGACATAGAGAGCGGGAGAGACGAGACAAAGACGAAGAGGCAAAGTTGGGGCAGAGGAAGGAATGGAAAATAGGGGGGGGGGGGGCACCGAGAGAGAAAGAGAAGGTGAGCTATGGAGGGGGGACGAGGGAGGATGGAAAAGGACGCAGGAAGGAAGAAATAACTTTGCAGAGACACAAGCAGGACCGACCAACCAGCCCGGTGCCCTGCACCATACTAAAAACAATCCCGGCGCGCAGGTAAGCGCTCTGTGCCTCTTGAGGCTTCCAGGGACATGTGACAGCGTGTGTTGTGATAAGAAAGAACAACATTCACTGGGCACATTAGCCTCTTGCATTTTCCCCCTTAAACACTACACAGCTTAGCATTGGTCTTGTGAGGGAGAACTTGATGGGGTGGGTGGGGGTGGGAGGTATACGGGGAAGAGGGGGTGGGTGGGCGAGGGAACATGGAAAAGATCCAGATCTCTTTGTCTCTCTGTCTCCTCAATCTTTCATGCATTGCACTCTCTATCTCTGTCTCTCTCTCTCTCTGTCTCTCTCTGTCTCTCTGTCTCTCTCTGTCTCTCTCTCTCCTCTCTCTCTCTCTCTCTCTCTCTTTATGTGTGCGCGCGCGCGCGCACATGCCTGTATGGATCATTTTCTGTGCACTGTGCACGATTGTTTGAGTCGGCGTTCGTGTGGTATATATATAAACACATACACACACACATATATATATATAATATATATATATATATAATATATATATATATATAGATGAATATAACCAAAGAGCCTAAAATGATTTTAAAAGTGCTCGACCCCTTGGGGAGCAACATTTGTCAATGATGTTAAAAAGGAAGGTTAAAACTCAAGGTTAAAACTCGACAAATTTGTTTCTAGCGGCGTTGCGCTGTCATCAGGATGGTCTCTGTTTGCCCACCCCCCGATGTTATATAGCGTGTGGGCTCACGTTTGCGGTTGTTTGCACGTGCGGGTTGGCTGCACGTGTTTTTTGGGGCTTTCAGGTTTTAGTTTTGGATGTGTTCACTAACAACGATTTCCATTATGCCTGCAGTTGTTTACTATTCTGTTTTGGTGTTTTAAAGTTGCTAAGTGTGGTTTGCATAGTATTAACCATTTATCAGTTAAACATGGGTTGCACCTTTTTGAAACATTGCTGTATGGTGATGCTCTTTTTATGATTTTCCAGGATATATTGTAGCTTGTTTTTGCGTCTTTAAGTTTCCAGATATATTTGCTCAGTTCTTTTTGGGTTTTTATATTTTTCTTTATGAATGACTGTTTGTGGTTTGCATATCTGGTTTTGAAGGGGTTTTTCCAGTGATCCCTATGTATGTTTCTTTTCATTTTCTGATGTTACAGTGGCCTGGTATACAATGTTGTTGTGGAGACATTTATTGTTTAGTGGGCACTGCTCCTTTCTCGTGCAATTGCAAGATTTCCTTTCTTCACCCTTCTTTGCTGTGTTAAATTTTCATTTTGTTGGATGCGTCAATCAGGTTTTTGAGGTTGGGCATACATGAGTACGATAGTTTGACAGTGTTTTTGTTAAATATTTTGGACAGTTTTGTGCTCTTTTGGAAATGAAGTTGCTAGGATTTTGAAAAATTCTTTCCCTATGTTTGTTTTGAGTTTCCCGTCGTAATGGGGTTATACCATATGATTTTTCTTTCCTATTTTTCTTGCTTTTATTTGTGTTGTTGTCCGGGTTGTATTGTAGTTTGTAATTGTATCCACTTGTTTGTAGTGCCTCCTGGTATTCCACTGCTGCATTGTTGAACACTCTCTCATTGCATGACAGGTTTGATAGTCTCTTGTTTATGCCATGGGGTATGGTCTTTAATACAGATGGTGGATGGTTACTTTTGGGGTGTACATAAAGAGGTGTATCGTTGGGTTTCTTGTATGGTTTATAAAATATGGCGAGCTCGCGCGTGTTGAGAGAGAGAGAAGGGGTAGTGATGATGATGGTGGGGAGACGGAAATGACAAGATAAATTCAGCTGGTGATGGAAGTCATATTGTGAATGGGTAATGGAAATATCCAATGTTTGTTGATATTGATCCGTGCATAAATATGTTGCGCCATCTTAATATCAATATGCCAGACTAGGAAGTCAGACTGCATGTTGTCGGTATTTATGTCAGTTAATGTCCAGTTGATGTTATTGATTATCTAGAGAAGGGTTTTAGATCTGCATTGATGGTAATATTTGAAAATGCATGACAATGGAGACTACAATTTGGGTTTGATGTCCTTGGAGAAAAGAAAAAACATACTCAGCTTCGTGTATCTTCAAGTTTACATTGATATTTTATTCATATTCACGGAGAGGAAATTCATGGTATAACTTTTCAATCTATGGTACCTGGTTTATTGTCGTTTTCAGTGACATAAAGCACGTTCATTTTGCAAACTGCCAGTGCACAATCAAATTGAAAAATGTACCAATCAGACTTCACATACACAATTTGTTGAAAATACAGGAAAGCACTTAGGGTTATTTCTCATCAAACGGCAACTGAATTTGGCGTAAATTGGATGTGTGTGTGTGTGTGTGTGTGTGTGTGTGTGTGTGTGTGTGTGTGTGGTGTGTGTGTGTGTATAAACGTATGATTCGCATTCCAAAACAATAATGTTAAGTTCATGCAGAAGATGTGTGTGTGTGTGTGTGTGTGTGTGTGTGTGTGTGTGTGTGTTTGGGTGTGTGGTGGTGGTGTGTGTGTGTGTGTGTGTGTTTCATCAAAAGCTTCAACATCGCAAAATTAAAGTCACAACACAGAGGAATGATTCACATTCCTTGACAGCCCAGGTTTGTGTTCTCACCTAAACCCCCCCCCCCCCCCCCCCCATTCCCCAACCCCAACCTTAACCCCTGTCCTTTCCTCACCTCCCTCCCACCACCCCCCCACCCCCACCCCCACCCCCCCCCCCCACCCCACCACCTTCTGTTTTTTCACGCCTACCTTCACCCCAACCCCACAATCTCCGTCCCTTTTTCCACATACATTAATCTCCTGGCCTTTACAATGTGGTCCAACAACGGCAAACCCTGCTTAACATTTTGGCCGAGGGTCCAGGCGAGCGTGAAACTGTCCAAGCGTGATGATGCATGATCGGTCTGTCACTCGTGTGTGATTGGTGAAGGCTTTGCCAGCTTGGTGGACGGACATTGTATGGTGGCGCTCTCTGTTATAGGTTTCCAGACCATTGCATACACACATGGTTTTTGGTGTGACACCATTTTTGGTGGTGTTGTACTTGGATGTGGAGTTATGGTCATCATCCGTTTGGGTTGTGGTGCAGGTAGTTTTGTTTAGTTTTGGGTTTTTTGTTTGTTTGTTGTTTGTTTCTGTCCAGACTTGTTATTTATGTATTCATACGTGTCTCTTCTGCTTCCTTGTTGTTGGTTCGTTTCTTTGTTTTTGTTGTAGTTTTTGTTGTCTGTCCAGACTTGTTTATATATATATATATATATATATATAAATTTATATTTATATATATATATGTTTTCCCCCACTACTTAATTGTTCAGCATCATATATATATATATATATATATATATATATAATATATAAAAATATATATATATATATATATATAAATATATATATATAGAATATAACCAAAGAGCCTAAAATGATTTTAAAAGTGCTCGACCCCTGGGGAGCAACATTTGTCAATGATGTTAAAAAGGAAGGTTAAAACTCGAGGTTAAAACTCTACAAATTTGTTTTCGAGCTTGCTGCGCTGTCATCAGGGTGTTTTTGGTTTGCCCACCGCCGATGTTATATAGCGTGTGGGTTCCCGTTTGCGGTTGTTTGCACGTGCGGGTTGGCTGCACGTGTTTTTGGGGCTTTTAGGTTTTTGTTTTGGGTGTGTTCACTAACAACGATTTCTATTTATGCCTGCAGTTGTTTACTATTTCTGTTTTGGTGTTTAAAGTTGCTAAGTGTGGTTTGCATAGTATTAACCATTTTTCAGTTAAACATAGGTTGCACCTTTTTGAAACATTGCTGTATGGTGATGCTCTTTTTATGATTTTCCAGGATATATTGTAGCTTGTTTTTGCATCTTTGAGTTTCCAGATATATTTGCTCAGTTCTGTTTGGTTTTTATATTTTTCTTTATTGAATGACTGTTTGTGGTTTGCATATCTGGTTTTGAAGTGGTTTTCAGTGATCCCTATGTATGTTTTCTTTTTCATTTTCTGATGTTACAGTAGCCTGGTATACAATGTTTTTGTGGAGACATTTATTGTTTAGTGGGCACTGCTCCTTTCTCGTGCAATTGCAAGACCTCCCTTCTTCA
>CM031595.1:18848725-18858725 GCA_018398815.1 Conus ventricosus | reverse complement strand
TGTTCCATTCAATTCAGCTTTCGCATACATTAAGTCAAGGCTGGGGAGTACGTGTGTGTTGGGAGACTGGGGTGGAAAAAGTTCAAGTCTGTCTTATTCCTGTGTGAGAGACACTAAACCTTTCATCTTATTCCTGTGTGAGAGACACTAAACCTTTCATCTGCACCTTCTCGGAGTCTTGAGGACCGTTGGGGCGCCACCGAAGACTTCACAACCAGCTTACTCCATTCCTCCATTCTCAGAAGCTCTTAGGCAGTTGCTGAGTGTGAGGCCAGTCCATTCACTGATGTTGTCCTCGCATCTCTTTCTCTGTCTTCCTCTCCTTCTGCCTCCTTGCATTGTTCCTTGTAGAATAGTTTTGGTAGGTCTGCTGATCTTGATATATGACTATACCATCTCATTTTCCTTCATTTCACTGTGGGCAACAGACTCTTCGTATGGTCCAATGGCTTGCCATACTCTGGTCTGGATTTTCAGGTTGGTAATGTGGTCCTTGTTTGAGGTGACAAGCACCTTGCGGAAGCAATTCATCTGCAATGGCTGAATCCTTCTTGCAATGTCAACTGTCAGAGTCCAAGTCTCACAGGCGTAGAGGACTATGGTAATGACCAGGGAGTGCATCAGTCTGATCTTGGAACTGATCGTGGTGTTTCTGTCATTCCATGTAGGTCTTAGTCTGGCAAGCGCTGCCGTCGTTGGCACAACTCTTAAGAGCACTGTAGGTTTTGATCCCTCATCTTAAACAATTGCACTGAACTGTCTCTAGTTTTCTCCCTTGATAGCGATGTTTGCGTAATACAACACAAAGCATAATTATAGAGCAAAACACCACAATGATACAAAAGACAGCATCACAAAGTAACGAAGAAGAAGAAGATCAAAGAGGTCGAAACGCATCGGGGGCCGGAATAGCTCAGTTGGTAGAGCGCCGGACTCGTGATCCTGGGGTTGCGAGTTCGAATTTCGGTACAGGGGATTTTCCCTCGGGTTAACATTGGTTCTGACTCCATTCCCATACAGTCCTTGGAATGAGACAATAAACCGAGGTTCCGTGTGTGAACGCACGCACATCTTGCACACACGTAAAAACCCATCACCAACTTTCGGAAGAGAAGGCCAGCTTGGCCGTTGGTATGAATGACACGTTACACATAGCATGCACCTTCCCCGAAGATGGAGTATGGCTGCCTTAATGGCGGGATAAAAAAACGGTCATACACACAAAACCCCACTGCCTGTCTATACAGGCAGTGTCCGCAGGAGTATCAGCCTGTGTGCGCAGAAAGAAAGATAGAAAGAAAGAAAGAAAGGAAACGCATCTTGTTTTGTGTTTGTAATTTGGATGTCTCTATCGTTCAGCGGAACAGTAAATCTTAAGTTCGTAGTCAAGTGGTTACAGCTTTTACCTGCGGAGTGACGGTTGTGAGTTCGAACCACTAGTGGGATCCGTTCTTACTGATGGAAAACTGTCTCTGTCCACCCTACGGTAAAGGAATATCAGACTCAGATCAAGAGAGGTCAAAGTGAAGAGGAATGGGCTCCGCTTTCCATCATGCCAAACCCTAGACTCTGTGAACCTCTGATAGTTCACTGCCCGAACGGCTACTCTCAGGCGATGGGATTTTTTTTGTGTTAGTAACCTTTAGCATATATAAATAAAAACAAAATGAAAGCTAAAGGACTTCAATGAGACTTGGAGCAAGAGGAGGAAAAAGCTAGTCACCAGACCACCCAATAAATAAAATGATGGCATTACAAAAGAGACGAGGCAACGCGTTTCGATCTCTTCGGACTTTTACAGGCAAAGCAGACAGATTAGAAAAAAGACAAACGAAAAGAAAATGCGCAGCATTGGATGAAAGAGTCCTTTTCCAACAAGTGAAAAGGAAGTGCGCTGGGTGTTGTCTTCTCTTGGGTACTGTGGTAGTATAGATCGGGAAACGAAAGGGTGGATGGAAATCTGAGAGTTGAATAAGGAATAGGAGAAAGAAACGGGGTGGTGTTAAGAATCGTAATGGTAATGCTGCTACTACCAGCAAGAATGATATTGTACTTAAGAATAAATGTATGATTATATGACAAGCGAATGACAAAGTAAAAGAATATCTTTTTTCATTCAAATGGAAATGTGTGTGTGTGTGTGTGTGTGTTGTGTGTGGTGTGTGTGTGTTGTGTGTGTGTGTGTGTGTGTGTGTGCGTACATACACAAATGGGTAAAGTAGGGTTACAATTATACTGAAAGATAATTCAGTACTTTTGTTCAGGGAGATGAAGACATAGTTATCAAATTTTAGACGAGTGAAAAAAAAAACATAAAGTAGATAAAGAGCTAAGTATATCATGAATAGGGGGAAAACGAAAAGACCAAATTGGAAAAGGTAAAGTTTGGGACGAGTGTCGAAGCAGATGGATGGAATAGGAAGAGTCGGGGGGGGGGGACGCACACACACACACACACACACACACACACACACACACACACACACACACACACACACGTGCATACATGCAGGAGTTTCCAGCCTGGCAAATGAGGCCGAACTTCTGCATGTTCTGCCCAAAGCTGTCGCTCTCCATCTCCAAAAGGTCATAACTTTGACATGTTTAAAGTAGTGTGCACGATGAATGAAATGCACAGCGACTGGTTTGAGACCCCGGTGACGGAGCAAGGTGTTTCGAGCCGGCGAGTCTCAAGTGTGAGGGGGATGTTTTACGGCATAAATTTTGTTTCACAGTTGACGTAATGGCTGACGTAGATAATCTGCAGCTCTTGAAATTTTTTTTTTTTTTTTTTTTTTTTTTAACGAGCTCTTGAGACCACACAGAACACGCACTGGCTAGGTAAGAAGGCAGATTTTGCAGCTGGCAGGAAAATGTTCCAGGAGGTGTAGGAGTGGTTGGTTGACTGTCAAGGGTTGTCGCGTGAGAAGGTGATGACGAGGTTGTAGACTGAAATCTGCTAACAACCCTCTGACTGGCACATTTTCGTGTCTTGTTATTTGTGAAGTCTTAAGAAGATGTATTTGTGATGTTAGGGAATGTGGAGAATGTGAGTTGTGAGGTGTCTGACATTGTGAGTAGCCTGGTGGTCTTTGGCAGGTGATTTTATGACATATGTTGGTTAGAGATCCACCGTCCTCAGCATCCAAACGAAATTCGACTCTTCAAGAGCAATGTCCTCAGCGTCCTCCTGTATGGCTCAGAGTGCTGGAAGACGACCGTCGCCATTGAGAAAAAGCTGGAAGTGTTCCAGAACAAATGTCTGCGACGTATCCTCAGGATCTTCTGGCCGAACATCATCTCAAACGAAGAACTGAGGACTAGAACAGGATCTCCACAATACAGGACACCATCCAGGCGCGTCGATGGAGATGGCTAGGCATGTCTGTCGCATGCCACCCAGCTCACTCCCCAGAACAGCCCTGCACTGGACCCCCAAGGTAAAAGAAAACGGGCGACCGAAGGAAACCTGGCGCAGGACAATAGAAAGAGAGCTGAAAGGCAAAGGACTGACTCTCAACACAGCCCCCAGAGCAGCCGCAGACAGAGCCAGATGGAGATCTCTTGCCATAGTCTCAAGCGCCACCCAGGCACGGAAGAGGACTGATGATGTTGGTTGATTGGGGTGGAAATTACTTTCGGCAGGTTTGGAGACAGGAATGGTATGTGTGTGGTTTGAGATATGTGATATGTTTGAGGTATGTTTTGAGATATGTGGTTTGAGAGAACTGTCTATGTTCTTCACGTATCTAAACGTCTATGCAAGCATCTACCACCGTACTATTATTGTCCCACACGTCTGATGGCACTGCCTCGTTTTCTCACAAAGTCAGTAGCAGTCTGTTCATTTCATGAGAAGGAAGTTGCTGACAGCTGGCTTTTTATCTTTGAGATGTTCATTTCATGAGAAGGAAGATGCTGACAGCTGGGTTTTGATCTTTGAGATGTTCATTTCATGAGGAAGGAAGATGCTGACAGCTGGGTTTTGATCTTTGAGATGTTCATTTCATGAGGAAGGAAGATGCTGACAGCTGGGGTTTTGATCTTGAGATGTTCATTTCATGAGGAAGGAAGATGCTGACAGCTGGGGTTTGATCTTTGAGATGTTCTTTCTGCAGACTTAGGCATTCTCGGATTTATCGAAAGGTAAGTGGCAGAGAACTGCTTCTTGGAAAAGACGGTGAAGATGTCCGGGCTTCCTGGAAAACTGCGTACGTGTGTGTGTGGGGTGTGTGTGTGTTGTGTGTGTGTGTGTGTGTGTGTGTGTGTGTGTGTGTGGTGTGAGTGTGTGTGTGTGAGTTGTGTGTTGTGTGTGTTGTGTGTGTGTGTGTGTGTGTGTGTGTGTGTGTGTGTGAGAGAGAGAGAGAGAGAGAGAGAGAGAGAGAGAGAGTGTGTGTGTGTGTGTGTGTCTGTGTGTGTGTGTTTTGGAGTTTGGGGGGGGGGGGGGGGGCGTTGTGTGAACTATTTAATGCAGCCGTCCATCGGAATTTTTCGAAGAATCTGATAACGTGCAGGTGGTCTTGATCTTTGTTGCTGATGGTCGAGTGAGAATGGATTTGAGGCCTTCGGCTACAGCAGGTATCTGAATTGTTGGTGAGATTGGAGGGGTCGAGAAGACACTGGACATGGGCGATGTTGATCTGATTGGCGAGAAAGACAGGGGGAAACGAGGGATCTGGATACCATCAGGGAGTCTGCCTGCTGTTTGTTTTGAAGTCTAGGTAGTTTGCTTGCTGTGAAGTGGCCCGTCAACAAATAAATAAGTTCGTTGTTGTTCTGAGCCACGGTGCAGAGTGATAAGTGTGTGGTGTGTGTGTGTGTGTGTGTGGTGTGTGTGTGGTGTTGTGTTGTGTGTGTACGTGTGTGTGTGTGTGTGTGTGTGTGTGTGTGTGTGTTGTGTGTGTGTGTGGGTGTGTGTTGTGTTGTGTTTGTGTTGTGTTGTGTGTTGTGTTGTGTTGTGTGTGTGTGTGAGTGTGAGTGTGTGTGTGTGTTGGAGAAGCTGGGAGAGAGGTTTATGAGGAGGAATTCAGTTTGTGTGCCAAGCAGATACAGCTGGTTTTGGACAGAAGAATTGTTGTATTCAGAAGTGAGTTGTCGGGATTGGAGGGATAACAGACAAATAAGAAACTGTTTGGGAAAGACGTGCTGCATGAGTGTTGTTTGAAACGATCACGGTGAAAAAATAATCATATATCATATTGCTCACCCTGGCGAAAATGACAGGGTCTTGGATGGCAGGAATCTAGAACAGATGATTGCATGAACAAATACGTCGTGGGTATGTTATGAATGATGTAGGCTTTTTTTTCATTCTTTTCCTTTGCAGCAATTAGCGGGTGAGTGAGGGGGATAGCAGGTGTGCTCTCTGCACGAAACGAGAGACAATGCAAGAAGGGGAAGACGTCAGTTAGTATGAGAAATCCAGATTGAATCGCTGACTGATGTGCATACAGCAGACCAAGGACATGAGCGCTGAAGAAGTGTAGATAAACTAGAAAAGCATTGGCGAGACCGACGACCCCCTGCCACAGTGGACAACCCACCTTCCCTTCCACAAACCTTGCTGGATTCCATTGTATGTCTCGTGATTTCTGTCCAAAACCTGCTAAAGGGGACAACCCACCTTCCCTTCCACAAACCTTGCTGGATTCCATTGTATGTCTCGTGATTTCTGTCCAAAACCTGCTAAAGGGGACAACCCACCTTCCCTTCCACAAACCTTGCTGGATTCCATTGTATATCTCGTGATTTCTGTCCAAAACTGTCCTAGATACACCAATTTATTTCACCCAACTGAAGTCTTATTGTCTCGACTATATTTTGGTGGCAATTGCATGTTTCTGGTTCAGTTTTATTCAAGTAGTGACAGAAAAATGAATAGTCTCCCCTTCCAGCTTGCCTCTCCCTTTCATTGAAACACCGAGGAAGAGAATGGAAGGCACACACACACACACACACACCACACACACACACACACACACACACACACACACACGCACGCACGCATGCATGCACGCACGTGCGCACGCAAGCACACACACACACACACGCGCGCGCGCGCGCGCGCGCGCACACACACACACACACACACACACACGCACACGCACGCACACTCGTCTGATATCACTTTTAGTGGAAGGACGTTAAACTGAAGAAACTGTAACGCACGCACACACACACACACACACACACACACACACACACACACACACACACACACACACACACATACGCATGCACGCACGCATGCACGCACGCACACACGCATGCACACACGCACGTACACACACACACACACACACACACACACACACACACACACACACACACAGACGCGCGCGCGCGCGCGTAGGAACACACGCACAAACGCGCAAGCGCGCACACCAAGGGAGTGATGGGGGAAATGACAAGAGAAATAATTCCATGTTGAACGAGGAGGAGGAAGAAAGGACGGAACGAGACTGAAGAATGATGAATGAGGGGAAAAAAGGATAGAAAAACAAAATGTACAGACACAAATGACTCTCGTCTCTCTCAGACCCCTGCTCTACAACACATGAAATTAACTGTCTTCAGAGCTTGAGATGTTTATGAAACAGTCCTACCGTTAGTACGGATCATTCTTGAGCCGTGGGGGTGAAGAGGAAGATGGGAAAGGGGGTATAGGGAGGGAGAGGGGGAGGTTACAGTTGCCGCATATAAAGATGTGTTGCCCAACAATAATGCACTTTGTTGGTGGTAGTTTGTCAAAGGGGTGGGGAAAATGTACCGGGGTGGGGCAGCCACCCCTCCTACAGTGACTGTGTCCTGTACTCCCCAAACTCACGGCCAGAGGAGGAGAGAGAAGAGCTCACCCTGTAGCGTTTCAATTTCAGTGTGGTAAACAACAAACCCGTTGACCCTTACATTTGCCGTGTTAAGGGTTCTAGGCTGGATGGGAAACGACAGTAAGAACACACACAATGCAACAGTAAGAACACACACAATGTAACAGTAAGAACACACACAATGTGACGGTAAGAACACACACAGAGTAACAACACACAAGACGTTCACATTACCTCTTTCTGTCCACAGGATTAAAAAAAGAGGGGGGGGGGGAGACAATACATGTCAAGAGCACCTCAACTCCGCCCCCACCCCCCACCCCCACCCCCTTCCCTATGATACCGGCTCCTACCCCTTTTACCAATTCACGGTTTACGAATATAGCTAGCATGTATCTGTTCCTTGTTATCTCCTCGTGTCTCTCAGCTCATTGACAACAAATAATTATATTCATCTCATTGTCTCATGGACCGCCCACATTTCTCATCAATACTTGTCCAAAATATCTTTGCTTATACTACAGGCACCTGGTTGACCCGATAATCATCGGCACCTTGATATCCAGGAGATATGCATCATGAGGGCAGTGAGAAGAGTTGGCTGCTGGACTGATCATGTGTTGCTGAGATCCTAGCTGTCTTTGTCCATCTCCAGTAGACACAGACATGCTAAGGGTAGAACCAAAACGAATAGCGACAGCTGAAAACGTTTTTGGATCCTGAAACAAAAGAAACCCTATTGACCCACTTAGGAAGGCAGATCCGGATTTACCAACTGAGGCTGATCCCGAAAAACTCTGGACCGACTTCCAGAATACAGCATTTGATTTAACCAAATTCTCCATCAAACACCTAGAGCGGGAAGGACTGCTGCTTTGACCGCAACAATAGAGAGATAATCTGTCCACTGCAACCAACGCAGGACACTTTCATTGTCTGTCTAAACGGCTCAGGTTCTTCCATCAAGCACCAGCGTCTTGCACATCCACCTCAGCAGAAACGTCCAAACTGATATGTGACGAGTGGACAAGAGTCGGACTGCAAAAGCTCGGAACTACAACGTATGCAGAAGAGCACAACTCAGAAGTTCTTCACTTGACTGATGGACGTTGTGTATGGCCCCCGGTTCAGACAGGTGCTCCAAAGACCATCCGACATGGATCAACAGTTAATCCTGGACAAACGTGTGAGTGTGTGTGTTTTGGGGGGAGGGGGTGGAGAGAGAGAGAGAATGTGTTGGTGCGAGGGGGGGGGGCTGTATGTTTTAAAGCGTGCGGTAAGTATGCGTGTGCATGTGTGCGTGCGTGCGTGTGTGTGTGTGTGTGTGTGTGTGTGTGTGTGTGTGTGTGTGTGTGGTGTGTGTGTGTGTGTGTGTGAGAGAGAGAGAGAGAGAGACAGAGAGAGAGAGAGAGAGAGCGTGTTTGAAGATGAAGGAAATGCAAATGAAATTTTGAGCTATGTAGGACTGAAAAAGAAAAATATTAAATTCCAACCCAAGTCACGTTTTGGAAGTCAAAGACTGCAATAAAACAACGTTATCACCGAGCGGCTGATCGTGGGAGGAAGGAAACTACAGCATGTATGTATGTATGTATGTGTTACACTTTAAAAGGGAGACAACAGAGGAGGAACTTTTGCGAAAGACGTCATAGCAACAATGACGAGTTGCAAGCCTCCTTTTATTTATCGCTTTTAGATCTTTTATTTGTATTTTCGGTCAGTGTAGTGCTATTTTTGATTTATTTAAAATATTTGGAAAGTGAACGTATGTTAGAATGTTCACCAGGTTTCCGTAGGTTGCCTGTGGATTACCGAAGGTTCGAGAATGTTGTAGAAGCTGACCGAATCACATTCGCAAGCGCTCGTCAAATTTCGTTGGTCAAGCTTACTGATGTGCAGAATATTCTAGAAAAGAATCGGTATGTTCGAGAATATTCTTTAGATAACATATAAAAGAATGAGAGCTGTGCGACTGAGAGAAACAGAGAGATATGAGATTTTTTGAAGAGGTCTAGTCATTGTGAGCATAAAAGTGTTCGAGTCTTCACTGAGTTTGAGTCTAGTCGGTAAAAAGCTGCCATTGGTAGAATATTGCCTGCTGCATGTACGATTGAGTTCCTGTACGACTTATTGAACCTGAGGTCAGAGAATTGTTTTTTTGTTCCTATATCTTCAACGTTAGTAAATAAAAGGATCCTCTTCGTTTCAATACCGCCTGGTGTATTTTGTTGTCTGCGAGCCGAACACCTACCACAGGATCTACAACGAACTCTTACAAGCTAGTGCAGATTGCACTTACCTTGTACTGAGGAAGTCATCGCCTTAGCGTGTAACAGTATGTATGCATGTATCTGGAAACCTGCATCACTATTCGGTTCATGCCTGCATGCCTAATGTGTTCGTGTGAAAGCTTGCACGCTGCGCGCGCACGCGTGTGTGTGTGCATGTGTGTGCATGTGTGTGCGTGTGTGTGCGTGTGTGTGTGTGTGTGTGTATGTGTGTGTGTGTGGGGTGTGTGTGTGTGTGTGTGTGTGTGGTGTGTGTGTGTGTGTGTGTATGAAGAGCAAGAACAAGTTTTATTACCATATAAAGATCAAAAACCTTTGGGGGGGGGGGGGAGTAGGGGGAGAGTGGATGGGGGTGTCCAAAATACCCTCGATTTTTGTTCTGTGAATTTCTTAAAAGCAATCGAAGCAACACGTTTGTCCTTTAAATATACGTGTATGTTAAATGCGAGAATGTGTGTATGTGTGTGTGTGTGTGTGTGTGTGGTGTGTGTGTGTTTTGTGTGTTGTGTGTGTGAGGTGTGTGTGTGTGTGTGTGTGTGTGTGTGTGTGTGTGTGTGTGTGTGCTGGCGCGCGTGTGTGCGCGCGCGCGTGTGTGTATGTGATCTCTTTACAACCTGTTGCCTAAGTTATTTGACGAGAGTATATCTATTTTGGCTCAAGATGCAGTGCGTCAGTCATTCATCTTTGCATTTATTCGTGCAAAACACAGGTGGCATACCATTACTCTTTGATACTGACATCCAGACTGATAGACAGATATTTACAAAGACAGACAGACCAACGGACAGACATAGGAACATAAAACTGGACTCTCAGATTTAATGCCATGGTATTTCTTTCCGTGTGGTATCATATTGTCAAAGATACTGCCACCAGCACCAGACT
>CM031595.1:18841225-18843725 GCA_018398815.1 Conus ventricosus | reverse complement strand
CGCCTCTAAAGGCCATCAGGCGATAGGAACGTTGCCCATGACATGCATTCAATCACCCACGTAGTTTATTGTACAGAATTCAACAACAAACAGAAAGAAGTTGTTATACAGGTGGTTTTTTTTTAAGACAAAAAAAAGTAGGGGTGGGTGGGGATTGTACATATTTGAAAAGAATCAGAAAGGGATGATTGTTGTTTAGTGTCACAAAACGAGAAAAAGAAAACGGGCAAAGTTGCATGGTGACGTCAAGAGGCAAACCGAAAACGGGCAAAGTTGCATGGTCATCTCAAGAGGCAAACGGAAAACGGGGAAAAATTTTCTGGTACGTCAAAGCAAACAAAAACACAAATGGCTGTGACGTCAAGGGGCAAACAGAAAAAGAGAAAAGGGATGGTGACGTCAAGAGCAAAAGAAAACAGCAAAGTGGCATGGGACTCAAGAGGGAAACAGAAAACAGCAAAGTGGCATGGACGTCAAGAGGGAAACAGAAAACGAGCAAAGTGGGTGGTGACGTCAAGAGGGAAACGAAAAAAGGCAAAATGCATGGGGACGGCAAGAGGGAAAAAGAAAAAAAGCAAAATGGCAGGTGACGTCAAGAGCAAACGAAAAGGGCAAAGTGGGATGGTGATTAAAGGGAAAAAGTAACAGCTTTTTTGGGGGTGGAGTGCGCAGACCTTCACCCTTCCTCCGACGGAAGCCACAATTTTGATCACGTTCACGGATCGGATCTTTTTGGGGTTTTTAATGAAGTAGGAACATTAGCGCAACGCACTAACAGGGTGGTATGTCTCCTTTTTGATTTTGTTCTTTGGGGTTTGTCTCTGCGTTTTCCTTGGGGGACCTGGTGTCGTATGCAGCTTCGTTTGGAACCTGTGATTTTAAACATCGGGGAAGAGATTTTTGGAACCGTTTTTTTGTTCCCAATCTCGTCAGATTGCCTTTCATATTACTCCACCAAAAGGTTTTTTTATATGACCCCCCCCCCCCCCCCCCCCCCCCCCCCCCCCCCCCCCCTCCACTTGTTTTGACAATTTTTAACATCGACAGGGTGTCGATGATTCCAGTGAACGAAATTTTAAATAAATACATTCACTTGCACACTTTTCTTGTATACAAATGGCGTTTCCCGGGCATATATGTGATTTTTATCAGCTTGCATGTGTGTGGTGTGTGTGGTGTGTTGTGTGTTGGGGGTGTGGGTGTGTGCGCGCGCGCGCGAACGCGACTGGCTTGGGTGTTTGGGGGTGTATTTTACGACTCGTGAAAGCAGATTGTGTGCGTGCGTGCGTGCGCGCGCGGCCGCGGCGCGCGTGGTGGTTGGTGTCATGCTGTGTGTTTCTACCATATTTTTTAGATGTTGAATTATTAAAACTTGTAAGCGCCCTTTAGCCCCGTTGTTTGGGTGGGGGATAATTTTAAATTTTCCTCAATTTTTTTTTTTCAACTTTATTGCCCTTGACTCTAGCCTTTTGATATGTTGTATGGTTATACGGTAACTAAACAGACAGTTTTTAATTGACCCAAAGAAAAAAGGAAAGGTAAAAAACTTCTGAAAGTGGGGAAAGGAGAACCGGGCCCTAATGGCAAAACAAGTTACAGGCACAAAAAAAAAGAAGAAAAAAAAAGAAAAGAAAATTGGTAACTGTGAAACACACACCACACACACACACCACACACACACACACACACACACCACACAAAACAACTGGTGTTAAAGAGATTGAGAAAAAAAAAGGGGAAAGTTCTAACTCAGGCCTTCAAAACAGCAGGATAACTTTGTTAAAAAAAATAAAAAAAAATAAAAAAACAACAACCCTAAACAAAAAAAACCCACCGGAAATACCTTGGGGTGGGGGGGGGGGATAGAAAAGCAATAAGAATGGGGAAAAATACAGAGAGACTGTCGGTATTTATTTGGATCCAGGTCATCATTTTATATATGTATTTTCTCCGTTTTGTAAGGTCTTGAGTTCCATAGTTAATGGGGAGGAAAGCGTATAAAACCGCCTCATCCATCACTATCAGTATTACTTGATCAGCACCTCACGAAGCCCTTACAACAGTGCAACGACGTCAAACACAAAAACCCTTCATCTTAAGAACCGAAGAGTTAAACCCCGACGTAACCGCAGGGACACACACACACACACACACACACACACGCACGCTCCGCACCCAAGCGCTACGAAAACTCCATTCAAACAACAAAGGGAGAAGCAGAGCTTGTTTGTAATTCACACACAGACACACACATGCACGCACGCCCCGAATGCACGCACAACACCCCACACACACACACACACACACACACACACACACACACATAAAACACACACACACACCCCTCACACACACACACACACACACACACACACACACCACACGCACACCATAGAGTGAGTTCTCACTCTTGCGCAGTCATACAAACAAACGTACGTCATACACCACTCGAACTTAACACGCACGCTCCACTCCCAATGCGTAACATGAAGCCTCACAA
>CM031595.1:18833725-18836225 GCA_018398815.1 Conus ventricosus | reverse complement strand
TGGTGTTATGTGTGCGTCGTGTTTACACTGTAGCTGGTGTTATGTGTGTGTCGTGTGTTACACTGTAGCTGGTGTTATGTGTGTGTCGTGTTTACACTGTAGCTGGTGTTATGTGTGGTCGTGTTTACCAGTGACGACGCAGGACTAGGGGACGGGGGGTTTTGGGTGAGGGAAAGATGGGAGGGGGGAAGGCATATGCAAAGAGGTAGGTGGGGGGGGGGGGGGGGTGTATGTTTTTAATGCTGTGGCTCATGTATGAGAGTCGCTTTGACGTTCTTGACAATAAACGTCTCTCTCTCTCTCTCTCATCTCTCTCTTCTCTCTCTCTCTCTCTCTCTCTGTGTGTGTGTGTGGGTGTGTGTGTGCGTGTGTTCTAAACACACACACACACACACCACACACAAGGTGTGAGCTCCATCTTATGCAGTCACCCAAACAAACCCCCTGTTCTAACACCACTTCAACTTTATCACGCACGCTCCACTCCCAGCGCATGACGTTAACTCCTTTCAAACAACAGAGGGAGAAATTGCAGAGAGCGTGTTTGCAATTCTAAAGCACATCGATTCCCAGACGACACAGTGTCAGGCTGAACACGGGGGCGGATTCTTTACTGTAAGCTGTTTTCCACGCTTAGCCTTATATTTCCACTTCCTTCCCCACCCACTCCCCTAATGTCCTTTGACCCTAACCCCACTGTCTTCTCCCGACTGGAGGAATCAGCCCAACACGGAAACAAAAGCGCCTTCACGTGCCCTAATTCAGGTCGTGGGGGTTGTGATCAGGGAAAGTGTCAGAATACATGCTTTCGTTTTGTGTGTGTGTGTGTGTGTGGTGTGTGAGAGAGAGGGGAGAGAGAGAAGAGGAGAGAGGAAGGAGATGAGAGAGGAGAAAAGAGAGAGAGAGAGAGGAGAGGAGGGAGAGGGTTTTTTTTGGGGGTGTGTTTTTTTCTTGTTCTCTCTTCTTTTTTTTTTAAAGAGTCTTTTTTTTTCTCATTTCTTTTAAAAACAGTTCAAAGATCACATAAAAGGGAAAAACAAAAAAATTCCCCCCCCCCCCCCTCCCCCCCCCCCCCCCCCCCCCCCCCCCCCCAAAAAAAAAAATCTGCATGTCTTTTGAATTAGATCTAATACCACTATTAAAAGTTTACAGAAATGACATTTGCTACCTTGGGTTTTTTTTTTTTCCCTTTTTAGAATTTTTATTTTTAGATGGGCATCCTAACAAAAATTACAAAATAATGCAAGGTTATAAAACGTTTTTACTTAAATCATGACTCCACAATTAGGGTATTCGAAGAATTAAATTGTACAGAAGCATTTTATTTAGTTATTTTCTCGGGCTAAAGGTCACGGATGTTTTAAATTAGTAAAAAAAATAGTATACAGTATTTTTTTGAACTCTTTTTTACATTTGCTTTCGTTTCTGTCGTAAAGTCTGGTGGTGGGGAAAATTTTGGTTGCCTTCCCAGGTGTTGAAAAAGGTTCAGAGCTGTAAAGGCCGAATCGCTGCAGCGAGCAGCGAGGTGATCGGGAGCCCAGTTCAACGATCTCCGTGCTCCCATTTCCCCCTGTCCGTACGTGAGATAGGTCTTTCCGGGCGCAGATGGGCCCTGCCCGTCATCTACGCATACCCCGATCCGGATGATAGATGGTCTTCGTGTCTCGACGGACAAACAACATTGGTGGAGAATATAGCTGGCGTTTATGTTGTGGGGTGCGTGTCATTTTTCTGTGAGTTTTCATGATTGGGGGATGGGAAGGGGGGGGGGGGGGGGAAAAAGGGGAAGGGGAGGGGAAGAGGTGTGCGAAAGGTGGGGAGGGAAGGGGGGGTTTTTCTTTGCGTTTTTTTGTTGTGTGGCTATGTGGAGTGTTGCTTTGGTGTTTTGACACTGAAAATTCTCTCTTCTCTCCTCTCTCTCTCTCTCTCTCCTCTCTCTCTCTCTCCCTCCCCCCCCTCTTCTTTTTTCTTTCAATGTCTTTCCCCCAACAACACACGCCGCACGCACGCCCCAGCACGCACAACACAACACACAACACCACACACACACAACGCACGCACCACGCACGCACCACACACACACACACACAACCACACAACAACACACACCACACTCCCAGGGCGCGTGCTCATTTGACTGTCACACAAACAAACGGGTCAACCACTCAAAATTTGCAGCACGCTCCCCTTCACAAAGCGTGACATAACGTCCCTTGACAAAGGGGTCTGATTCCCGTTGCTGTTTGAAGAAACAGCAACGGGAGATGCGAGGTCTTTGTCACCCTTAAAAAGAAAAACTTTCAGGCGCAGCCCAGGCTGAAAAGAGCGGGAATTCCCGACCCGCAAAGCTCTGCCCTCCTTTCCTTTTATTCACTCACCCCTTTCCCCGCTCTTTAACATCTAGGGCTTGGTTTCAAAACAGTTATCAAGAAGGACAGAAATTTTTAAATTTTTTTAAAATTTTTTAAAAAAAACAAACGAATTTTTTTTTTCCAACCAA
>CM031595.1:18811067-18833625 GCA_018398815.1 Conus ventricosus | reverse complement strand
AGGGAGAGAGAGAGAGAGGAGAGGGAGAGAAGCATGAAACGATACAGAAATGAGATGTGGAGATAGCACTCAGAGAATCAATACAATGGCTTTTTAACAATGTATCACCTTGGCTAAAATTTGTCCATGTGAGTTAAAATTTCAGCCAGCTTGACTTCACCTTGCTATAAGCAAGTGTCATCAAAGCTTTAAGTGATTTGCCAATTTCTTTAGGCAAGTAGATTATGTTCCCGTAAATCGCTTCTACTGCTCACGCAGTCTTGGGCTAACGGCAGTCGAGAGCATTTGGCACATCAGTGGGTGCCATGTATCTAGTGAGCTTTTTCATAAATGTGCTTTCCAAGCAGTGAACAAAGTGTGTATGCTCAGGCATATTACACACGTAGGGCGGCCACAGATCACACACCATCAACAACCACGACTTACACAAGCACACACACAAAGGTCACACCACACACCACACACACACACACACACACACACCGCACACACGAAGTAAACAAATGCATAAGAACCCCCTCCCCTCCTTCACACACCACACAGTTGTATTCAGTTATTGACTGTTTACCTAGCATACAGCATGTCAGTTAGATATCGATGGCTTGACCAGAAGGATGGTAAGTGCGCAGGTTAGACATCCAGCTTTTCAGCCTCTTTATGCAATCTCTTTCACGTATGTGGAAAACAGTTCTGTCTTGTCGACATCGGGATTAATATGCTTTGATGGATACAGCAGAGGGTCATGGTACTAAGTCACAGACTCGGTATAACAACGGTCCAGACAAATGCTTGTGAACGTTGGCACAGTATGGGGCAAAAGTAAATGGATGCGAGTCTGCCCTTCAAGAAAGAGTTGTCTGTAGGATAGGGACCCCTGAAGAATTTAAGGCAGCATGATTTACAGCTGGTAAAGTGCAAACACAGATAGGTTCCCTTCTGGTTTCTGCAGGTTTTCCGTCCTTTCCATTCTTTCTTCTTTCCCTTTCGTTTCTTTTCCCTTCCATTTTTTTTTCGTTTCGCAGTGTATTCCTATTTCTTTTTTTTGTTTGCTTTCTTATTCTTTTCTTTCTCTCTCTCAGTCTTGTTTCCTTATCTATCCATCCCTTTCCATCCTTTTCCATCCCATTTCCTTTCTCTTCCATCCTTCTTCAGTTCCATTTGCCTTGCTTATCTCTTCCATTTGCCTTGCTTATCTCTTCCATTTGCCTTGCTTATCTCTTCCATTTGCCTTGCTTATCTCTTTCCATTTGCCTTGCTTATCTCTTCCGTTTGCATTCTTTTCTACCAGGAACTTGTTTTGTCCGTCATCTGTTTTCTTGTGGCGTTACTAACCCTCTTTGCCTTTTATTTATCTTTGCTTTATTTTCCGCCTCTGTCACTTCATTTGAAACTTTCTATTCTTCATTTATTTCTTTCCGTACCAACTTTTCCACCTTTTTCCATTGCCTTTCACTTTTTTTTTTCTCTTCATCTTCATTAAATTCTGTTTCTCTTTTTTCGTTTCTAATCCCCTTTCTATTCGCCTTTCCTTTTTTCTTCACCATCGCCTGTTTTTTCTCTTTCCCCCTTCTATTTTCCTGTCCTTTCTCTTTCCTTCTTTATTATCATTACATTTTTCCCAATTCCCTTTCGTTCCATTCCATTTCTCTTCCTTTGGTGGTTTCCTTCTTGTTCTCTCTTTCCACCCTTTCCTTTCTTTCTCTCTCCCTTCTCTTTCTTTTCGCTTTCAATACTTTTCCCTCATCCCTCTTCCTGCTCTTTCTATCCATACCCAATGGTTTTCCTATCTCTTCTATCCATACCCAATGGTTTTCCTATCTCTTTCTATCCATACCCAATGGTTTTCCTATCTCAGTCGCTCTGTTCTTCCTTTGGTTTTACGGGAATGGTCTTTGTAAGTTTTGTTTCTTGATCCAAAGTGTCTCCGGGAAGAAAAGAAAAATGGTATGGATTAAATCCTCTTAAAAAACAAACAAACAAACGAAAAGAAGATAACATTGCATGTTGAAACTTCGAATCTAAGTTACAAAGGTACTCTTTTTATTTCTCTCCTCTCTCTCTCTCTCTCTCTCTCTCTCTCTCTCTCTCTCTCTCTCTCTCTCTCTCTCTCTCTTCTCTCTCTCTCTCTCTTTCTGTTTACCGTTCTGTCTGTCAGTCTGTCTGTCTGTCTGTTCTCTCTCTCTCTCTCTCTCTTCTCTCTCTCTCTCTCTCTCTCTCTCTCTCTCTCTCTCTCTCTCTTCTTTTTTCCTCTCTCTCTCTCTCTCTCTCTCTCTCTCTCTCTCTCCCTCTCTGTGTTTACCGTTCTGTCTGTCGGTCTGTCTCCATGTCTGTCTGTCTGGCTTTTTTCACTGGATTGTAATCCTAATCTCCAACAATTCTCAAATGCTGAGTGTCGACAATCGAATGTGCATGAATTGTTTCTTCATATTTAGATTCACGCTTTAACTCATAAAAATTTTCTGAATGAAGGCAAAGGTCCCTCAATCAGTACTTTTAGCCGGATAATGTCAATATTGAACGGATTCCTCATTGGGCTAAATTCCATCATTCTACCAAGTTTTGCTAAAATCAGTATGGTGGGTTTTGCTTAGTTTTGATGACAAACAAACATGCATTTGTGAGAATAAAAAAAGATACATGCAAATATGCCAGTGGTACCCAGAGAACCACATGGAAGATATCCTGCACTAGCCTTAGAATCCTGTGCTGTATTAACAGTCAAGCACCAGGCATTCCATTAAGATGTCAAGGGACATAACTGGTCCCTGGCAGGTGCCATTGTGTAACGGCCGCTGCACGCAACACAACGGAACCTCCACGGAAGCGTTCCCATGGGCGTACCAGCGCGTCTTTCATTACTTCAGGGCTCATACAGCTTGGCGTCATCATCGAGCGAACTGCTGCGCGCATCCTGCGGCCTACTCGTCGCTGTTTCATCGACAGGAGAAGACAGCACACCTCCAGGCACCTCCACGCTTTCGCCACATGGTCTTCCGTGCCCTCTGAAGAAGACAATCCTTGGTTACAGTCTGTCCCGCTGTCAACAGGACTTTCCCTGTAGTCAATGGGTCTTTCTTCACCGTCACGAGGCTATACCCCAGAATTGTCTTAAGCTTTTTTTGATGCATAATTTTGCTGACAGGTAAACAAACAGGTACTTGTGAAAACACACTCTCCTTGGTGGGAGTTAAACAAATAAGCAGAATATCTCATTATTGTGGGCGAAGAAAAGATTTTGTAAAATAGAAAAGAATCAGTTTTCATCTATATAACGTATTCCGACATGAACTTTGATCAGAATGTATAGAGCGCACCCCAAATTCACATACCTAGAAGCTACACGGGATAAAATAGACGTGAAGCTTAGATGTATACAATGCTTTTTCAGCTTCGCGTTCACATGTGTGTCAGCTTCATTACCTGTTCGCATTAACCATTGGTCTCATCTCTCTAGGTCTGAAAATGTCTAATGTTACATCCTTCTGTCTCTCTGTGTTTAATGCTGTGTCCGTCTGTCTGTCTGTCTGTCTGTCTGTCCGTAGGTTCTCTCTCTCTCTCTCTTTCTCTCTCTCTCTCTCTGTTTCTGTTTGTCTGTCTGTCCGTCTATATGTCTGTCTATCTGTCTGTCTGTCTACCCCCCCTCCTTCCCCCCCTCCCTGTCTGTCTTTCCCCTTCTCCCCTTCCTCCTATCCCGCCCCCCCTCTCCCTCCTCCCCCTATCTCCTCCATAGTATCCATGATAGATCTTCATTACGTCTTTTCAGTCATAGCTATGTATCTGTAAACGACAAACCATCCTCCATTTCGGGCCTGCCACCATCACACAGAAAGGTTGACCTTTTTCGACCGCACTCACCCCGTTGCATTACATCCCACGTAATGTGACCATAAGTCTGTTATCTTTCTTTTCTCCAAGTCTGTCTTCCTTCATAGCGGCCACTTGTCAGACCAGTCTGACGTCTTTATGATGGCTGGCACTGTGAATATGGCTCTGATCTTCGACCACGCCCGTGACACTGGCCGCTCTGACTAGGTGACCACGAGCATACAGTCACTGGCAAACGCACAAACCCGCTAGTGCGCACGGGTGTTGAGTCGATACTTCAACATTATTTCAAAAGAACCAAAGGTAAGAAAAGACATGAAAGAGGGAAAGAGAGACATATGTGGTGGTTGGAGAGTAAGTGTGACTGAGAAACAGACAGACAATATGTGGATAAAGAGGACTAAGGCATGCAAGAGAGTGAGAGAGAGAGAGAGAGAGAGAGAGAGAGAGAAAGGGAGAGAGGGAGAGAAGGGAGGATGAGAGAGAGAGAGAGAGAGAGAGAGAGAGAGAGAGAGAGAGAGAGAGAGAGAGAGAGAGAGAGAGAATGAATGAATGAGTGGGACAGACAGAGAGAAAGAGAAAGAGGGATATAGACACAGACAGAGACAGAGACAGAGAGAGGGACAAACAGCCAGCCAGCCAGCCAGCCAGACACACACACACACACACACACACACACACACACACACACACACACACACACACACATACACACACGCACCACACACACACACACACACACACACACACACACACACACACACACACACACACACACACACACACAACACCTGGCCCAAGCTGAACTACCAGTCTCATTCCAAGACAGCACAGTGACCTAGTCACCCTCTTCACCCCGGCAGGAGGAACCCAGCATCAGCACGACCACGTTGTCCCCACAATTAATTTCACCTGACACAGGCTCCCGTTTTATTACTGATGCAATGTCTCTCCGCCTCTCTTAACCGATGAGCTGCCAGGGAATTTTTTCACGGAATGGATTTGCCCTGCTTCCCCTCAGCACATAAACTGCTGATGAGACGTGTCACTTCTGCTGTGAGGGCAGGGAGGGGATGGTGGGAGGGGTGGGGGGTGGGGGTGGGGGGGAAGATGGAAGTGAACACAATACCAAAAAGAACATTATAATCAGAGCGCTCATGTCTCAGTCTCTATGTTTGTACTGGTATGGGATGAGATGCAATGTACAAATCATGATTTCTGCTGCTCACACTTTAATGTCAGTCTAAAGAGGTGCAGTACCCTTGCTTTTGTTCCATTCAAAAAACGGTCGAGGCAAAATACGCTGTGTTGAGCATGTTCTCCATTTTTAGTGGAAAAAGTGGGAAGAGGGAGGGACAGAAGGATTAAATGGCGACCAGGGGTGGCTTGCAGGGGGAATGAGTGGGAAATGAGCAGAGGAAGGTTCCTGTACTATGGATTTCAGTCCCACCCTCCCGACCCTTCCCAAAATGGTCCAAATAGAGAACATCGTTGTCGATTTTGTTGCCGTTGTGTTTAAATATTAGCGTGGTCTGATTGTTGGGGCAGGGCGCGTCTCCAGGATGGAGGATCACCGCCTGCCAAAAATAGTCCTCTACGGAGAGTTGTCCACTGGCCATCGTGATAGAGGAGAGCCTAAAAAGCGCTACAAAGACAATCTAAAGAAAAGCCTCAGTATCTGTCACATCGACCACCTCCAGTGGTCAGACCTCGCTGCCGACCGTGGTACCTGTCACATCGACCACGCCAGTGGTCAGACCTCGCTGCCGACCGTGGCGCCTGGAGAAGCACCATTCACAGGGCTGCATCCTCGTGTGAAGCCTCCCGCAGAGAAAGTCTCCGAGAAAAGAGGCAAAGGAGGAAAGCACGCCAGGCTGCAGCAACTCATGAACCACCGGACCCGACGCTGACCTGTGGCCGCTGTGGCAGTTCATGCCTGTCCCGCATATGACTCAGCCATCAGCGCGCCTGCAGTCGACGTGGACAATCCCCTCAATAATCTTCGTCTGCGAAGCCAAGCCAAGAGAGAGAGGTCTGATTGTGATTAATCTATAACAATAGAAATAGGATACGATGGAATAGATTAACATAAAAAGTGTTTTCTGTATCAGTGGTTTGAACAGGCGAATTTAAAATATGACTGAGTATGTTTAACGAAGAACAAAGACGACATAGTGTTCTCTGCTTAATAATCATATATGGGTATATCTGAGAAACGACAGATTTCAGACAAGAATGTGAGCTTTAAATTTTTTTTCTTTGCCGAAGAGATATTAAATAAATGACGAACAGGTAAAAAGCCTACAATTGGGTTCCCAATGATTTCCTCTCTCGGTGACTCCTCATGAACTGTGAATTCTGTGGTTTGTCCATCTCTGTGACACGCTTTTTATTTCCTGGCACACGATTTCTCCATTTCACTTTGGCTTTCTATTTTACATTCTGTCAAAAAGCGAACCTTCCTTCGCCCAAATGTTTCTGTCTTGTTATGTTCACATCCTAAAAATGGCAAGGGAATGCAGCCGAAGATGGACAGCCAGTTGATGCATTAGAACATTCTATTTTCTTCCTGAAATGAAAGACTATCTGATACGATCAGCCAGCTGACCTGACCAGAAGTGCCTGCATCATCATAACTTCCAAAAAGTCAGGCTTACTTCCTGACAGCTATTTGTTGGAGCAGTCCGGACAAATGACACTGTAAGGGTAAATCTCATCTTGCAGCTTCTCACGAGTCAGAAATCGTCGGTTCACTCTTATTGAGTCTCTCCCTCTGTGTGTGTGTGTGTGTGTGTGTGTGTGTGTGTGTGTGTGTGTGGTGCGTGCGTGCGTGCGTGCGTGCGTGCGTGCGTGCGTGCGTGCGTGCGTGCGTGAGTGCGTGAGTGCGTGCGTGCGTGCGTGCGTTTGTGTGTGTGTGTGTGTGTGTGTGTGTGTGTGTGTGTGTGTGTGTGTGTGTGTGTGTGTGTTCCATGTTTAAATACTGTGCTAATTAATTCTGTGTTTCAAAACAGTCTGCAACACTCGCAAACAGATTACAAAATCAATTTAAACACTTACAAAAAAAATGGAACTCAGTGTTTCTTTCTTGACCATGTAAGGTTTGTTTGCTTGAACCATAGGACCACTGATGTGCACTTCAGTCACCTCGACCTAAAGTGCTGGGACGTGTCATCTTTGTTCTGCTCTCAGGGTGTTGGCTGGCCCTGAGAGGTGACGAGGGAAGGAGAACATGGGTTGACATGCTCTTTCAATCTTCTAGCGAACTGGGCGTTGTGAAGATGAAGTCTGATGCCACTATGCTTTGGCATCAGCATGATTTATGGCCTTATTATCATTATTTTTTTTAAAATATGCGTGATCTCATTTTCTCACTCTTTAACTGTCTTGTCTAAGTTTGTGGAAGTTAATTTTCCCTGTCCATTGTGTGTTCATTAATGTATTCTCTGTCTGTCTGTCTGTCTGTCTCTGTCTGTCTCTCTCCTCCCAAGTGTCTCTATTTACTGAAGACTCTCTTTTCCCATACTGCTACCTGGAGTTAGACCTAGTCTCCCAACAAAAGAAAATGCACTACTCACTCGTAGCTTTCGACAGCCATCCGGCCATCTTCCTCAGCGATACTGTTGCTGACTGAGTGAACTCGATTCAGATCACGTGACCATGGGACATACCCAGGTCACGTGACCCTCTCTCTTTCTCTTTCCAGTACTGTCTCTTTTTCTATTGATCAGAAGTAGGTGTTTTCCAACTGTCTTTTACTCAGCATCTTCGTTTTTGATCTAATGCACAAACACACCAAAGATCTTTTCCTCTCTGGAGACTTCCCAGAATGAAAAGGATACCCCCCCCCCTCCTTTTTTCTTTTCTCTTTCTATTGGCTTTTTAACAGATGTTGGAACTGGATTTCTTATATCTCTGAATACGTCACGGGTATGACAAAACATTTCGTGTCAGCGAGTGTGTTACGCCTCCATAATTGATTCCAGCTGTTTCATTACAGACTGAATGCCTGTGGAGCTCTTCTAATCAACTGTCAGCAAAGTTTGTAACAGAATGAGTGTGCCTTTCTTCCACACCTACATTAACTCCTGGATAGAGTCATATCTGCACTGCTCTGAGGAGAAGACAGAACGGAATCTGTTATTTTTGCTGTCCAGCTAGCATCAAATGAATTTTCAAACATTCTGATAGAATGTTGCATACGAGTTTATACTGAAGCCTTTTTTCATAAACCTTGTTTCTTTACTCAACACCTGCTCAGTTTTCCTGTTGAGTTTTGAGAATCATGTTTACTGAATTGTGACTTATTTCTCGTTCACTGCTCTTCCTTTGCCCATCTGTCTAATGAAGTGCTATCAATTAAATTCTAATGAACCGATCATCTTAAGATTCAACTCAGCAGATTGAAAACAAAAATCAATATCGGTTGTAATCACACTAAGTCAGACCTGCCCACGGTTAAAGCAAACAGTTATTTCATGGTCATAGAAAAGCCATGGTGGTTACACGCATTACTGAGCTTTTGGGAGCATCAGTATGCCCTGTCTTGTGATTGCAATGACTTTGGGAAATCAAATTTGGATACGTACCCACTTTAATCAAATGTACACACCAAACGATTGCTCGAGATTGAAGGCAATTGTGTATGTTATCACTAAAGAATGGAATTGAATGTTGGCCAAACTTCAACGCATTGACTTTCTTATTTTGACAGTTATGAATGTTTGTGAAAGTGATCCTTAACTTTTTGTGTGTAGCTTATTTTGAAGGGTTTGAGACTTTGATAAAAAGGAGTCCAGAGCAGCAGGAATCATGACCTAGAAGCTGCAATCCATCCCACATCCATTAAAGCTTAAAAATGAGTCGTGAATGGCTTGATCATAACACTCCTTCTGCATAGTGCTTTGACCCGTTTCCTCCCCCCCCCCCACTCCCACCCCCCAAACACACACCCTCCTTTCTCTCCCCCACCTCTCACAGACGAGCAGAGGTGGCACATCTCATCAGCAGCCTATGTGGAGCGGAAACAGGGCAAATCCATTGCATTCAAAAATTCACTGGCAGCCCATCGCTCAGAAGCAGTGGAGAGACATTGCATCAGTAATAAAGCCGGGGCCTGTGTCAAGTGAAATTCATTGTGGGGACAACGTGGTCGTTTTGACACTGGGTTCCTCCTGCTTGGCTGAAGAGTGTGACTAGGTCACTGTGCAACATTTCTGAAGAAGGGCTTTCTGTGAAACACAACAAACAAAACAAAACAAACAAATAAACAATGAAATAAAGAAAATAGAATAAAAGCAAAGCGTATTAGAAGAGAACGCCCGTGGACAGGGATGGAAAGAACAGATAAAGGGTTGGCAAGAAGGAATGGAAGGGAATGGAAAGAAAAGGGAAAAGAGAAGGAAAATGGATGGAAAAGATGGAAAGGGGTAATGAAAAGGAACCTGTGAAAAAGAAATGATAGTGGTAGGGAAAGGAAGGGAAAGGGTAGAAAGAAAGCAAGGCGAAGGTAAGGAAGAGAGAATGGAAACGAAGCTAAAGGGGTGAACAGACAAGGAGAAAGAATGAACGAAGATGGACAAAGAAAAGAAGCGGAATGAAAGGTAATAGAAAAAGGCGGGAACCTGAAGGGAGAGAGAAGGAAAATGGAATAAAAGGGAGGTTGAAAAGAAAAGAAAACCTGACAAAAGGAGCGGAAAACGATTGGATAGACTGTAAAAGGAATGGAAAGGGGTGCTATAATGAAAGAGAATTAGCAAAAAAAAAAAAAAAAAAAAAAAAAAAAAAAAAGAAAAAAAAAAGGAAAAAGAAAAAAGGATAAAAAAAAAAATGGAAAGCATACAAAACAAAAGGAATAAAACTGCAAAAAAAAGGAATGAAAATGAAATGAAGGGGAAAAAAAAGATAAGAGAAAAGAAAGGAAGGGGAAAGAATCAGCAATGGACACGACAGAAAATCTGCAGCAAGCAGAAGAGATCCCATCTGTGTTTGCACTGTACCAGGTGTAAATTATGTCCTTTTTTCCCTTCGGTCCTATAACAGAGACAACTCTATTCCGAAGAGCTGACTGCCATCCATTTCTCAATGGCTGATATCCTCCCTCCATTCACAAGCATGAAATGTCCTGACCGTTGTTGTAAATGAAGCTGTGCCTGAGTGCCGTGAACCTCTGATGTATGTATATCCATCAAATCCTATCTATCCCGGTATAGGCAGGAAAGGGCGGTTGTCTACATACGTGAGAGAGATTGCATGAGAAAGCCGGAGAGTCTTCAACTCCTCTATTTCTTTTCGGTTTATCTTTATTAAAGCCTTCCATCTTCTTCACATGTAGATGGCTAAGCCTGTACCTTCAAAATTGTGCCAGATATATTGTGTGACCTCTGTTTCTCGCTTCTCTGTCACGTCACACACACACACACACACACACACACACACACACACACACACACACACACACACACACACACACACACACTTATTCTCAGTGTGTTAATGTGAGTGTGTATATATTATGTGTGTGTAGGTGTGTGCCCGCTTGGTTGTGTGTGTGTGTGTGTGTGTGTGTGTGTGTGTGTGTGTGTGTGTGTGTGTGTGTGCGTGCGTGCGTGCGTGCGTGCGTGCATGCGTGCGTGCGTGCGTGCGTGCGTACGTGCGTGCGTGCGTGCGTGCGTGCGTGCGTGTGTGTGTGTATGTGTGTGTGTGTGTGTGTGTGTGTGTGTGTGTGTGTGTGTGTGTGTGTGTGTGTGTGTGTGTGTGTGCGTGCGTACCAGCGGCCATGGGTTCCAGTGTTTGTAAGAGAGAGAGAGAGAGAAGAGAGAGGAGAGAGAGAGAGAGAGAGAGAGAGAGAGAGAGAGAGAGAGAGAGAGAGAGAGAACAATTGAACACAATTGTAATGTTTCAGGCCACCGGCCTATAACAATGTGAGGTGCAGTGCACACATGAAAAGAAAAAAAAGAGAAATGACAACAAAAGTATATTTTTCGATGTACTAATAATGCTAATTTGTGAGGGTAACTAATTATTCATACTGTGTGGGATACGAATTCTTCTCTTTTTTTTTCAATGCATAATAAATGTACGAGCACTAAGCTATTGGTTCTCTTTACAACAGATGGAACTGAATAGAATACCCAAGCAAGCATATCTTTCCTTGATTAACAGCTTTACTGACGACAGAACGATACAAAATAATTGGGCATATGATATAAAATGTTGTCTTGATAGATATGGATTTTCTGAAGTGTGGTTAGTGGGTGGGGTCGGAAATGTTAATATGTTTAAGAAGATATTTAGGCAAAAGATGGTAGACTGTTATCAGCAAGATCGGGTTAGCAAATTAAATTCAAGTGATCGCTTCAACACCTATTATTCATTTAAGTCTCTTTTACAACCAGAACCTTAACTAACCTATTTAACGGTTAACAAATTTAAAAGGTATTTCACCAGATTTCGTCTTGGCTTAAACGACCTGAATATAAATAGCAGCTACAAAGAAAATATCAAAGCATGTCCTTTTTGTAACCAACTTGAGCACGAACTCCACTTTCTATTAACATGCAATGCTTATATGCCTTTCAGAGAAAAAATACATACTGAAGCACAGACAATTTCAGAACGTGAACTCTATTGAACTAAAACAATTACTTGCAAACGAAAATGTGCATATTACAAGAGAGAGAGAGAGAGGAGAGAAGAGAGAGAGGAGAGAGAGAGAGAGAGAGAGAGAGAGAGAGACAGACGGACAGACAGAGAGAGACAGAGACAGAGACAGAGAGAGAGAGAGAGAGAGGGAGGAGAGAGATGAGAACGCGATCTTAACATGATCTCTAGTTAATGCTAAGATTTTAAGGATCATGACTTTTGCACAGAGTTCAGCTGCATTAGCAGAGTAAGCAAGGCACCATACTACCTCGTCCAGTTTGTTCTCACAGTTAATTTCACCTGAATAAGCCCCAGCTTAATCACGATGCAATATCCCAGAACTCTCCTAACGAAGTGCTGCCAGCGAATTTTGTTACAGAGTGGAATTCGCTCTTAGAGCCCACCAGATTACTCCAAATTTGGTTTGGTTTTTTGGTGCATTGTGTGTCTTTTCATGGTCTTATCAAGAGCTCAAACCTGGTGATGTGATGTTGCATAATTAGCAAGATTATAAGCGATAAAAACATTTAGTGCACAACCAAGAATTACCTAATTGTTTAAGCAACAGCGAAACGGTTTAACCAATGTGCTGGTTAAACGACTGATATAATAAGGTAAAGGAAGAGGTAGGCAGCATTCCGTAACACTTGGCTGATACTCCCTTCTGTTCATGAATGATAAGGGCCTTCAGTAGAAAAAAACTACTGAGCGACTTCCTATTACACTGATTTTTTGCACGCTTGCTCAGTGGGAGGGGAGAAGGCTAGAGACGGAGAAAGGAGACGTACACAGGACTAACGGAAGTCGAGGGCTGGCAGATGATCAGAGAGAGAGCCGCGAGCAGTTCAAGAAGGAATGAAACTATTTTTTTGTAAATTTAGGATCATGATTTTGTTGCAAGATACTACTGATTGCATGTAACAGCACTCATACATTACACTGATTGAACCATTGTGATTATGTGACATTAGAATTACCTGTGACATATGCCATGCTTAAAACTAGTCGGCAATTTCCCAAATCTCCTGATGAACCGGTCTGCCTCGAATGTCAGGGAATTGCTCTGCTTCCTCCTCCACATAAATTGTTGCGTCCTGTCACCTCTGCTCCGCTGTGATGGACATGGGGAAGAAAGAGAACCGCGGAATTAGATTAAATGTAAATATAAAATTAATGAATCCTATAACCTACGAATTCATTTTACACAGGTTAACGACACAGCCATTATTCCGCATGCTCTAAAATGATATCTTTGTAAAACAATGCGCGTCAAATTAAATCCATAAACCTTCGAATTTTATTTTGTTTTAAGTTCATATTCTCTTTAACTTTCACAACCTTCTTTTATGTATGTATGTATGTATGTATGTATGTATGTATGTTGTATGTATGTATGTATGTATGTATGTATGTATGTATGTATAGTGATGACCAACATGTCAGAATGGTAGCGCGCAAACAGTTTCCATCTCCACATGGAAAAGAGAAAAGTGCCTCACGCAGATCCAGACGACAGCAATTTTGGAGGATATGCCACAGACCCCGAAGGGAAGTTGAGGAAAGGCAGCAAGGTCAACTGGTCACGTTCTTCCTTCGTTGAGCTCCATGAGCTGTGTGTGCGACTGGATCTTAAGTTGGAATTCGATGAACACAGCGACAGTTTCGGAGTAGTACTCCCAGCTTCTGATGATGGGGTAGTTCAAATGCGCTACAGTAATTCTAAACAATTGTACAGCGCAATCAAAAGAAAGCAAATGGACAAAGATACACACCATTTTCAGCAGCTGCAACAACAAGGGAGAATCACCCGGGTTGCAATTCCGAATGCGGCAGTGACCCACTCCATAGGACACCTCACCAACACCAACATCAATGACCAAATAACCAGGTTCATCAGCAAGGGACGTCTACAGCTGCTGGAGACCAATGCAGTGAATAACATCTACTATCCTGATACTTACCGGAGACAGTGTGCTTTGTGCGGATTTCGTTCTGACACAAATTCCCATGCCTTGAATGGATGTCGTCAACTGAGGGGCCTCTACACACAAAGACACGACAGATGCGTTGAGATCATCAGAAAGGAGCTACAGAAATGCATTGCGACGGATTTTGTGGATGTTTTTCAAAATAGGCCTGTCTCAATAAACGGTGTTGAAGATCTACCAAGGCTGAAACCTGATCTATGCTTCATCGACCATCGAAACTCGGTGGCATTCGTCATCGAGGTTTCAAATCCATTTGACGCTTTCATACAAACATGCTATGAGAACAAATTTCAAAAGTACATGCCTCTTTGCTATGCTCTTAGTGATGCTGGATTTAGCACGAAAGTGGTTGTTCTTGTAATAGGTTCACTAGGCATAGTTCATAAAAGAGTGGTTTCAGGACTTTCAATGTTAGGTCTGCCCATAACAAAATGTAAACAACTCGCAAAATACTTGAGCATGTCTGTCATGATTGGGTCTAGGCGTGTTTGGTCAAGGCGGAATCACCTCATGAACCAGCGTTGAAACTGACAGATGATGACTTTCAAACTGTGGTTTAAATAGTATCAGCTGACTAAAGCACTGATTGACAAAGAATTGGAGCCAGCCGGAGAGAGAAAGGGCGTGGGGACAGAGAAGAAAAGGGGAAAGAGAGAGAGAGAGAGAGAGAGAGAGAGAGAGAGAGAGGAGAGAGAGAGAGAGAAGAAGAGAGAGAGAGAGAGAGAGAGAGAGAGAGAGAACGAACGAACGAACGAAGTTTATTGCTATTAAGCTTACAGCCCATTTAGCAAATCGGCGCGATCGAAAAAACGCGACACATGATCTCATCGTCATGGAAACCACAGCAATGTTTTTGTTTTCTGTCATATTACATGGCAAAGTGTGTGAATGACAAAGTGTTCCTGATATGCATACACAACCCATTCAGCAAAAGACCGTCACCCCAGGTAGAATTGGACCAGGCCGTGGAGAGCGTGCAATCGCCGTACAGCACGTGCTTGAATCTCCGCGTGTTGTGTGTTGCTGGCACGTCTTCCTTTCCGCAGGTGGGCCAGCTTGACATGTTCCTCAGATGACATGTTCCTGTGTTCTTGTTTAATGTACCAGAACACACAGTCGTCCTCCGTTTCGGCGCGCAGGAATATTCTAAAACAATGTCATCTGACTCGCACAACAACACATCGAAAACCATCTGACTTCCGCAGCACAACCTTTCTGAACGCTATGTTCCTGTGCTTATCTCGCAGACGTCTCTGTACCTGCCGATCTGTCAAAGTGGCAACATAGTCTTTCACAATGCCCATGTCAAAGCCTGCCACTGTTCTTTCTATAATGTCTTCAAGGCCTGGTTGCTGACAGGGTGCTGGAAATCCTGATGTATGTCGCCACAGTCCGACTGATCTGAATGCAAAAGTCCGAGACTGTCTTGTACATGCGAAGTGTCAGACTCGCTGTCGATGTGTGTTGACATGACGTGTTGTTCTTCAACATCTTCTGTAGCGCAGTGTGTTCCGTGATCTTCCACTTCTGTTGTCGAAAAAGGGCCAGTTCATTCACTTTACAAGCGTTTCTGCACCAACCTGTTCCTGTCGTGTGTTTTGCTGCTTGGCCCTTTTTTGGTCACGTCGCACCTGGCTGGGCGGTTTCTTTCTGTATTGAACTCGCGTTTACCCGTTCTAACACAGGATCCGCCATTGTTGTTGTGACAGGGACGGTTGGCTTCAGTCGTAAACGACGACGGTGTTGCTGCCTTCACCGGTAATTTTCCAGCTTGACACTGCATTGATAGTCAGCAGGGCGTTCAGGGCTGTCTCCGCAGTTGCTGGAAGTCCAATAACTGGCATTTTCAAACAATTATCGAAAATATTTACGCAGCGTAAATTAATGGCGCCCTGTCGCTTCGTGTCAAACCACGTGACCCGAGAGAGAGAGAAAAGAGAGAGAGAGAGAGAGAATGGAAAGAGATAACTTTTATCGATGCGCCTGCAATCTGGACTACTGTGCATTGTTGTTGATTGACAAGTTGATGCATTAAAGTAATTGATATGTATGTATGTATGTATGTATGTATGTAATATATAAAACTAATAAATTCCAAGGATAAGTACTGAGCACCATTCCAGCAACTTACAGAGCAGCTTGGTGTTGCAATGACTGCAAGAAATATTCAATTATAAACAAAGCTTGCTCTTATGTCTTAGATTGAAGAAATAGGGGGAGATAAGCATTCATATCTGCAGTGGTAGTTAATACTGCCTAACTAACAGTATGTGCTCAAGTGGGTGGATGGGGAAAAAAAATGCTTCTCAAAATGAGCCTCCAGCAAGCTTATAATCTCCAATAGGGAGGAAACTCACAAACACATAACTCCTGGTCATATACCGATATTTCGAAACTTGGTTGTTTCTCCTCAGTGACCGCAGAAAGTGGTAATTTGACTCCTCTGCCTTTTTGGTTTTAAGAAGAATGCTATCCCAGAAAAGGCTGGTGTGCAATACCGTAGTATGTTTGTTGAGTTTTCCAAAAAACAACCAAGGGTGTCACCTAAGAAGCAAAAGAAAATCTCCCCCTATTTCTTCAATCTAAGACATAAGAGCAAGCTTTGTTTATAATTTAATATATATATAATATATATATATATATATATATATATATATATATATATATATATATATTATATATATATATATACTCGCTCTTCGTCCATTTGTGTCATCACTGTTTTCGTTAAGATTCTGTGCAAAAGTACCCTCTTGATCACTCTAGCTGTTTAAGTACCTGTTAAAGGTGTATCTCCACACTCACTATCGACACTTAGTCACTCTTCCTTCGTATCCATGTTAGGATGATGACTTTGATGACTTAAAGGAGCCAGTTTATGTGAAGAAAGGAGGACAGCTGCAGTGCAACAAAAGAGACAGACAAGGAGAGCTCGCACCAGCAAGCAGAGAGAGAGAGAGAGAGAGAGAGAGAGAGAGAGAGAGAGAGAGAGAGAGAGAGAGAGAAGAGAAGACGAAGACAGACAGACAGACAGACAGAAGACAGAAGAGAGAAGAGAGAGAGAGAGAGACGAGAGAGAGAGAGAGAGACAGACAGACAGACAGACAGAGAGCAGGAGAGAAAAAGAGAGATGAGAGATGGAGAGAGAGAGATGAAGATAGAGAGAGACAGACAGACGAGAAGAGAGAGAGGAGAGATGAGGAGGAATTATGAAGAAGAGCGAGAGAGAGAGAGACAGACGGCGACAGACGACAGAGCCAGACAAAGAAGAAGACACAGACACAGACAGACAGATATGTCCTTCTTGCATGATCACTTTGAGATATCATTGGTCTGATCCGGTTGATCAGCTAAGCTGTCGTAAACATAAGCGTGCTGTTATTGTCATTATTGACGCCGAGTGAATCTTCATTTAAAAGAGCTCTTCCTGGACCAGTCTGGTCTGTCTGACTGCCGACACTGTGGATCACAGCCTCATCTGCCAGCTACCCAGTAACCACACATCTTCTTTATTGAATGATGTTACACTGGTATGACTTTTTACAATCCACATGATTAATAGGGAATACGCGAGCTGGCCGGTCTAAGCTTACAGTATACTATTAGACGGTGGTGATTGGTTAGCTGAGGGAGGTTGAAATGATGTTGGACTTAAAATCGAATATGCTCTGTGCTTACGAACAAGAGATAAAGAGAGACAGACATACAGACAGACAGACAGACAGAGAGGAGGCAGAAGAGATAAGAGAAGAAAGAACGAAGAAAGAGAAAGAGAAGAGAAGAGAGAAAGAAGAAAGAGAGAGAAAAAGAAAGAAAGAAAACAAACGATAACATTCAGATTCAAATCATATGTGTTTAGAGAGAGAGAGAGGAGGAGAGAGAGAGAGGAGAGAGAGAGAGAGAGAGAGGAGAGAGAGAGAGAGAGAGAGAATACTCTTTCCGTTAAAACTAATATATGGATTTAGACACTGTGCTAGTTAAACCTGTCTTTCAAAATAGTCAGCCACACGTGCAAACACTTTTAACGAAATCAAAGTTAGTGGTTTCTTTTCTTGACCATGTAATGTTTGTTTGCTTGAACACAGGACAGGACTTGCACGTGACCTCGACCTAAATTGCTGGGACTTGTCATCTTTGCTCTGCTCTCAGGGTGTTGGCTGGCCCTGAGGAGTGAGGAGGGAGGAGACATGGGTTGACATGCTCTTTCAATCTTCTAGCAAACTCGGCGTAGTGAGAATGAAGTCTGATGCCACTATGCTTTGGCATCTGTATGATTTATGGCCTCAATATATTTCTTTCATATGCATACTCTCATTTTTCTCATTCTTTCAATTAACTGTTCTGTCTGAGTTTACTGAAAATATTTTTCTCCTCTACAGTGTTGTTTCATTAGATTCTCTGTCTGTCTGTCTGTTGTCTGTCTTCTGTCTTCTGCTTCTTCTGTCTGTCTTCTGTCTGTCTCTCTCCTCCCAAGTGTCTGTATTTACTTAAGACTCTCTCTCTACTGCTATCTCTCTCTTCCCGTCTATTCTTCCCCTCTCCGTATCTTTACATTTTTTTTTATTAAGTGGTTGTTTTCCAACAGCTTTTACGCAGCATCTTCGTTTTGGATCCATGCACAAACATCCAAATGATGTTTTTCCTTTCTGCCTGCCAGGATACAAAGGATACGTTTTGTTCCACTTTTCTCCTTTTTTCTTGCTCTCTTTCTTTTGCCTTTTTCACAGATATTTGAACTGGATTTCTTACATGTATGAATGCGTCACTGGTATGACAAAAATTACGTCTCAGCAAGTGCGTTACGCTTCCATAATTGACGTCAGTTGTTTCATCAACGACTCAATGAAACTAGAACTCTTCTAACCGACTGTCAGCGAAGTTCATAACAGAATGGGTGTGCCCTCTTTCTATGCCTGCATAAACTCTTGGATAGTGTGGTATCTGCTCCATTGTGATTGAAGTGGGGAAGAAGAGACAGGAGATGACAAAATGGAATCTGGAAATTGTCAGCCCAGCAAGCCACAAGTCAATTTTCAAAGCAGTCTGATGGAATCTGGGATCCTTACCATCTAAAGGACATTGATAACCTCGAAAAGATTCAGAAGAGAGCAGCACGGTTCGTAACAGGGAACCACATCAGAGAAAAGGGGAATACTAGGAAGAACATGAGGAAATTAGAATGGAAACCCTTAGAAGAAAGAAGAGCTTTTATCAAACTTTACATCTTCTTCAAAGGCAGAGCTAAACTAATTGATATTCCATTGGAACAACTAGTATTGAAGAAAAGTAGCACCAGGAGTGGCGGTCAATGTTATACCATACATGCATCAAATATTGACAGCCACTTACATTCATTTTATCCTAGTTCTGTACGGCTGTGGAACTCACTGCCGGGTGCCATCAAGATTGCCACAAATACAGTCTCATTTAAAAAACAAATTGATACGACAGTTTTGAGATCTGCTATTGACGATTTCTATTTTAACTTCCCCAGATTTTTATGGTTACCTGGGCCTGAATTTGGCCATTGCTTTTAACTTCTTGAATATCAAGTGCGACCCCTTGTTGCCAAATTTGCTCCAGGGGTAAACAGTCTGAGTCGCACTATTTTATGTTATTTTATTTTACTTTTTAACATGCGCGCTGGTGACTTACTCGTTTTTGTGTGAACCAGCATTTTAGGAAGAAGAAGATGAAGAATCTTACACATAGATTTCTACCAATCATTTCTTTTTCATGAAACGTGTTTTTTTTCCCAGTCAAAATCCGCTAAGTTTGTCTATTGAGTTTTGAGAATTACGTTGGTCGCTAAATTGTGAATTGGTTCTCTTTCATTGTGCTCTTCCTTTGCCCATCTGTCTCATGATGTGTTATCATTTAATCTTTCATCAATATTTTGAACATTCCGCTCAGCTGTCTGAAAACAAATATTAACATCAGCTTTAATTACACTGAGTCAGACTTCCCTACGGTTAAAGCAAACAATTATTCTATAGTCCTCAAAAGCTCTGTCTTCAAATTCGTTTTAAGCCTTTACATTGATTTTGTAATTAAACTGCACATGTGCTAATTATTTCGAAGGTCTTGACATTTTGACAAAAATGAGTTGAGAGCAGCAGGATGCATGACCTTCACGTCTCGTTCCATCCCATATCAACAGAAGTCTAAAAATGAGTAGTGAGTGGCTTGATCATAACGCTCCTTCTGCACAGTGCTCTGAACCGTTTCCTCCCCCTCCCCCTGCACCTCCCACCCTCAATTGCTCCCCTCTCTCTCCCCAGGCTCTCACAGAAGAGCGGAGGTGACACGTCTCATCAGCAGTTTATGTAGAGGGGAAGCAGGGCAAATCCATTCCATTAAAAAAAATCGCTGGCAGCTCATCGCTTAGGGAGGTTGTAGAGACATTGCATCAGTAATAAAGCCGGAGCCTGTCTCAGGTGAAATTCATTGTGGGGACAACGTGGTCGTGCTGACACTGGGTTCCTCCTGCCGGGGTGAAGAGGGTGACTAGGTCACTGTGCTGTCTTGGAATGAATAGGTAGTTTAGCCTGGCCAGGCGTCTGCTTCTGTCTGTCTGTCTCTCTCTCTCTGTCTCTCTCTCTCATCTCTCTCTCTCTCTCTCTCTCTCTCTCTCTCTCTCTCTCTTCTCTTCATCTTTCTCTCTCTCCTCTCTCTCTCTCTCTCTGTCTCTCTCTCTCTCTCTCTCTCTCTCTCTCTTCTCTCTCTCTCTCTCTCTCTCTCTCACACACAGTTTTTCTGTCTGTCTGTCTATCTGTTCTCTCTCTCTCTCTCTCTCTCTCTCTCTCTCTCTCTCTCTCTCTCTCTCTCTCTCTCTCTCTCTCACACACACGGTTTTTCTGTCTGTCTATATGTCTATCTATCTGTCTGCTATCTGTCTGTCTGTTTGTCTCTCTCCCTCTCCTCTCTCTGTCTCTGTCCATGCCTCTCTTCTCTGTTTTTCTGTCTGTCTTGCTTTTAATGCATCATTCCTATTATTCATATATTGTTCGTCTGCTTCTCTGGTCACATTCAGTCTTACTCTCCATCCCTCTCTCCTGTGACCTAGAACCCACATGTCCTTCCTTTCCTTTGGACTCTTGTGGGATAACGCTGAAATAGAACGTGTGCTCCTGTACTCACGTGCATCTTCGATGCAGTTACCTATACAGAACGGTCAGTGTCCCAGACGTGATCGAAGATAAGAGTCAGATTCACAGTGACATCTATCATAAAGACCACGGACTGGTCTGACAAGTGGCCACTGTGAGGTAAGATAGACTGGATGGGAGGAAATAATAGTAGACTTATGTTCACATTGTCTGAGATGTAATGCCATAGGTGTGTGTGTGTGGGGGGGGGGGGGGGGCGTTATTCTTTCTGTGTTATGGTGCCAGGAAAAATGTGAGAATGGACTTGTGATATATAGTTATATCGGTATGAAAATATATGATCTAGAGAAAGTAGGAGAGGAGAGAGAGAGAGAGAGAGAAGAGAGAGGAGAGGAGAGAGAGGGAGAGAGAGAGAGGAGAGAAGAGAGGAGAGAGAGAGAGAGAGAGCGAATGTAGGAGGGGAGAAGGAAAGATGCAGGGATAAGGATGGAAGAGGGGGGAGGGGAGAGAAAGAGAGAAAGACGGTTAACGAGAGAGAGAGAGAGAGAGAGAGAGAGAGAGAAGAGAGGAGAGAGAGAGAGAGAGGAGAGAGGAGAGAGAGAGAAGAAAAGACAGACGACAGACAGACAGACAACGAGATAACAGATAGACGAGAATGAAAGAGAGAAAAGAGAGACACAGACAACAGAGCAAAAGACTGGAACGAAGAGAGAAGGAGAGGTAAAAAAGACAATGGAATTGACTGTCCAGAAAGCAGAGACCACTGGGAGATATGAAAATCACGAGGATGACACATATACGAATGTGAAATTGAAAGAAGACTTGTCAATATCTAAACTATGCATCCTTATCTTCCAAGTACGACCACTGTTTGTACGTGGTACATTGGCGCTTGAGTGAAAATAGATTGGGAAATTACATTTCTCCCATAGGTTTCATGAACACGATCCCTCTGACATTGATTTGGACGATAAGAAGATTCAATCCATTTCATTCAAATGCCCTGGCCTCTACACTTTAAAACTTAAGGCCATTACAAAGGATAATTTTGTCATCACATCACTTGTTGTCATTTGAAGATAAATCCCATGTAGCTTACAGATGGGTGGAATGAAATTGTTGTTCTTTAGAACACTTCTAAATCCATGCGTCGATTTTGTTGTTTGTTTCAAATACACACATTTGCTTCGACCCCATCGAATGTCTTGGTGGTCAACTGAGACAATTCAATACATTTGTAAGGAGTTTCTTTATTATTTGCGCTTCTGTCCATGTGTTATTTCACAAATGGTGTGGCATTTGTTTGTTACTAATAGTTGTTTGTACTTTAAGGCATGTGCCCGACTGCAACCGAAATGGAATGTTTGAAAGGAGGAGAGAGAGAGAGAGAGAAGAGAGAGGAGAGAGAGAGAGAGAGGAGAGAGAGAGAAGAGAGAGAGAGAGAGAGAGAGAGGAGATGAAAAACCCAACTGTAACACAATAAGGAGGTGCCGTTTTGTTCCCTTAAACCCTGGGATTATTAACCAATTTTTACGGGAGTTTTAGTTCCACTTTTCTTTCTATCCTGTTTAGGCTCTGGACGGAAAAGCAAAAATGGTAAGGAATGGCCTTCTGTAAAACAAAGCAACACAAACAAGTAAATAAATAAGTAAACAACAAACAACAACAAACAACAACAAAGAATAAAAATCTGAGCGTATTAGAAGAGTAAGCCACTGGGCAGAATGGGTAGATCAGAAAAAAGGGTTGAAAGAAGGAATGAAAGGGAATGGAAAGGAAAGGGAATGAGAAGGGAAAATGGAATGGAAAGGGTGGGAGGGAATAGGTAATGAAATGGAAACTGTGAAAAGGGATGGCATCGGAAGGGAAAGGAAAGGAAAATTGAAGAAAAAAAAGCAAATGACAGGTAAAAACATGAGAATGGAGAGAGGAACGTAAAGGACGCGGGAAAGCAAGTGATAATGAAGGGAAAGGGATGCAAGAAAACTCAAGGGA
>CM031595.1:18796067-18806067 GCA_018398815.1 Conus ventricosus | reverse complement strand
GAACGAAATAAAGAAGACAGAAAGAAGAGAAAGAAAGAACGACAGAAAGAAAGAAAGAAAGAAAGAAAGAAAAAGAAAGGAAGAGAGAGATTCAATTTACATCATGAGTCTTCAGAGAGATGGTAATGATAACAGTAATGTTGCTTATAACTCAGCCGACCGCAAAGGGACATATCAGGGCTTTCACCGCGTTGAAGTCAACTTACAAGTCATTACAAAAAAAAACAACCACCAAAAACAAAACAAACAAACAAACAAACCAAAAAACAACAACAAAAAAACAAAACAACAACAACAAAAAACAACAACACAACCCAAAAAAACCGAAAAGAATTCTCATTCACACAGCCCTTTAAATACACTCTAAAAAAACACACCCGAGATTTTGTTAAAAATCTTTCTTGCGTAAAATCTTAGATCAGATGAAAAATCTCTTTCAGAAATTCAAAGATCACATCACGTGGGACATCTCCGAACAGGTTTTCATGGAGTTTGTTGTAGCTGGTTTGTCATGGAGTTTTGTAAAATGTTTGTGTCTCACATCATGCACCACTCTAAAGAGAGATACGGATGCGGAATATGTATAGGACATTGCCCCAATAAAGTAGTGCATATAAACAAAACTAATCGGATCTAGCAAAAACACACAATTATATGATTATCAGTACACTTTCAAAATGCATTCAGGACACGATAATAGAACGCAGCTTAAACGCTTTATACAAATACATTTACAAATTTCTAAATTTCAAATAAATGGTTCATGCTTAGATGTGTTCACACAGAGAGAGAGAGAGAGAAGAGAGAAGAGAGAGAGAGAGAGAGAGAGAGAGAGAGAGAGAGAGAGAGAGAGCTTCATTTTCTCAAACTGCACTGAATGCACGCCCTGCTCTTTAACAGTTCAACAACAGAATCAGCCAGAAAACGGCTACACGCAGCTTAATATCGTACCATCTATCTGCCGCTTTATAACCGACGTCTCTGAAATTCCTCTGGCGATGTGCCCTCCAAACCCACATCGACATGAATTGTCAGGACACGTGGCCAAAGTTCCTCTTGTAAAGCATCGTGATGTTAGGATGCCATGGAAGAAGAAAAAGGCATGGTATGATCACTGAATCTTCCAGACACTAATGGCCTTTCCTAATGTAATGTCATGCCACCTGGACATCGGCATCGAGGTTATTTCGTTTCTAAAAACTTCCCTTCCTTGGGGGGGGGGAGGGGGGGGGGGGGGCTAAAGAGCTTAGTTTGGATTCTTTTACGCACATCTTGTATCCGTAGCTTTCCGAAACGTTTTTCTTCAAGTGTTTTAGCTATTCATTTCCGCTATACCGCTGTCGTCTTGTGTAAGCTGCTTTTTGTCCATGCCATTTAAAGAAGCTTTTCATGTCAGAACATTGGCGAAAAACGCACCTATACACAAGGAAGAACTCTGACACCTTTCAGTTCGACTGTGTGCTTCTGGCACTTCTAGTGGCACTATTCTCATCCTGTTGATCCTAACTGTCAACGTGTGTGTTGCCACACCTACGAACGGTAAGTTGTGATCTGAATAGCGCTGGCAGTGTGCAGGGGACATTGTATGACTACTTGCTGTAAGGGTACTTATAAGAGGAGACACTGCATTATGGTTTTTTGTGGTTAACTTTTTTTTCATTCCTATTAAACGTTTTTAGAACAATGTCGTCAAAGCACGCCACGTGTGACTGAGGTTGGAGTGCAATACGGTCTGAGTGAAGAAGCCTCATCTCTCTTCAAAGTATCGGTTACATACAAATATAGAATGAATTTGATTTCACGGCATTTATTTTGATTGACACCTTAAAGTGGTGGAGAGGGTAAACGAGCGTGAGAGGCATTGATTTCAGAAAGCCACAGACAAGACTCTGACGGAAGGGCTGTTTGACATGATGATGCCATTCAGGCATTTTCTAACTGGAAACGTTTCAAAAGACAATTAAGTTTTTTTTTCTTTCTTTTTTTTGCTGTCCCAACCTCTGCGTCACCTCAGAGGCAGTGCACCCACGCCGCTCATTCCGACACCCCGTCCACAGCCATAGCCCGGCTGGCCCCGCCGCAGCCCCGGCACCGGCAATCCACAGGGAGCAGTCAATGTCAAGTCGTCAAGAGGCAACCCACCAGAGGAGACACTGCACTGCTGCCGAGTCACTTCGGTGGTGTTCAGTGGCGCCTGTTCTGATCTAACATGCGCAGGACACCACATACTAAGCCCCCTACTGACGACAATAATTGCTTAGTCGCGGAGCCGGCGTGAGTGAGCTCTCCCTCCGGAGGGCGCCACCACGTCCGTCCAGCGACAGCCCCCATGGACTCGCCGATACCGGTGACCCCGACGGAAGCAAAGCAAGGCCACAGACGTGGAGAGGACATCGAAATTGAGGTCACCATGAGAGCAGGGCATGAAGGGCCACAGAAGTTGAGACTTTTTTTTTTAATGCTGATCAATGGGAATGAGGATGATTAAGATGATGCTACGGATTTCCATTTCGGTCTGAGACTACATGACAGGGCTGTACTCTACGCTTCCTTTCATAATACATCCTGGCGTCAACCAGGCCCGAGAGATACAGGCACCTGCAGTGTTGGTCAGGAAATTTGAGCAACACTCTCAGAAACGCATCCATTAAGTGGATGAAACTCGACTGTGTGGTCCCAGTCTTCCCAACAGCAAACTCAACTCTGGGTAGGAGCCGGTCGGGGCAGAAAAAACCCACATGCCTCTGATGGGATTCGAACCCACGACCTCCCAGCCGGGAGTCCGCGACGCTAACCACTTCGCCACGGCGGCTGGTGACAATTAAGTTTTGTTCATAGCAACTTAAACATTTGGTATCTGTACTTATCCATGCAGAGTGAAATACTGATCTTTATTTCTAGCACTCAGTTGCTTTCAGCCTTGATCCCTAAGCAACGTACACTCTGAAATGCGCATCATCTTCCGTGTGGTACGTGATTGTACAATTTTGTGTCTTTGCTGAATGATGCATCTGCCTCCTTGCCGCTTTCTACCACCAGCTTCACTACTCTTGTATATTTTTGCTGTTCGTAATTTCGTTCCATTCATCTCTGTCTGCTTTTAGTCGTTACACATATTTACTGTTCGGAAATACTTAACCCCAATAAAAGAGGTAAAACGGGTAGTATTGAGAGAGAGAGAGAGAGAGAGAGAGAGAGAAGGAGAGGAGAGAGAGAGAGGGGAGAGAGAGAGAGAGAGAGAGAGAGACGTAGGGGGAGCAGACATAGAAAGACAGACAGACAGACAGATACACATGCACACACATACACAAACGTAAATATACATATACACATATACATACATGCATACATACATACATAAATACATACATACAGAGAGAGAGAGAGAGAGAGAGAGAGAGAGAGAGAGAGAGAGAGAGAGAGAGAGAGAGAGGAGAGAGAGGGAGAAGGTGAGAGTGAGATGAGAGAGATGGTGTAGGAGGAAGAGGTGATGAACATTTCACTATTTTGGAAGTTATGGATTCAGTTCAAGATGGAAAACTTCACTATATTTGTGAACAAAAGTATACTGAGAGGCAATGAAAACGCAATCCCCATTTCGTCCCCGAAAAATGTCACCTCAGCCAAAATAATGTGAATTATGCACGAGGCATGCAACCTAGCACGCGTATGTTGTATTGCGACGATCTGTATTGACAGGCACAGTTGGGTTCATGACGTCATGAGTAAACCACTCCAACACATCTTTTACTGATAACTGCAAAACACGTGCAACACAGGCATACTGTGATTGCATGCAAACAGCCCATGACTGTCCCCTATAAAAACACACATTGGCGTTTTACTGACACTCGTACGCACCATGCCGCGGTTAACTACAGACCAGAGAAATCAAGCCATTGGCATGCTGAGGGCAGGCACTGCTCACATCAGGGCCGCACAACATTTCAATGTACACCCATCAACCATAACCCGTCTTGCGACTCGGCACCAAAACACTGGAAGTGTAAACGACCGTCCACGCCCAGGCGTCCAACGTGTGACGACGGCACGACAGGACCGCTACATTGTCACGCAGCACCTCCGGAATCGTTTCCAGCCAGCTGCACAAACAGCCCGCAACACTATTGGGACTAGAGAAAGACCAATCAACAGCCGTACCGTGCGTCGGCGTCTGGCAGCAGAAGGGCTACGGGCACGTCAACTATACCAAGGTCAGATCTTAACCCATCGCCATCAACTAGCATGCCAGCGATGGGCTGCCGCAGGTGGCTTTCTGGGGAACAGGGTTTGGGGGATGTTGTTTTTTCGGATGAATCCCGGTTCAATGTCTCTTTTCCCGGATGGCCGTGATCGTGTGTATCGACGTCAGGGTGAACGTTTTGCGCAACCCTGTGTCATTGAGCGAGATCGTTATGGGGGTGGAGGGGTAATGGTCTGGGGTGCCATAAATGCTCAATTTCGATCGGAGCTTGTGTTTGTGCCAGGCAACTTGACGGCAAGGCGTTATATTGACACTGTTCTTGAGCCAGTTCTTCTTCCTCTCTGGAGACAGCATGGTGGCAACAGACTAGTGTTTCAGCAGGACAATGCTCGACCCCACACAGCCGTTCTCACACGAAATTTCCTTCGGGACAGCAATGTGGATGTCATGCAGTGGCCCTCCGTGTCCCCAGACATGAATCCCATTGAACATTTGTGGGACGAACTTGGACGACGTGTGCAAGGTCAGCAGAATCCCCCAACTACCGTTGCTGAGCTCACCCAAGCATTGCAGCATCACTGGAACGTGATACCGATCCGTATCATCCGTCGTTTGTGCGCTTCAATGCCCCGACGTTTGCAAGCTTGTGTTCGTGCTCAAGGGGGACACACCAGATATTGACAGTGTATTCCTTCTGTCGCGCCTAAATGGGCTTCACTTCAGGCGAATGTGCACCTGTTATAGGCAAACTAATGTACAGTGGTCGCACTTTTGTCACACGTATTTGCTTTGATGTTGTTTGTTTCATTTCAATAAAATTGTCAGTTGACAATGGAATTGCGTTTTCTTTGCCTCTCAGTATATATATACAACACTGTACATATTATAACAAAATGAGTGGGGAAAAAAACAGCAGCCAACTGCAAAACTGCTTTTGTTTTTTGTTTCTTCTTGGGCAGGTCATCTGCACTAGGAGCGCGAACACCAACCCTGTGTCAACGCCGGTATCCCAAGCCTACTCCTAATTTCCTTTGGCGTGGACTCTGTTTTTAAGCAAAGGGATGCTCTAACCATTTAACTTGCCGACAGGTGCCATTTTTTTTTGTCATGAAGAGGAGCTACCCCCTCTCACCATTCATCTCCGCCGATGAAAAGTGTCCATGGTGTTTCCCTGAGCAGACATGGCGAGCAGGAAGAAAGGAAGGGGAATTGATCAGACAGACAAAAAATAGAGTCCCTCCTGAAACATCTTTTACATCTTTCTGCAGTCTAGCATTTTCCCAGCCTCATCTGTAATAGAGATGCTCTCTTCAAATAATTCTAACTAGATCATTTTCGAAGACATTCTCTCTCTATGATTTATCTAATAAAAGAAAATGCGTAATTTCTCCAATGTTTTCTCTGTTCTTTCCAAAAGGAAGAGCAAAAGTCTTACAGTTGCGGATCTTTTGTTTAGTGATATAATACATGGTCTGGTTGGTATGATGTTACTAGTGCAACACTGGAAAGGTTTATGTAGCAGTAAATGAGTACCCGATTCAGGCAAAATATTAAAGCATCCCTAGACACTGTGGACCCATACAAACTTAGTGCACAAAGGCCTATAGTCTGTGGGCCTTAAACAATGAACCTCCTGCACAAAACCTTTTGAAACTTAATACATTATCATCAGCAGCTGTAAGGTTCTTAGGAGTGGCGAAGGCGGCACTTGTCTTAAAGAAATTTCATGAAAACGGGGGAAATCAATGAAAGAAAAATGTTAAAAGGCAGGAAACTTTGCTCTTCTAAGTTAAAAAAAGGCAAAAAAAAAAAAAAAAAAAAAAAAAAAAAAAAAAAACCTCATCGTCAGCTAAACACATATTGAAACAGAACACTAGGACAGACAAGGAGACTTTCTGTATCTCTCTTATCCACGTGTGCGGGTAGGTAATGGGTACTATAAACAGCAAACAGCAACATTGGCTGAAAGTTACGTTCTAGTGTTTGAAGAGCGAAGCTTCAAACCGCTCACTATGTTCTGTTTATACTCAGAGTTGCCATTTGAATGCTTAATTTGAGTTGTCTTATAAAGGGCTTATTTTCAAAGCCCAAAATGATAGCTTTTCTCTTCAGGTTCCTCTTTAGGCATTTTATTGTTCCCTCTCTTTATTTTTTCTCAAAGCTTTCGCCTTCCACCCGTTCACACCGCTCGGAGTCTTGCTTTGAATGCGGTCAAGCCAATGTCTGCAAGAAATTTCTCTTTACACTCTTCTTCTCCCAAATTTCCCATTTTGGCATTCACAGCTCTACTCTTAAAGATGAATCGATCTTGCTAAGTTCACCAAAACACGAAAATCCAGCTTTTTCCTTGATCACTGAACTATCATTACTCCACTGAAACAATTGCTGTCTTAAAGTCCCATGTCATGGCTGTTACTTTTTCTATCAGTCTGCTGCAAAGCTTTCTCATCTTTAATCAGACCAGAAGCCGCTCTTTCTGTGCTGAGAGAGAGAGAGAGAGAGAGAGAGAGAGAGAGAGAGGAGAGAGGAGAGAGAGGAGAGAGGAGAGAGAGAGAGAGAGACAGACAGACAGACAGGCAGACAGACAGACAGAGACAGACAGACAGACAGACAGACCAACAACACACACACACACACACACACACACACACACACACACACACACACACACACACACACACACACACACACACCACACACAGAGTCCAATATTAAAAATAAGGGTGTCCATGTGCACTGAATGCCCTACCCCCTTTTTTTTTCTTGGTTCAGCATCACAGGCAGCATCATCAAAGGCAGTGCATTAGACATCACGCCCAGGTAATGCCTCACTCCGGAACTCGCTTGAAGGCCGATGTCAGCTCCCTGAAATCCCCGACATTCCTTCACTGATTGGCTGTTAGAGCATTTTTTTTGACGAAAGGACTGGGACTCTTTGTTAGTCGTGACAGGTGTAGCCGGACGTTGTCGACTACGTTTTGCCTTGAGGGTGGGCGTTCTTTGCTTTAGCGGTGGAGGAAGAAGACAGCTCCACTACCTTCACACTGCAAGCACAAGTCATCGATGAAACGTTTTCTTTTAAATAGGTTTTGTGTGGTTAGGTACGGATTAGAAGAGGGGTTATACTAAGGTCTCGGAACAGGGTATTTGTCAGGCTAGTGTAAGTGTCATGCATTCCAGAGCTGGAGAATCTCGAAGCTTTCTAACCTTCAACGCCCATCTTGCGCCGAATTTGAAAGGATAAGTCATTGGTTGTCCTCTGTTTTCATTGTTCTGAATGCCGTTTATCTTGCCTGAAGAAGACCTAAGAGATCGAACAGCGTCGTGTTTTGTCTTGTAACTTGTTGGTCCATGTTAACTGGCGGATTGACTTTAAAATCCTTTTACACTTTCTCTTGCCTGGCTTTCCATCTCGAGTGCATCAAGACACTGTCTGCACTGAGGGCATTGACTTGACTGCCTCTGTTGCTGAGATGAGAATCGTAGCAACCGGAATGATAAACGCCGTCTCACCTTCCGGCCACCTGCCATGTTCTTAATGTGATGAATTGCCGATGGTATGACAACACTCAGTTTCCCTTTCAGCCCCCCTCCAGCATTCTTTGGAATCAAATACTGTTGTGACATCTGATTCAGTATTCAATTCCGTTCACACTGTGTGTAATTAAGTTGACTGCAGGGGGGTAGGGATGGGGTGGATGTGGTGTTGGAGCGTATCAGAGCTGTCAAATTATTAGTTCCCATAAAAGATTGTTTTACAGTATTTTAGATATACTCATAGCGCCCCAAATCAGAGAGAGAGAGAGAGAGAGAGAGAGAGAGAGAGAGAGAGAGAGAGAGCGAGAGAGAGCGAGAGCGAGCGAGCGAGCGAGAGAGAGAGAGAGAGAGAGAGAGAGAGAGAGAGAGAGAGAGAGAGAGAGAGAGAGAGAGTTGGTTCGTCATTGGTCTGATCGGACTGATGAGCATCTCCGTCGTAAAGGTAAGTGTGCTGGTATCGTCATTACTGACGCCAAGTTAATCTTCATTCATAGCAGTCCTTTGTCAGACCAGGCTGGTCTGTCTGACTGCCAACACTGTGGGTGACAGTCTCATCTGCCAGCTACCCAGTAACCACACATCTTCTTTATTAAATGATTTTACACTGTATGACTTTTTATAATCTGCAAAATGAATAGGGAATTACATACAGCTGGCCTGTCTAAGCTTCCAGAGTTCTGTTCATGGTATGGGACTTTAATAGCTAACATGCTGTGTGTTTCCAAACAAAAAGAGAAAGACAGACACATAGACAAGAAGACAGGAAGGAAGGAACGAAGAAAGAAAAAAGAAAGAAAAGAAAAAAGATCATTAAGAAAAAGAGATTCCGATTTAAATCATGTCTTCAAAGAGAGAGAGAGAGAGAGAGAGAGAGAGAGAGAGAGAGAGAGAGAGAGAGAGAGAGAGAGAGACTGAGAGAGAGAGATGTTCATATAAACAGTATTTATTCAATACTGTGCTAGAATAAGGACGGGGTGAAGAGTGAGCACGAACCAAACACAAAATTACATGTCCATTTGTTTCTTCTTGGGCCGTTCAACTGCACCAGGAGCACCAACACTAACCCCGTGTCGGCATTGATACCTCAACCCTACTCCTAATTTCATTTGTCGTGGATTCTGTTCCAAAAGAGATGGGATGCCTCTAATTATCTCTCATCTAATTATCTCTCATCATTTCATTTGCCCGCTTGTGCCACCTCGGACGATCGAAACTGTCCTCGATTTGCCCCTGAGGAGACATGGCATACTGGAGGACAGGAAAGGTGACTGATCAGACAGCTAAAACATGAACTTTACCACCTCCCTCAGCGCTTTTCTTCTACAGTCCAGGTTTTCCCACTGTCTACAGTCAGTCTTTTAAAATGTGTGTAAGTAGATCGTTGCTGAAGAAATTCTCTCTCTACAATTTACACAATAAAGGTTAACGTGCATATTATCCAAGTCTGCACTGCCTTTTTATTTTCCCTGTTCTTTTCAAGAGAAAAAGAAAAAAAAATCTTACAGTTGCAGACCCTTTGGTGTATTGATGTGACATTAGCACACAGTGTGGTTGGTATAATGCTGCTTCTATAGCATTGAAAAGGTTGATGGATATGGTACCAGTCCAAAGGTGACTTGCTTTCTGGTTCATAATCTCCTAATTTTCCTCATTCCATGACAGCGAGCCGAACTCAGTGGATTCGGTTCCACTACTATGGATAATAGTTGTTACCTTACCAGACGGAATTCAAATAATCCTAATCTGTTAGCGACAGCAGCAAATGTAAACAACGTGTGCCAGATTCTGCATCCCACTCTAAGGTTTGATTTCATCGGACAGGCCGAGGTCTCATTAATGACGTTAGTGTCACCACAACACTCCTACCTAATTGTATACCAGGAAATGTTGTCATGGAATGGATCTTTTCCTTTACACATGGAAGCGTCTGCAGTCAAATCGTTACAACTTCCTGTTTTTCTGTTTATTTGATCACTAGTCTATCATTATTCTATCATAACGAATTATTGTTTATGCTCCTATGTTATAGATGTTATTTTTCTCATGAGTCTGCTTCAAAGAAGTCTCATTTTAATCATACCAGGAAATGCTCTCTCTCTCTGTGGAGAGAGAGAGAGAGAGAGAGAGAGAGAGAGAGAGAGAGAGAGAGAGAGAGAGAGAGAGAGGATTTCTCTTCCATGTTTGAGAGAGAGAGAGAGAGAGAGAGAGAGAGAGAGAGAGAAGAGAGAGAGAGAGAGAGAGAGAGAGAGAGAGAGGATT
>CM031595.1:18778567-18791067 GCA_018398815.1 Conus ventricosus | reverse complement strand
TCCTGGGTTCAGATCACCTGTGTTGAGAGAGAGAGAGAGAGAGAGAGAGAGAGAGAGAGAGAGAGAGAGAAGAGAGAGAGAGAGAGAGAGAGAGAGAGAGAGGAAGAGGAGAGAGAGAGAGAGAGAGAATTTAACTAACTAGTGCTGCAGCCTTTAGTATTTGGTTTTGTTTTGTTCTCGTCAAAAGTAGATAATATTACAATTTGGGAGTGTCAACACACCAAATATTTTAAACAATGTGAATCCAGAGAGAGAGAGAGGAGAGAGAGAGAGAGAGGAGAGAGGAGATGAGAGGAGAGAGAGGAGAGAGAGAGAGAGAGAGAGAGAGAGAGAGAGAGAGAGAGAGAGGAGAGAGAGAGAGAGCAAAATGCAATCCCTTCCTCTACATCTACATCAATCGCCAGGACATTGGTCTAAAATTCTGCTTTTTAAGCATAGTGATTCTTGGGATGCGAGGAAAGAAAATGGGATACCATACCATCTGAATCTTCCAGCCGCCGACGTCATTTCTTAATGCATAGTCATGCCATTTGGGCAATTGCATCAAGGTGATTTTGATTCTAAATAGCCTTTTTCCCCTAGGGGGAAAGCTGATAAGCCTACTCTGGATGTTTCACGTTCAGTTCTTTCACCTGTAGCATTAAAAATCTTTCTCCTTGGTGTGTTTTAGATTTTCGTTCTTTTGTAGGGTTGTCAGATTGTTTGATTTTCTTCTGCCCATCTGTCTTAAGAAGCTTGTCGTATCAGGATATTGGTGGCACAACAATGCCTTCTGAGGTCTTTCTGTTCGACCGTGTGTTGCAGGCTCTTCTAATGGCATTATTCCCATGCTGCTGATGCTAACTGTCAACATGCGTGGCCATTCCTACGAACGACAAGTTGTGATCCGTGCCAGCAGTGTGCATGGGGCAGTTAATGTGAACTTGCGGTAACGCCACTTACAAAGGGGAAAAAAAGCACACCATTTATGACTATGACTGGTGAGTCATGCAGTTTGACTGAACAGGCGTCCTCTTTCTTCAGAGAATTCGTCAGACACAAATATAGCATGGGTCGTGATTACATCGCACCAATTTTCAGTGACATTTAAAACGGTGAGCCAGGTAAACGACTGTTGGAGGTTGTTTTTTTCTTTGTTTGTTTGTTGTTGTTGTTTTTCTTTTAAGGAGCAGAAAGGCTCTGACGGCCAGACAGTTTGTTGGACGTGACAATTCCATTCATCTTGTTGATGTACCGCAAGCAGCAAGCATTTTATGACTGGAAACGTTTCAAAAGATAATGAAGTTCTGCTCATATCAAGTCAAAACTCATGAATCAGTACTTATCCATGTTAAGTAACATGTTCATCTTTATTTGAAAAATGATTAACAACAAATGTTCAGTCATTTGTTTTCAGCCTGGCCCCGGGAACTTGAAATTTTGAAATACGCTTCCCATTCCTTGTGGTTCATACTATTACAATTTCTTTTCACTGTTGAGTGATATTCCTATGCACAATTTTATTCAACTCTTCTCTGTCTGCTCTTGATCAACGGGTGCTTATATGGAACATATAATTTTGTTACAGTTATTGCACATATCCATTATCAGGATATATCTAAACCCAGTGAAGGAGGGAGAAGCGTGTAGTATTAAGATGAGAGAGAGAGAGAGAGAGAGAGAGAGAGAGAGAGAGAGAGAGAGAGAGAGAGAGAGAGAGAGAGAGGGGGGGGGGGGGCAGATAGAGATAGACAGACAGAGAGATCCACAGAGACAAAGACACATGGGCGAAGAGAGAGAGAGAGAGAGAGAGAGAGAGAGAGAGAGAGAGAGAGAGAGAGAGAGAGAGAGAGAGAGAGATGGAGGAGAGAGAGAGAGAGAGAGAGAGAGAGAGAGAGAGAGAGAGACAGAGATAGAGAGACAGAGAGAGAGAGAGAGAATTAATGTCTCACTAATTTGTAAGCTTGGACTTAATTTAAGTTGGAAAACTGAACTATATTCATTTAGAAAGTATTCATTCAAACATTGATTTTAACGTGGTGACAGCCCTGATGTGGCCCTTTGCGGTCGGCTGGGCTATAAGCAACATTACCTTACCTATTCAAACACTGTAAATAAGAAAAAATGGGCTGGGGGCGGAGTGGGGGGCTGGGGGAGGGATGGGGAGGTGGGAGGATAGTAGCCGAACACAAAACAGCATTGATTTTTGTTTCTTCTTGGGCCGCCCAACTGCACCAGGAGCACCACCACTAACCCCGTGTCAACGCAGGTACCCCAACCCTTCTCCTAATTTCCTTTGGCGTGGACTCCTGTTTTTTAAGCGACGAGATGCCTGTAATGTTCTCTCACCATTTAATGTATCTGCATGTGCCCTTTGTTTCTTTTTTGTTTTTCATGGAAAGGAGCTGCCTCCACTCACCATCCTCTGTCGCTGATGAACACTGTCCTCGATGATCTCCTGAGAAAGCTTGGCGAACGGGAGGAATAGAAATGTGGACTGATCTGACATCTAAGAAAAACCCGAGTCCCTCATGAAACATCGTTTACCTGTCTCAGCACTGTTGTTCTGCAACCAGCGTTTCCCAGTGTTACCTCTTCCACAGTTGCTCTCTTCGAATGTTTGTAACTAGATCATTAGTGAAGACATTCTCTTTCCCGGTTTATGTAACAAAGGAAAATGCCTGTATTTTCCACGTCTGCGCTGCTGTTCTTTCTACGAGAAAGGATGAAAACCTTACAGTTGATGATTCTTTGATTACTGTACACTGATGTGACATCAGCACACAGTCTGGTCAGTACAATGGTGCGACTTGTAGCGTTGAAAAGGTTCAAGGACGTGATACCAGTCCAATGGTGACTTGGTTTCTGGTCCACAATCGCTTTCATTTTCTTCGTTCTATAACGGCTAACTGAACTCAGTGGTACTGAGTCCACCACTTTTGAAATTAGCTATCTTTCCATTTCCATGGAAAACCCTAAAATTCCCATGTTTCTGCCGCGCAAGCTGTCACCATCAGCAGCAAGTGTACGAAATGTGTTCCAGATTCTGTGTCCCATTGCAGGTTTGGTTTTCTTGGGCAGATCCCGGACTCATCACGGATAGCTGCAGTGTCACTAAAACTTTATTGTCAATCGTCTGCTGGGAAATGTTCTCATGGAATGGATTTACCCTCTTACACACCTGAAGGGGTCAGCAGTCAAATGGTTAGAGACTCCGGCTGCGAGCTTGTGCTCGCGAGTTCGAATCGCTCGTGGGGGGTGGGATTTGGATAGTTATAAAGTTCATTCTTTCCATCCAGCACTGAATGTGCATCTGATTCAAGTCACCCAAAGATTAAGGCAGCATTTAGGACAGGGTTGGATTTCACCGTCTATAATACCATGCCATGGACACGGTAAATCTCTAGAAGATTAATACAACAAAGGGCAATAATCTAAGGGCCTTGAACCTTAAACCTCCAGCACAAAACCTCCTGATATTTGACGCATAATTTATAAGCAACAGTAAGATGCCTAGGAGTGGCGACGGTCGCAAATATTGAAAAACATGCTGTCTTAAAGAAATATTGAGTAAAATCGGGATATGTCAACTCATTCAGCTAACAACATACATGCTAGAACAGAAAGGCTAGACAAGTACACTTACTATATTCCGCTTATACACATGTATGATAGGTAAGTAGACACTACAAATTGTACAAGCTGAGAGTTACCTTTCTGTTTGAAGAGCAAAGCTTCAAACAGCTCACGATATTTTGTTGATATTCAGAGTTGCCATTTCAGATGCTTGCAGTAATGCGAGTTGTGTTGCAAATGGATTGTTCTCATTGCCAAAGAAAGTAGATTTTCACTTCAACAAAGTCTTCCGGCATTTCAGCTCTCATTTTTCACACTACCTGCCCTCCACCCACCCACACCCCCCGGAGACTTGCTTTGAAGCTGTCATGCCAACATCATGAAACATGTCTGATTACACCCCTCTTCCCCGTTTATCCAATGCTGGCATTCACAGCTTTGCTCATAAAGATGAATCAGTCCAGTCACGGTCATTGAAACAGAAAAATACCGCTTTTTTCTTCTTCTACTCCACGGTAAATAATTCTTGCCTTATAATCCTCTGTAACGGGAGTGTTTATTTCAGATCAGTGTGCTTCAAAGACGTCTCATCTGGAGTCGCACCAGAAATCGGTCTTTTTTGTGTCTTGAGAGAGAGAGAGAGAGAGAGAGAGAGAGAGAGAGAGAGAGAGAGGGGAGGGAGAGAGAGTCTCCCATAGATAAAGATAATGGCCTGTTTCCATGATAACGACATGCACTGAATGCACTCTCCTTTCTAATCGGTTCAGCAGCACAGGCAGCAGCATCCAAGACACTGTATCAGACATCACGTCTCAGTAGTGTCTCATTCCCTTGATCTGGAACATGCTTTATGACCGATGTCAGGCCTCTGATATCCTCGACATTCTCCTTACCGACTGGCTGTGAAAGCATTTGATGATGAAATGGACTGACTCTTCGTCGCCTTCGACAAATGTAGCCGGACGCTATTCACTGTGGTCTGTGTTGAAAACGAGCGGTTTTTACTTTAGTGGTGGAGCGACAAAAAGACAACTCGAATGTCTTCACACTGCGAGGACAATTTATCAATTGATGAGTTCTTAAATCCGTCGCCAGATCTTGTGGGTGAAAAATTACCCAGACTCTTAAACAAATCTTCATAACTTATTCAGTTTTCATACGTAATTGAAAATGTATTGCTTTGTTTATTGTATGTTTGTGCTTGCCGCCACTGATATTATGTCACTTTGTGTATAGATAAAGGTGTAAAAAAATCGATTAAATAATGGTTGTATGGTTAGGTTACGATTAAGTTCAGAATCATGATTAGGTCTATAGATACGATGGAGGTCAGGTTAGTGCGTTTCGACGTCAGAGCCTTTAGGCTCTTTTACCTTGCTTTCCATCCCTAGTACACAAACACTCTGCCTGCACCGAAGGCACTGCCTCTGTTGTTGAGATGAGAATCATAGACAGTGGAATGATAGGCCTAAATGCCGTCTGACCTTCCAGCCACCCGCCATGTTCTTAATGTGATGAATTGCCAGTGGGGTGACAACGCTCAGTTTCTCTTTCAGCCTCCTCCAGCGTTCTTTGCGATCAAATGCTGTTTTCACATCTGATTCAGTATTCAGCGTTCTTTGGGATCAAAAGGCTGTTTTCACATCTGATTCAGTATTCAGCGTTCTTTGGGATCAGAGGCTGTTTTCACATCTGATTCAGTATCCAGTTCACTTCATGTCGCTTGTAGCTCAGCTGACCAGAGTGCAATGGGGATGGGAGTCGTGTTGGGGCAGACCAAGGATGTCAAATTTGGTTCCCGTAACAGATTGTTTCCATGAAAAATAGAAATATCAAACTGAGTTATTTCAGACATACTAATAACGTCTCCAAACAGATCTACTTTTTCTACAGATCTGAAACTGAATAAGTCTTCTCTTTCTTCAAAGAGGGAGGTATTATTTCTTTTATTTGTGTGTGTGTGTTTTTTTTTTTAAATTTATTTTTGCTGCAGGGGACATATCCAGACTACTTTTCAAAGCCCGTGTTTGGTTTGTTTTATTGGAAACAGCTTCATCTCTCTCCCAGGAAAAGAGAATATAAAAGGATGGAAAAAAGAGGGAAAGGAACAAAAAGGAATGTATAGTGGTGCAAGGAGAAGGAAGGAGAAAAGGATGGAAAAAAAGAGGGAAAGGAACAAAAAGGAATGTATAGCGGTGCAAGGAGAAGGAAGGAGAAAAGGATGGAAAAAAGAGGGAAAGGAACAAAAAGGAATGTATAGTGGTGCAAGGAGAAGGAAGGAGAAAAGGATGGAAAAAAGAGGGAAAGGAACAAAAAGGAATGTATAGTGGTGCAAGGAGAAGGAAGGAGAAAAGGATGGAAAAAAGAGGGAAAGGAACAAAAAGGAATGTATAGTGGTGCAAGGAGAAGGAAGGAGAAAAGGATGGAAAAAAGAGGGAAAGGAACAAAAAGGAATGTATAGTGGTGCAAGGAGAAGGAAGGAGAAAAGGATGGAAAAAAGAGGGAAAGGAACAAAAAGGAATGTATAGTGGTGCAAGGAGAAGGAAGGAGAAAAGGATGGAAAAAAAGAGGGAAAGGAACAAAAAGGAATGTATAGTGGTGCAAGGAGAAGGAAGGAGAAAAGGATGGAAAAAAGAGGGAAAGGAACAAAAAGGAATGTATAGTGGTGCAAGGAGAAGGAAGGAGAAAAGGATGGAAAAAAGAGGGAAAGGAACAAAAAGGAATGTATAGTGGTGCAAGGAGAAGGAAGGAGAAAAGGATGGAAAAAAGAGGGAAAGGAACAAAAAGGAATGTATAGTGGTGCAAGGAAGGAAGGAGGAAAAAGGATGGAAAAAAGAGGGAAAGGAACAAAAAGGAATGTATAGTGGTGCAAGGAGAAGGAAGGAGGGGGTGGGGTGGAGAAAAAGGGAATGACAGGGCATGCAAAACAATAGAAAAGGAATACAACTGTGAACAAACAATGGAAATGGAAATGAAAAGAAATAGAAAAGGGAAGTAAACAGGAAGAGAAAATGGAATTATAATAATAATAATAATTATAATAGTAATAATAATAATAATAATAATAATAATAACAATAATAATAATAACAGTAATAATAGAAATAATCATAATGCTTATTTCTATAGCGCGTATTCCATAAAAACGCTCAACAGCGCTTTACATTTCAAGAAAGAGCAAACGGTAAAAATAGGAGTTATAACAGTCATGCACATCAAAAAAATACAACCCCCCCCCCCCCCCCCCCAAAAGCCTCGAGATATCAAATACTGAATAGAAAGGACAGAAAATCCTCAGGAAGAAGAAAGACAGCCAAGTGTGGCAGAGCTTTAATCAACATTAAATCATGTCCTCATTTAGTCTTCAGGGATCACTGTGGTAGAGCCATCTCATTGCCAGAGTGCAGAACCAGCATCCATATCTCAGTGCCCAGTACATGCCTTCCATTCAAAAACATGAAATTCTGGACCATTCCTGTAGTAAATCAGGCTGTGCCTGAAAGCCATGACTTCTGCTGTATGTATATCCATCAATTCCTATTTATGTCGGTGTAGGCGGAAAAAGGTCTGTTGTCAAGAGACGTGGAGAGACTGTGTGAGGAATTTTTAAAAGTCTTCAATCTTCTCCTCTCTTTCTCATTAGTCTTTGAGGGAACCTTACATCTTGTTTACATATGAATAACAAAGCTCGCATTTCGAAATGTGTATCAGTGATGTAGTGTGCTCTCTCTCTCTCTCTCTCTCTCTCTCTCTCTCTCTCTCTCTCTCTCTCTCTCTCTCTCTCTCTCTCTCCTCTCTCTCCTCTCTCTCTCTCTCTCTCTCTCTCTCTTCTCTCTCTCTCTTCTCTCTCTCTCTCTCTCGACACCCAGAGAAAACGTTTATAACCACGTCATCTGCCTACATCTCTTCCTCCCCCTCTCCCCCCGTCTACTTACGACCTTTTCCTTATGTACACAACTATGTAAACAAAACAAATAAAACAAAACAAACCGAAACGAAGACATCCACATGTCTTTGCTTACATGGCGCAATCACTGCCTGACATCCACATGTCTTTGCTTACATGCGCAATCACTGCTGACATCCATGTCTTTGCTTACATGGCGCAACACTGCGACATCCACATGTCTTTGCTTACATGGCGCAATCACTGCCTGACATCCACATGTCTTTGCTTACATGGCGCAATCACTGCCTGACATCCACATGTCTTTGCTTACATGGCGCAATCACTGCCTGACATCCACATGTCTTTGCTTACATGGCGCAATCACTGCCTGACATCCACATGTCTTTGCTTACATGGCGCAATCACTGCCTGACATCCACATGTCTTTGCTTACATGGCGCAATCACTGCCTGACATCCACATGTCTTTGCTTACATGGCGCAATCACTGCCTGACATCCACATGTCTTTGCTTACATGGCGCAATCACTGCCTGACATCCACATGTCTTTGCTTACATGGCGCAATCACTGCCTGACATCCACATGTCTTTGCTTACATGGCGCAATCACTGCCTGACATCCACATGTCTTTGCTTACATGGCGCAATCACTGCCTGACATCCACATGTCTTTGCTTACATGGCGCAATCACTGCCTGACATCCACATGTCTTTGCTTACATGGCGCAATCACTGCCTGACATCCACATGTCTTTGCTTACATGGCGCAATCACTGCCTGACATCCACATGTCTTTGCTTACATGGCGCAATCACTGCCTGACATCCACATGTCTTTGCTTACATGGCGCAATCACTGCCTGACATCCACATGTCTTTGCTTACATGGCGCAATCACTGCCTGACATCCACATGTCTTTGCTTACATGGCGCAATCACTGCCTGACATCCACATGTCTTTGCTTACATGGCGCAATCACTGCTGACATCCACATGTCTTTGCTTACATGGCGCAATCACTGCCTGACATCCACATGTCTTTGCTTACATGGCGCAATCACTGCCTGACATCCACATGTCTTTGCTTACATGGCGCAATCACTGCCTGCATCCACATGTCTTTGCTTACATGGCGCAATCACTGCCTGACATCCACATGTCTTTGCTTACATGGCGCAATCACTGCCTGACATCCACATGTCTTTGCTTACATGGCGCAATCACTGCCTGACATCCACATGTCTTTGCTTACATGGCGCAATCACTGCCTGACATCCACATGTCTTTGCTTACATGGCGCAATCACTGCCTGACATCCACATGTCTTTGCTTACATGGCGCAATCACTGCCTGACATCCACATGTCTTTGCTTACATGGCGCAATCACTGCCTGACATCCACATGTCTTTGCTTACATGGCGCAATCACTGCCTGACATCCACATGTCTTTGCTTACATGGCGCAATCACTGCCTGACATCCACATGTCTTTGCTTACATGGCGCAATCACTGCCTGACATCCACATGTCTTTGCTTACATGGCGCAATCACTGCCTGACATCCACATGTCTTTGCTTACATGGCGCAATCACTGCCTGACATCCACATGTCTTTGCTTACATGGCGCAATCACTGCCTGAATCACATGTCTTTGCTTACATGGCGCAATCACTGCCTGACATCCACATGTCTTTGCTTACATGGCGCAATCACTGCCTGACATCCACATGTCTTTGCTTACATGGCGCAATCACTGCCTGACATCCACATGTCTTTGCTTACATGGCGCAATCACTGCCTGACATCCACATGTCTTTGCTTACATGGCGCAATCACTGCCTGACATCCACATGTCTTTGCTTACATGGCGCAATCACTGCCTGACATCCACATGTCTTTGCTTACATGGCGCAATCACTGCCTGACATCCACATGTCTTTGCTTACATGGCGCAATCACTGCCCTTCTTCCTCTCATTTCACCATCACAATCCTGTGGTGCATCACGTTACCTGCACCATCCACCATCCTGTGGTGCATTCACGTTACCTGCACCATCCACACATCCTGTGGTGCATCACGTTACCTGCACCATCCACACATCCTGTGGTGTATACCCTTACCTGCACCATCCACACATCTGTGGTGTATCACGTTACCTGCACCATCCACACATCCTGTGGTGTATCTCGTTACCTGCACCATCCACACATCCCGTGGTGCATCACGTTACCTGCACCATCCACACATCCCGTGGTGCATCACGTTACCTGCACCATCCACACATCCTGTGGTGTATCACGTTACCTGCACCATCCACACATCCCGTGGTGCATCACGTTACCTGCACCATCCACACATCCTGTGGTGTATCACGTTACCTGCACCATCCACACATCCTGTGGTGTATCTCACGTTACCTGCACCATCCACACATCCTGTGGTGTATCACGTTACCTGCACCATCCACACATCCTGTGGTGTATCACGTTACCTGCACCATCCACACATCCTGTGGTGTATCACGTTACCTGCACCATCCACACATCCCGTGGTGCATCACGTTACCTGCACCATCCACACATCCCGTGGTGCATCACGTTACCTGCACCATCCACACATCCTGTGGTGTATCACGTTACCTGCACCATCCACACATCCGTGGTGCATCACGTTACCTGCACCATCCACACATCCTGTGGTGTATCACGTTACCTGCACCATCCACACATCCTGTGGTGTATCACGTTACCTGCACCATCCACACATCCTGTGGTGTATCACGTTACCTGCACCATCCACCATCCTGTGGTGTATCACGTTACCTGCACCATCCACACATCCCGTGGTGCATCACGTTACCTGCACCATCCACACATCCTGTGGTGTATCACGTTACCTGCACCATCCACACATCCTGTGGTGCATCACGTTACCTGCACCATCCACACATCCCGTGGTGCATCACGTTACCTGCACCATCCACACATCCCGTGGTGCATCACGTTACCTGCACCATCCACACATCCGTGGTGCATCACGTTACCTGCACCATCCACACATCCTGTGGTGCATCACGTTACCTGCACCATCCACACATCCTGTGGTGCATCACGTTACCTGCACCATCCACACATCCTGTGGTGCATCACGTTACCTGCACCATCCACACATCCTGTGGTCCATCACGTTACCTGCACCATCCACACATCCTGTGGTGCATCACGTTACCTGCACCATCCACACATCCTGTGGTGCATCACGTTACCTGCACCATCCACACATCCCGTGGTGCATCACGTTACCTGCACCATCCACACATCCTGTGGTGCATCACGTTACCTGCACCATCCACACATCCTGTGGTGCATCACGTTACCTGCACCATCCACACATCCTGTGGTGCATCACGTTACCTGCACCATCCACACATCCTGTGGTGTATCACGTTACCTGCACCATCCACACATCCTGTGGTGTATCACGTTACCTGCACCATCCACACATCCTGTGGTGTATCACGTTACCTGCACCATCCACACATCCTGTGGTGCATCACGTTACCTGCACCATCCACACATCCTGTGGTGTATCACGTTACCTGCACCATCCACACATCTGTGGTGTATCACGTTACCTGCACCATCCACACATCCCGTGGTGCATCACGTTACCTGCACCATCCACACATCTCATCACGTTACCTGCACCATCCACACATCCTGTGGTGTATCACGTTACCTGCACCATCCACACATCCTGTGGTGCATCACGTTACCTGCACCATCCACACATCCTGTGGTGCATCACGTTACCTGCACCATCCACACATCCTGTGGTGCATCACGTTACCTGCACCATCCACACATCCTGTGGTGCATCACGTTACCTGCACCATCCACACATCCTGTGGTGCATCACGTTACCTGCACCATCCACACATCCTGTGGTGCATCACGTTACCTGCACCATCCACACATTTTGTGGTGCATTCACGTTACCTGCACCATCCACATCCTGTGGTGCATCACGTTACCTGCACCATCCACACATTCCTGTGGTGCATCACGTTACCTGCACCATCCACACATCCTGTTGTGCATCACGTTACCTGCACCATCCACACATCCTGTGGTGCATCACGTTACCTGCACCATCCACACATCCTGTGGTGCATCACGTTACCTGCACCATCCACACATCCTGTGGTGCATCACGTTACCTGCACCATCCACACATCCTGTGGTGCATCACGTTACCTGCACCATCCACACATCCTGTGGTGCATCACGTTACCTGCACCATCCACACATCCTGTGGTGCATCACGTTACCTGCACCATCCACACATCCTGTGGTGCATCACGTTACCTGCACCATCCACACATCCTGTGGTGCATCACGTTACCTGCACCATCCACACATCCTGTGGTGTATCACGTTACCTGCACCATCCACACATCCTGTGGTGCATCACGTTACCTGCACCATCCACACATCCTGTGGTGCATCACGTTACCTGCACCATCCACACATCCCGTGGTGCATCACGTTACCTGCACCATCCACACATCCTGTGGTGCATCACGTTACCTGCACCATCCACACATCCTGTGGTGCATCACGTTACCTGCACCATCCACACATCCCGTGGTGCATCACGTTACCTGCACCATCCACACATCCCGTGGTGCATCACGTTACCTGCACCATCCACACATCCCGTGGTGCATCACGTTACCTGCACCATCCACACATCCTGTGGTGCATCACGTTTACCTGCACCATCCACACATCCTGTGGTGCATCACGTTACCTGCACCATCCACACATCCTGTGGTGCATCACGTTACCTGCACCATCCACACATCTGTGGTGCATCACGTTACCTGCACCATCCACACATCCTGTGGTGCATCACGTTACCTGCACCATCCACACATCCTGTGGTGCATCACGTTACCTGCACCATCCACACATCCTGTGGTGCATCACGTTACCTGCACCATCCACACATCCTGTGGTGCATCTACGTTAC
>CM031595.1:18758056-18768467 GCA_018398815.1 Conus ventricosus | reverse complement strand
TCCCTGCTCCTCAACTTTTGAGATTTGGTGAGATGCCTGCTCCCCACCACACACGTGCCCACTCTAGCTGACCTGCCTGTCCTCAGCTTATAAACTTGTGGGATCCTGGGATATGCTCACTGCCCCTCCCTCAATGCCACCCCTCGTGTCCCCTCCCCCTGCCTCTGTGCACCCCTCTTGCCCCTGTCTCCAACACCCGGCTCATCAGCTCTTCTGGTCAGTGCACTTTCGCTTGCAGGCTAGACAGCTCAAAGCAATTCTGTCATCCCTCACCCCTCACCCTTCCCCATTTGCCCCTCCCCTCCCTCGCCTCCCTCTCTTCCCGCCCCCCACCCCCACCCCCGCCTCATTTGCCGCTGTGCCAACCCCATTCCCCACTATGCCAACCGTTTCCATCCCTGAAGACGACGACATGCCACACACACTCTGGACACCCACTCATCATGAGATTTGGTTTTCTGTTTCTTCCCATTTTCTCATGTTAAGGCAGCTAAGATGTTGACTCTGACACGAGTTCTGTCCGAAATGAACTTGCCCTCGGGGATGAAGATGTTAAGGCAGCTAAGATGTTGACTCTGACACCAGTTCTGTCCGAAATGAACCTGCCCTTGGGGTGAAGGTTGGATTAGTGCTCCATGTTCCGTTTCTGCTAATCAAAATGAAAGAGAAGAATGGAATTGAAATGTTGATTCGTCTGTTCCATCAATCATCATGTGCTGATTTATGACGTATGGAGAAAAATAAAACAACATCGGCGCATGTTCAAGCGAAACAGATTCCTTCCTGATCTCTGGGCAAAGATTGGTGATATGCCTGCTCCCTGATTCCTTCCTGATCTCTAAGGAAAAGGTGAGGCAGAGGCAATCCACAGGGAGCAATCACTGTCAAGCTGTCATGAGGTCACCGGCCAGAGAAGACACTGCCGTGCTTCCCAGTCATCTCGGTGATGTTCGGTGATGTTTGTTCTGATCCCTACAGGACACCACCTACTGAGCCCACTGCTGACGACAACATTTGCGTATTTGCAGATTAAACTTAAGTGAACTCTCCCTTCTGATGGCGCTACCACGCTGTCCCACATAAATTTGCCGATGCTGATGAGCCCGAAATATTCAAACCAAGGCCATACACGTGGGGAGGAAACTGTTGACACGATGAGAGCAGGGCATGAAGGGCCATACAATTTAAGACGTTTTGAAATTGCTAATCGATGAGGATCAGGATGATGACGATGGGGGCCGGAAGAGCTCAGTTGGTAGAGCGCCGGACTCGTGATCCTGGGGTTGCGGGTTCGCATCTCCGCCGGGCCGTTTTTTCCCTCGGAGTTAACATTCGTTCTGACTCCATTTCCCATACAGTCCTTCGAATGAGACTATAAACCGAGGTTCCGTGTGTGAACGCACGCATAACATCTGGCACACACGTTAACTCCCATCACCAACTTTCGGAAGAGAAGGCCAGTTTGGCCGTTGGTATGGATGACACGTTACACACAGCATGCACCCTGCGTGAGAAATGGACAGAATGACGAAAGTAAGGAAATGGAAAGAATGACGAAAGTAAGGAAACTGAGTGACCGATATTGGATGAAATGGACTGGATGACACGTGAAACGACTGAATGAAGCGCCAGCTGGCAGCTCTTCTGTCGGCGCTACCCAGGTAAGCAGCCTGTTGTGTAAACGAGTGTGGATTGTAAAGCGCTTAGAGCTCGGTCTCTAGCTGAGAATAGGCGCTATATAAGTATTCATAATAATAATAATAATGTTACGAAGTTGCATTCTGGTCTGACGCTGCTTGAGATGGCTGTACTCTTATGCTTACTTTCATGATATATCCTGACATCAACCAGGCCCGAGAAATACAGACAACTGCTGTACTGGTCTAGAAATTTGAACGCATTTCTGAGAGAGACGTCTCCACTCAGCAGATGTACCACGACTGTGTGGCTCCAGTCTTCCCAACTGGGCCGTCAGGTCTGGGTGGGGGCCGGTTGGGGCAGACAAATGTCACACAAATAAAAAGATCTGATGGAAATCAAAACCGCAACCTCCCGGCCGGGAACCTGCAACATGAATCACTTGGCCATGGCAGCTGGTTAGACTATAGTATGTTGGTTGTGTATTATTCTTATCATGATTTGGTTAATGCAAAGTTGGGCGTCTGCTAGGCCTTCTCCAAGGGTCCTCCTCACCAGATCTTTCCCCATATATATTAGTCATACGTTTGTGAATTTACCTATACCTTCTTCGCTCATGAAATGCGTTTTAGCGTTTTCGAAAACTAGTCAGCATATAGTGCAGCTTCCCTGATGAACTTAAAGAAGTAGAAACTGTGTTCTAAGAATAAATAATTGCATGAAAGGCGCGATTTTAGTAGCTGGGTTAAGTTCACTGACAAGCGAGAAATGGAATACCATAGAACAGGGTGTCGTTTTGCTCCCTTCTCGCCACAGCACTGTTCAGAAGAAGCGCCAAGCACCCATAACTTTGGCAATTCACACCTGACAACATCTTCACATCTTTTACCTTTAGGTATTACTTTTTTCCCCCAATATTTCCTAACTCTATATTCCACCTGCTAGATCTGTTGTGAACTATAACGATGAAACTCATTTCACACTCTATCATACATTATGATAGCATTGAAATCGGGTGAGATGCAGGAACAAAATGCCATCGAACGAACGCGTTATCTCACGGAAACGTTTCCGAGGACAAAGCAGCTTATGTAATTGCATGCCGTTTCTCTGGCAGAGGGGAAAAAAATTGTATTGTATTATACGAACGAACAATCGCATTTTTTTTGTGATCAAAGTCTGGATAGCTATTAGCTAGATCGGCTTAAAACTCGTAAACTGAGGTCTTTATGCGGTCAACACGTTTGCAGTTGTGATTGCTTTTCACTGGACAACAAAATTACATAAGCCGTTGAAGAGAATGAAACAAGGCATAAAGCCGTTGAAGAGAATGAAACAAGGCATAAAGCCGTTGAAGAGAATGAAAAAAGACATAAAGCCGTTGAAGAGAATGAAACAAGGCATACCAAATGTGGGAGTTGCTCTGGACATACAACATTACATTTAAAGCAAGCAGCGATGCACGCGCCTGCACGCCCACACACACACACACACACACACACACACACACACACACACACACACACACACACACACACACACACACACACACACACACACACACACACACACACACGTGTGCGCTCGCACGCGCGGGCCTGAGAGAGAGAGAGAGAGAGAGAAGAGAGAGAGAGAGAGAGAGAGAGAGAGAGAGAGAGAGAGAGAGAGAGGAGAGAGAGAGAGAGAGAGAGAGAGAGAGAGAGAGAGAGAGAGAGAGGAGGCGTGGGCGAGCGAACGAAAGAACGCATCAATGTTTTATTGAGGGAAAAAAACGAAATTCGCACTAGTAGCTTTTTCACATCCGGCCATCAGAGAAAAGAGAGAGAGAGAGAGAGAGAGAGAGAGAGAGAGAGAGAGAGAGAGAGAGAGAGAAGAGAGAGAGAGAGAGAGAGAGTATTTAAATCATTATTGCTGCAGCCTTGAGTTTTTTGTGTTTGTTCTAGTCAAAGGTAGTTAATATGACACTTTGAGATTGTCAACTTATCAAATTCATAGAACAAACATAAACCCAGACGCTCTGTATCACACGCCAAAGTATCACACACAAAGAAAAATCAGCATACAGACAAAAGACAATAAAAGAACACACAGACTATGCAGAATTCACTGAGAGGGAAGATGGAAAAATTCCCTGCGGGATCTATAAGAATTAGCACTGAAAAAGATCACGTCGTTGCAGATCTTTAATGTCAGACTGCTGTTAGAGTAAGACGTTCAGTATAAGGTGATGTATACCGCAGCTTCCTCGACATCAGGAAAGCCTTTGACATTGTCTAAATATGAAGTTTATTACAGTATTTGACGAATTTTAACTTTGATAACAGCCTCATCAAAATCGTTTCAGCTTTCTACGAAGAAGAAAACATTTTTCTGTTCCTGAAGGAAAAAGTCGAATCTTTCTTAAGAGTCGTGGGAATCCGCCAAAGCTGTGTCCCCTATCTTATAATGTTTAACATCTACTTGGAAAATACGATGCGGAAATGCTTCATGACATTAACACCTCCATAAGCATTGCAGGGGGAGGGAAGAAGTATGTGCATGTCTTTGCAACCTGTGTTCAGCGAAGCAGAACTTCATAACGACTCCACAAGACTGGAGAAAACATCAAGTACACGAAGAATGGATGTCAACTCAGTAAAAAAAATTACCACGAAACTTTCATCAACAAAGTCAGGTTACAATGTTTCAGTCAAAATCACTAAGGACAGACAAACTCTGAAAGAAATGGACCCCTTCAAGTCTCCTGGTTCTGTCCTGAGGCAAAACAGCAACTCGCTTGAGGAGAACGATTAGGGTTCGGTTTGGTTTGTCTGCCATAAGATTCAACGACATCAGGAAAACCAACCTTTCAGCTTACCACCGAAGATAAAATTCAACAAACCACTGGTGAGATCCAGCTTCCTCTTTGTCTGTATACCCTACAGACTGGTCTTTGACAGCAGATTTCCACAATTCCAGGCGTTCGAGAAAAGAAATGCTTTGGACGGATTCACAACATTTATAGCATGGGAAGTCTTGATGACCATGTCAACAAGCTGGAAGTCAACATACATCAGTGGCAGATGAAAATCTCTCCGTGTCGTTATAAAGTGCCTGATATCAATATGTACAGTGCCATGACTTCCTAAGAAAGATTATTCCACAGGGCACAGCAGATGGCAGACTTCAAGAGGAGATAAATAACAGGATTGACAGCACCTCCGTTCATTTTTGCAGGACGTGTTGCAGAGATCTTTGGCACCCCAATTGTCAGTTTTGGCATAAAAAAAAACAGGCATGGCAGAAATAGAAGCTTTAGTACAAAGATCGACAGCGATGACTCTTGACTTTGTTTTGTTACAACTTTAGTTTCTTTCTCTTTCCCTCCTCTACCTGCCTCGGAAGAAATTGAATTGTAATTTAGTCGCCGTGGTGGGGAGAACGCCATAGCCTTAGCGGTGGTATATCTCTGTTAAATGCTATGGGTGGATTGACATAACTCGGCCTCCTTCGGCAGCAAAGACTCTTCCAGGAAACGAAAATCGACACAAAACAGGCGAATGAATGGCCCTGTACACGGGAGAGAGTTCAATTGTCCCCATATGCTGCTGAGAGTGTCGTCTTTTATCCGCTTAAATGCCCTTTTCTCCGTTCCGAAATGGGTTCTATAATCTCTCTGTCTGTCTGTCTCTCTAAGTTTTTCAATGAATTGCGGCAACGAAGAAGGACGATTTGTTTGAAATTAATATTATTATTATTATTATTATTATTATTATTATTATTATTATTATTATTATTATTATTATTATTATTATTATTATCATTATTATCATTGTTATTGTTATCATCATAAGTATTATCATTACCATTACTATCATCATTATCATCATCATCATCCTTATCATCATCATTATTATTATTATCATCATCATTATTATCCTTCTTCTTCTTCTTCTTCTTCTTCTTCTTCTTCTTACCATTGTTATTGTTCTTATCATCATCATCATCATCATCATTATTATCATTATTAAATAGCACCTATTCTTGGTCAGAGACCAAACTCGTAGCGAGTTCTGATGCACGCTCACGTGTATGCAACGGGTTGTTTACCTGAGCAGAGCCAACCTACGGGCTGCCTGCCGCCGTTAATCATTCGTTTCCCGTGCGCGTGTCATTCAGTCGAACATCAGTCACTCAGACATTCGCTCACTCCTTCCAGTTTTACGAAGAATGCATGCTGTGTGAATACGTGTTGTCCATTGCAACTGCCATACTGATCTTCTCGTCCGAACGTTTATTGGTTTTATGTGTGCGATAGATCTTACGCATGCGTTCACACAGGGAACCTCGATTTGGTCTCGTTAGAACTTTTTAGTAAATGGAGTCAGAACTAAGGTTAACTGCGAGGCAAAAATCCATGCATGCATGTATGTATGTATGTATGTATGTATGTATGTATGTATGTATGTATGTATGTATGTATGTATGTATGTATGCATGCATGCATGCATGCATGCATGCATGCATGTATGTATGTATGTATGTATGTATGTATGTATGTATGTATGTATGTATGTATGTATGTAAGTGTGGAAGTATATATGTATGCATGTATGTATGCATGTATTTACGTACGTACGTATGTACGCGTGAATGTATCTATGCATGTACGTAGGTGTGTGTGACTATGTATGTATGTATGTATGTATGTATGTATGTATGTATGTATGTATGTATGCATGTATGTATGTATGTATGTATGTATGTATGTATGTATGTATGTATGTATGTATGTATGCATGCATGTATGTATGTATGTATGTATGTATGTATGTATGTATGTATGTATGTATGTATGTATGTATGTATGTATGTATGTACGTACGTACGTACGTGGGTACGTGTGTATCATGTATGTATGTATGTATGTATGTATGCATGTATGTATGTATGTATGTATGTATGTATGTATGTATGTATGTATGTATGTACGTACGTACTTATCCATTTGTCTATCTTTCTCACTCTCTATGTCTGAATCTTAGGCTTTCTTTCTGTCTGTCTCTCTGTCTGTCTGTATATGTATGAAAGGCAGTGTGTGTGTGTGTGTGTGTGTGTGTGTGTGTGTGTGTGTGTGTGTGTGTGTGTGTGTATGTGTGTGTGTGTGTGTGTGTGTGTGTGTGTGTGTGTGTGTGTGTGTGTGTGTGTGTGTGTGTGTGTGTGTGTATGTGTGTGTGTGTGTGTGTGTGTGTGTGTGTGTGTGTGTGTGTGTGTGTGTATGTGACATAGCAACACACACACACACACACACACACACACACACACACACACACACACACACACACACACACACACACACACACACACACACACACCATCTGAACAAAACACACACTCACACACAAAAACACGACAAAAATATGCAACGAAGCAAGTGATCCGCCGACTCTACAGAATGCTGGGTGTAGGACACCCGCGACACTACGGCTGCTCCGACCGATCAAGTCACTGATTTATTCATAAGGCAAACATCCTAGCCATTGTCCTGGTCCGCAAGCACTCTGTCTGCCCAGCAATTCACCAGAGAGCCCTCCCTCCTCCGGACAGACCTCGGGGGGTAGTCTAGAAGGTCGTTACCTTATGGAGAATACTTCATTCTGTTTGCATTTTTTGGCATTCCTTGTTCTCGGGGCCTGTTATGCCAATGACGAACTTTGGTCACTGGGGAATTTCTTGGGAGAGGAATCAGTCTTGTGACTTATTTACTTAAATTTGCTGCTAGCCCACGTTACAGCTAGTCCGTTGTTTTTTTTTTTTTTAAAGATATTGTCATGACAATGCTTTGATGACAAGGTCTTATGAATGTCATTGGTTCTGAAGCACTTGCCGGCACATGAGCGCGAGAGCTCATGCACAGGCAGACGCATCAGGTTACACACGTGTACACGCGCTCGTACGCTCGCTCTCTGTCTCTCTCTCTCTCTCTCTCTCTCTCTCTCTCACACACACACACACACACACACACACACACACACACACACACACACACACACACACACACACACACACGCACGCACACACATACGCACGTACACAACACACACACACACACACACACACACACACCACAACCACACACACACACAACACACACACACACACACACACACACACACACACACACACACACACACGCACATACACACACACACACGCGCGCGCGCGCGCACACACACTCACACACACACACACACACACACACACACACACACACACACACACACACACACACACCACACACACACGCACACACGCGCGCGCACGCACGCACGCACGCACGCACGCACGCACGCACGCACGCACACACACACACACGCACACGCACACACGCACACACACACACACACACACACACATGCAAGCAAGAACATGCAGCTCTTTTGATATACGGATCTATATTTGTCCCAAGTCTTCTTGGATTTATTTCTGTATCAATTTTTTTTAGTAGGTTGGTTGGTCGCTTGCTGGCTTTTTTTCCAACCACTTGACCTTGTGCGTCATCCGACTGAGGCTAGTGGGATCGTTGAGAAGAACCTGTTTCATTTGGGTTATGCATCTTAGGGATATTGTACAATTGTACTTAAAATTTCTGATGCGCATCATTCAGTCAGAAAAAAGGGCTCCTCCATTAGCTCATCTATCCACCCATTCACCCAATTCAAGACACTCCTCAGTCTATGTATGTGCCAAAGGCAATCTTAAAGGAAAACAAAATATGCATAGCCAACCCCCCCCCACCCCCCCCACCCCCCCCCCCACCAAAAACAAACAAACAAAAAACAAAGGAACGAACGAACAAACAACAAAAACCGTTGGTAGCCAGTATTCTATTATATGGGTTTCAGTTGTTTAAGTTGCTGAGAATTATAAACAGCAACACAGAAGAAAATGCCGGGATGGGTCACACTGGTGTCACGTGACCAGTTGACCCACTTTTCATGGCTAAGATGGCGGCAGATTCCAACACAGAGGTAGGTATATTGCTGCAGACACGTTTATGTTCTCTCCTGATGTGCATGAACGTTGGCAGATAATCAGAAAAAAAAAAACGGAAACACCTAGTACCACAATTAAATTACAAGACCGCAAACCTTACCATTTGAATGTTATGCTGCTGATATGGAGGCACGTGAAGTCATTGCTAGTTCAAATTCTCTTGCAAATTCAACTTGCGGGCAAACCTGTGGACGATGTGTCGTGTGTAACTCAAGAAGAACCGCGAATTATTCTACTGTTCTCAACGAATGCCACTCTCTGCTTTAAGTAGAGACAGCCGCCGGATTGCCATGTATTTGAGCATGCATCGGGTAATTAATTTTTCGTTCCGCCCGTGTGAGGCCTCAAGGAGGGTATAGCTAGTCCGTCCATCCATCTATTCATGCATCCATTCTTCCATCCATCCTTTCATTCATGCATGCATTCATGTATGCAGGCAATCATCTATCCATCTGTCCACTAGTCCATCCATCGATCCGTTCATCCGCTCATCCATCTATTCATCCACTACATGTTTCTCCACAAATCCCTCCCTCTTCTCTCTTAATCCCTCCCCCCCCCCCCTCTCTATCCATCCACTAAACAATTCACCCGCCCATGCACCATTCTATTCACCTATCTACTCATCCATCTCTCCGTCTATCCCTCGATCCAGCTATCCAACTATCTATCCGTTCATTCCCTCACCCATCCATCCGTCCATCTCTATACGTATCCATCTTATCATCCACCCACCCACCCACCTACCTATTCATCCGTGCGTCTGTTCGCACATCCCACCTGCCCGTCTCGTTCTTCTTTCCTCTCTTCCTCCCTCCCTCTCATCTTCCCTCCCTCCCTCCTTCCCCTCTCTCTCCTTCCCAACACATCCGCCTATCCAACTATCTCTCCACCCACCTTCCCACCCATCCATCCAATCATCTATCCACCCAGCCATCAATCTTCCCAGCCACCCATCCACCCGATCCCTGCATGCATCCATGCCAGTGCCTTCCCTCCCTCTCCTCTTCCCTCCTTTCTTCCCTCCCCCCCCCCCCCCCAACAACCCACCCACCAATCCAACCATCTCTCCAACCGCCTCCCTACTCATCTATCCATCCATCCATCAATCTACCCACCCACCGACCCGATAGTTGGATAGGCAGATGTGTTGGGAAGGAGGGAGGGAGGGAGGGAGGGAGGGAGGGAGGAAGAGAGGTAAGGAGAACCGGAAGGGCACCACAACAGACTTATGATGCTCTACCGTATCCACAACGGGCTGATAGACCTCAACCCCACCACATTTTACCGCCCTTCAGACAAACGGACCAGAGCTGCACAGAAAATTTACCAGGAGCGGGTTACCCATCCAGAACTATACCACTCCTTTTTTCCCCGCACCAACAGGGGAATGGAACCAGCTACCACCCACCACCACGTCAGCACCCTCACTGGAGGCGTTCGGGCGCCGCCTGAGCTGCAGTCCCCACTACCTGCAGCCACCCCCAGTCTCCCCCTGAACCCTCCCATCAACCCATGTACCTAGTTTTAAAATCAGTTCGTTTTTAAACCAACCAAGCCTGGGACACTGCAAAGCGACAACGCCACAACGCAGAGCCTACCACGTCAAAACTGCCCGGCTTTATAACTGGAAGAAGAAGAAGAAGAAGAAGAAGAAGAAAGAAGAAAAAGAAGAAGAAGAAGAAAAAGAAGAAGAAGAAGAAGGAGAAGGAGAAGAAGAAGAAGAAGAAGAAAAAGA
>CM031595.1:18748056-18750556 GCA_018398815.1 Conus ventricosus | reverse complement strand
CAATATTAGCAGTTTCAACAACAACAACAACTAACGACGACGACGACGACAACAACAACGGACCAACAACACCATAAACAATACACAGCAACACCGTCGACCCCAACAGCATCAACACAACAACATAATCAACACCAACTCAACAACAGCAACACCCCCACCAACATCCATCACCACCAGCACTGACATAAGTTCCTGGCGACTGTTGAAGGTGGGTTGAATGTCGGGCCAGTGCAGGTAACACACGGTGCGGTTGTCGGTGAAGGTGTAGATTTCGGCGTAGATGATGTTGGGCAGTCCCAGAAGGATGGAGGCCAGCCAGATGGCCACAATCACGGCCACCACGATACGGCCGGTCAGTCGGGGCCTCAGGGGGTGGACGATGGCGATATATCTGGGAAACAGAGACAGAAAAACACACAGCTCAGCAGTGGACATCTCCAATGAAGAGGACAGAAAGAGAGAAAAAAGAGATCCAATTAACAGATTGATTTACATACCTTTTCTGTATAAACAAACAATATGCAGCTTAGCATCAAATACGGTGCGTCTCCACATACGAACTCAGAATGATGCGTCTCTGCCTATGGAGACAGAAACGCTCGTCTAAGCTACAAAGCAATTGACATGTCTTTCACTATCAAAGAGAGAAATACCTGTCAAAGCGACAAAATGATTGACACAATGTATCTTCACGGACGAAGACAGAAACATAAGACTAAGCAGCAAAGTAATTTACAGGAAATGTCTCCACGAACATCGAAACACACGTCTGAATACCAGTGACTGACATGGTACGTCTTCACAAACAAGACAGAAACATAAGGAACATAAGAATTGACCTGATATGTCTCCACACTACAAAGGCAGAAACACAAAGCAGGAAAGAAACGAACATGATTTCCTTCCACGCAAGAAAGACAGAAGCAGATACATAAACAACAAAGTAACCTCTCTGGTATATGTGTACGTACAAAACCTCCTTGAAACATGCATGTAACGATGTAATAAACACAGCTCAAATTTACTTTAGTGCGCAGAAGATAACAATTTGACATCTTTGTGTGTGTGCATGTGTGTGTGTGTGTGTGTGTGTGCGTGTGTGTGTGTGGTGTGTGTGTGTGTGTGTGTGTGTGTGTGTGTGTGTGTGTGAGAGAGAGAGAGAGAGAGAGAGAGAGAGAGAGAGAGAGAGAGAGAGAGACAGAGAGAGAGAGACAGAGACAGAGACAGAGACAGAGAGAGACAAAGAGAGAGGACACTGACATTAAAGGTAACGGAAGAAAAGGCGAAGAGAGAGAGAGAGAGAGAGAGAGAGAGAGAGAGAGAAGAGAGAGAGAGAAGAGAGAGAGAGAGAGAGAGAAAGAGAGAGAGAGAGAGAAAGAGAGAGAGAGAGAGAGAGAAGAGAGAGAGAGAGAGAGACAGACAGACAGACAGACAGACAGACATTAAAGGCAACTGAATAACAGGCAATTTCAATGAACTTAAAAGCAGCAGGATAAGTGGCAAAAGAAACACCATCTACAACAAATGTGACAGTTTTTAATTGGCGTCACAGCATGTGCTTCCTCCATTCTTAGCAGAAACAAAAGGCTTCACATGTCCTTGAAAACCCGTCGTATTGGGAGAGAGAGAGAGAGAGAGAGAGAGAGAGAGAGAGAGAGAGAGAGAGAGAGAGAGAGAGAGAGAGAGAGAGAGAGAAGAGAGAGAGAGAGACAGAGAGAGAGACAAGACAGAGACAGAGACAGACAGTGCAACTACACTAACAGGTCTGTATTCATCTTATTTTCTCTAGAGAAGATACGAACATAAGTAGATTAAGTTAGTACAGGAGAGAGAGAGGGGAGAGAGAGAGAGAGAGAGAGAGAGAGAGAGAGAGAGAGAGAGAGAGAGAGGGTGCAACTACCCTAAGAGGTCTGTATCAATCTTATTTTCTCTAGAGAAGATACAGACATAAGTAGATTCTTCTTCTTCTTCTTCGTTCGCTCAGACAGGAACCCAGATGCACTGATGAAGGCTGCCGTCCGGCGGAGGTCCTCCAGAGATCCGTAGAGTTTCTCCCTCATCGGTTGGTCAGCAGGCCAGGTCTCTGCTCTCAGGTCATGGTGAGTTGGACAGTCTTGTAGGAAGTGTTCCACTGTCATTGGGGCTGTACCGCAGGGGCACACTGCAGATTCGCCAATGCGGAACCTTGTGAACATGTGATGGTGTAGCCTGGAGTGGCCCGTCCTCAGCCTCACAATGTTCACTTGGTCTGGTCTGGGTAGGAGGTGGTAGGGATCTGTCTGGTTATATCTGGATGTAGCTGAAGCCATCTTTTCCTCTGCTTCTCCTTGATGATCGTCCTTGGCCTCTTCATAGGAGATTTCCTGTTCCTCTTGTGGCTGCTGTCCTCCTTCCTTCGCCAGTCGGTCTGCTTCCTCATTGCCTGCTATGTTCAGTGTGAGGTATCCACTGATGACAGTTAGTTCAGTGGCCTGTTGCAGTCTGCAGGCAAGACAAG
>CM031595.1:18722610-18747956 GCA_018398815.1 Conus ventricosus | reverse complement strand
TGCTTAGTTATTGTACTGTTGCAAAGCACTAAAAGCCGACAGATCGACCGTGGTAGATCACACAGTGCCTGCCATTCAGTCGTTGGTGCTGTCTGGGTGTTGACCTCTAAAGTCTGGGACAGACCGAGTCGTCCGCAGAACTAGCTGTCTTCTTCAAGATGTCTTGCTGTTCAGGACAAATGATCTTGCTGTGTGTGGGAGTCCTGGCCTTACGTGAGTGATATGTACGCACATACATATATATGTACATACATACATTCGTACATACATACATACATACATACCCACACAGACAGACAGACAGACAGACAGACAAACAGACAGACACACATACATGTATATGTACATATGTATGCAAGTGTGTGTGTGTGTGTGTGTGTATATATATATAATATATATATATATATATATATATATATATATATATATATATATATATATATATATATATATATATATATATATACATACATATTTACACATAAACATACATATTTGTATATAAACGCGCACGCACGCACGCACGCACGCACGCACGCACGCTCGCACGCACGCATACACACACACGCACACACGCACGCACGCACGCGCATACACACACACACACACGCGCGCACGCGCAAACACACACGTACAATCACACGCATATGAAAACACACACAAGTCTCTCTCTCTGTCTCTGTCTCTGACTCTCTCTCTCTCTCGCTATTATATATATATATATATATATATATATATATATATATATATATATATATATATATATATATATATATATATATATATAGAAGAGAGAGAGAGAGAGAGAGAGAGAGAGAGAGAGAGAGAGAGAGAGAGAGAGAGAGAGAGAGCGACAGACAGACATACAGACGGACAGACCGACAGAGAGAGAGAGAGAGAGAGAGAGAGAGAGAGAGAGAGAGAGAGAGAGAGAGAGAGAGAGAGAGAGAGAGAGAATGTTTTTGTTAATAAAGATCATCGATCTTTGTTCGGTGGTAAGTCAGCAGTTAACATTCATTTGACACTTTGAATTGTTTGCCGAGAACTTCCTTTTCGTGTTCTTTACTTCCCTGTGGTGTCGACCTAAAAGTACACAGTATACGAGAAGACACCATTATGTGTTTATTGTTTGATGAAAGGCATGCCTTTAAGAATGTAAACACTGGCCTTAAATGAGAACGTGTATTTTAGATGTTTACCAGCACTTACTCTGATATAGTTGTTTTGTATAATGTAAGCGAAAAATGATCTAATGGGAAATATACCACATAAGACACACCTCTTTGTCTTTTCCCTATAAGGAGATGCCAGCGTTGCAACTATCAAACAACGTAATTGTTCACTCAATCATCTTCATCTGCACGAGCGACTGTACACAGAAGAAACATGTTCGAACCATTTGGAGTCTTTTCACGCACACATGTAATATACTTAAACATCTAAGCGTAGACCTGCCAACTTCAAGTGCCACGGAATAAAAGAGTATGTCAGTAAATGCAAAAAAGCTCAGCATCTAAGACTTCTCACTAAGACAATACGAATTCCAAGTCAATAATTGTATGATGTTCACTTGCGTATAAAACGTTCATCATTCAATGATAATATTATTTTAAGCTATGTTTCTAAACACAATAAACCGAACGGAAAATAATACCTTTGCATGACAATCCTCCTTCAAATGATAAACACGCAAAAATTAACCGAGTAAAGAAAATCAATTTGCTGTTTTTCAACACGAAAGATAAATAAGTGTAAAGAAAATGGATATATATCCTCTGTGATTTAAACGATGGTAACAGTTTGCCGTTTACAGTTACTGCAGCTGTAACATTTTTTTTTACGGAAAGCTTAAACCCATTGTAAATATAAAGGCGAGAGCCAAAATGCCTTCAGTATTTTTAACATCAAAGACATGCTCGGTGAATCGAATGCATTTTCAAAATTTCAACAAATGGACAATCCAGTCTTTTGTTCTTAAGTGTGAAAATAACTCGTCAAATCATATTTGGCCGTAAATTATCATCCCTGTTGTTTGGAATGAATCCAGTCAGGTTTTCATTGATCAAAGATGGTATTAGTTGAAAGTTTTTTTGGCTTGACGTTTTTCCTTAGTGGCCTGAATAAGAATGCTCCACGACTACGCCAAAAGATAGCTCTCCTGGCGAAAGGTGACGTTAGGTTCCCACTGCCATCTACTTTGCTTGGGGTTTCAAGGCTAGGTTTTCACAAAGCTTACAATCCGCTCGTAAGACGTGCACAAGACAAAACACGACGCGTTTCGACCTCATGTTTTTTTTTCAGGCAAGACAAACACCGTTCAGGATTCAGTAATCGCTCGGTCTTTGTTTTTTTTCCATTGTCCTGAATGTTGTTCATCTTGCATGTAAAAGACCTAACAGGTCGAAACGTGTCCTGTTGTGTTGTAGTTTGTTGGTCCCCCTTGTCTGGCGGAGTAGTCATAATTTTTCTTTAAAAGAGAACGATGATACTGATGATGACGATGATGATGATGATGATGGCCATCATCATCATCATCATCATCATCATCATCATCATCATCTCATCATCATCATCATCATCATCATTGTTATTGGCAATTGTTATGTAGCCGGTTGTACTTTGTGGCACGTGCAGTGGTCGGTTCCTTGGCCCCCTTTTGGCTGTCTGGGGCTTTTTGGATCGGACTGTGGTACGGTTGTGACGGCGTCTGTGGGTTTTACCCGTGGATCTTGTACTGGAAGTCCTATACAGGTGAACTGTCTGTCTCTCCTTACTATTGCTAGTTTGCCCCATGTCGTTTACCTAATGTTGCTGTTGTTGTTCCTACTATGCCGTTGTTTCTGCTGCTTGCTGACTTTGCTGGTCATTGTGGCGTATCGTGTGTGTTGGTTTTGTCCACTGGTATAAACTGTCCACAGGTCAAAGCTAGGATAGTGTTCCACACGTCACCTACATGGGATGCATGCTTGGCAGCGAGACATCTAAATCATAATCCCTTTCAAGGACAGCAACAAACAAGCAAATAAACACACACGAATAAACAAAAATCAAGAAGAAGAAGAAGAAGAAGAAGAAGAAGAAGAAGAAGAACAACAACAACAACAACAACAACAACAACAACAGTAAGAAGAACAACACGACGAAGAAGAACAAGAGCGACAAGAATACAACGTCAATAGTATTGAATACAAGGGATAATGTTCACGTTGGCATAGACGTCTAAACACAGTTCGTGGTTTCTTAATTTTGGGCACATGGCACTTACATAAAATTATGATATTATGATCATCACTTTCTTTGTAAATCATTAAACTTTCACTCTCGACCCATTTGTTTTCATCGTGGCACTGTTGGAGAACAAACACGGTGAGTCCATCTTAAAGGAGAAATGTCGCGCTATGTTTGTTTTGTGAATTAAGTAAAAAGACGACATACAGGCGATGTGCACAGGGTTGTCAGGGGCAACAGGACGACAATCATCGCATATACCAGGCACGTGAAAGACTCTGAGACACTTCCAATCATTACCTTGGTGTTGTTGTTGTTGTTGTTGTTGTTGTTGTTGTTGTTGTTGTTGTTGTTGCGTTGCCTATCTTGCGCCGAATTGGATGAAGATAAGTGATTACTCGTTCATTGTCGATGACCTGAGTGTTGTGTATCTTGCCGGAAGAAGACATAAGAGGTCGAAACGCGTCGTGTTTTGTTTTGTGGTTCGTTTGTCTACGTTCTTTTGGCGGTGCTTTATCAAATAACTTTTCAAATTTGTTTAGATTTCCGCCTGCAGTCGCCTCACTTTGTAGTTAGATCTACGTTTATTAGTTTATGAGTGAACAGCATGGCCATATAGTGAAGACTGGAATCTTGCCACCGCCACAGTACTGTGGCCATTGAATATATAAGATGAATTCTCCTAAATAACGACTTCTAATACAGACAGAAGCTTACTTTTTAAACTGTTGCTGCTGTCATGTATTTCATTTCGTCTCATTATGTTTCTTTTTTTTTTAGTTTTCGGTTTTCAGATTGTACAAATTGGCCGACCAAAAAACATGCTCTAGGATTGAATAGAGATCAGTAATAACATTTTTGGTAGCTGAACAGTGCAAACCAAGTGAAATTCACAGGAGAATGTCTGCTGCGTATATAACAGCATTCCCCCCCCCCCCCCCCCCCCCCCCGAGTCTTCGCATGGGCTAAATTATTCAGAGAAGGGCGGAGCAGTGTTCGTGACGAAGAGACAAAACCCACTGTGAACGATTGGCTTAAAAATCAGTCTAACGATTTCTACGCAGAAGGCGTATACAAACTGGTACACCGATGGCAAAATGTGTGGCCGTGCTGAGAGGTTACGTAGAAAAATGAAAAAAGGGTAAGCTTCTACCTGTATTAGAAGTCCTTGTACAGGACAATTCACCATATATATTGAATGGCCCTCGAGCTCCTCGTATTTTGAGAGCTGAAGGGTATGAATAAGCCATGATCGGGTGAGGCACGGAGGCATTAGGGTTAGAGAGTTCAGGGCCGAACCCCTTGTCTAAGGGAACGTGGAAGGATGGAGCGATGGTAGGGTGCTTGAGAGAGGTTTTTTTCTCTGTAGACTTTTTGCTGTCCAGCTCCCTCTGAGAGACTTCTCCTGCACAAAACAGTAATTGAACGTGTTATGCTGTGTGAAATAGTACTGCATTGCATTCAGTTCTGCTACAGCCGTTGTGTTGAACTGTATCGTAATACGCCGTGTTGTGTTGTAACATATTGCAATGTTTGCCTCGTGCTTTGTCGATTTGTTGTCATCTGTTTTGTTTTTATTGCAGTTCGCACTAGTATAGTGTGTTACACGGTATCGTTTTGTGCGGTATTAGAATCTAAAGCGATATATTCCAGTGTGTAGTATAATAATAAGCTTTACACAATTGCAATGTACCATCATGGAGTTTATAGAATTGGCAGTTTCTATTACGTCTATGATCTTGTATCTTACACTAATTTCCGAACAAAGGTGACAGCAGGAGGAACTTCGAGGAGTTAAGTCATTGCTCGTTCTTCTTTTACAGTGTCTTCATGTTGTCTCTCTTGCATGAAGAAAGCCAAAGAGGTCGAAACGCGTCGTCCTTCGTCTTGTAATAATATATCTCTTCGTTCGGTGGTTACAGTAATGTTTGCTTTTTTTTAGTTAGTTTGCGTTTAACACATTCGTTGGGTGTATGTCTTCCTCTTTCTTGCTCTCATTCATTCTTTCTTCCTTCCTTCCTTCCAGTGTGGTTCTACGTGGTGCACGCTTTAACGGGCATGGCTACTCTCCTCGCCATCATCCTGCTGTTCGTCTGTCTTTGCTCGGCCTGCAGAGACAGCGAACCCGAAACCACTGCTGGGGTCCTGGGTTTGTTGTCTGGTAAGTGTTCCTGTCTGTCTGCATGTCTGTCTGTCTGTCTGCCTGTCTTCTCTTCTATCTTCTCTCTCTCTCTTCTCTCTCTCTTCTTCACACACACACACATGCATGACACACACACACACACACACAGTCACACGCACACACACACAAACACACACACACACACACCACACACACACACACACACACACACACACACACCACACGCACCACGCACGCACACCACAACGCACACGCACACGCACGCACACACACACACACACACACACCACGCACGCACGCACGCACGCGCCGCGCACACAACACACACACACACACACACACACACACACACACACACACACACACACACACACACACACACATTGTCATCAGTACGCTTATGCAAGGTCTTTCAGGTGAGAGGGTATGCAATGAGGGTATATGCAATACCCTATTTCTAATTGTTTGTTGTTATGCTTATTTGAATGTGGATTGGTTGTTTATGATGCCCACGTACACCCCTTCCATTAATGATCGCTGCCCTTCTATGCGCTAACATTTATCACTTTCATTGTCACTGTCTTGTCATTCACGCCCTCTCTGTCTCTCTCTAACACACACACATCAAACACACACACACACACACACACACACACACACACAAAACCACACACACACACACACACACAACACAGAACGCAGGCGCAAACATTTTGCCTTCTCTCGAGACTGATTGCGAATAGGAAGTTGCACGCCAAATAGTGCGAACGAGAACTGGTATGCAAGACGATAATTATTGGCGAGCAGGCGAACAAGAATGGCGGGCAGAGAAACGGGAATGGCGGGCAGATAAAACGGAATGGAATGGCGGGCAGATGAAACGGGAAATGGCGGGCAGATGAACGGGAATGGATGCGGGCAGATAAACGGAATGGCGGCAGATGAAACGGGAATGGCGGGCAGTGAAACGGGAATGGCGGGCAGATGAAACGGGAATGGAATGGCGGGCAGATAAAACGGGAATGGCGGGCAGATAAAACGGGAATGACGGGCAGATGAAACGGGAATGCGGGCAGATGAAACGGGAATGAGGCGGGCAGATGAAACGGGAATGGCGGGCAGATGAAACGGGAATGGAATGGCGGGCAGATAAAACGGAATGGCGGGCAGATGAAACGGAATGGAAGGCGGGCAGATAAAACGGGAATGGAATGGCGGGCAGATGAAACGGGAATGGCGGCAGATGAAACGGGAATGGCGGCAGATGAAACGGGAATGGAATGGCGGGCAGATAAAACGGGAATGGCGGGCAGATGAAACGGGAATGGCGGGCAGATGAAACGGGAATGGCGGGCAGATGAAACGGGAATGGAATGGCGGGCAGATGAAACGGGAATGGATGGCGGGCAGATAAAACGGGAATGGCGGGCAGATGAAACGGGATGGAATGGCGGGCAGATGAAACGGGAATGGAATGGCGGGCAAATGAAACGGAATGGAATGGCGGGCAGATGAAACGGGAATGGAATGGGGGCAGATGAAACGGGAATGGAATGGCGGGCAGATGAAACGGGAATGGCGGGCAGATGAAACGGGAATGATGGCGGCAGATAAAAGAACGGAATGGCGGGCAGATGAAACGGGAATGGAATGGCGGGCAGATAAACGGGAATGGAATGGCAGGCAGATGAAACGGGAATGGAATGGCGGGCAGATAAAACAGGAATGGCGGGCAGATGAAACGGGAATGGAATGGCGGGCAGATAAAACGGGAATGGCGGGCAGATGAAACGGGAATGGCGGGCAGATGAAACGGGAATGGCGGCAGATGAAACGGAATGGAATGGCGGGCAGATGAAACGGAATGAATGCGGGCAGATAAAACGGGAATGGCGGGCAGATGAAACGGGAATGGAATGGCGGGCAGATAAAACGGGAATGGCGGGCAAGACAAAACGGGAATGGAATGGCGGGCAGATGAAACGGGAATGGCGGGCAGATGAAACGGGAATGGAATGGCGGCAGATGAAACGGGAATGGCTGGCAGATGAAACGGGAATGGCGGGCAGATGAAACGGGAATGGAATGGCGGCAGATGAAACGGGAATGGCTGGCAGGCAAAACAGGAATGGTCTGCACATTAAATGTGACGGCGGGCAGGCAAACAGGAATGGTCTGCACATTAAATGTGACTGGCGGGCAGGCGAAACAAGAATAGCTGCAAGCGAAACATGAGTGGCAGTCGGACAAAACGGGAATGGCAGTCATGCGAAATGGGAATGGCGGGCAGGTAAAACGGGAATGGCAGGCAGGTGATATGGGAATGGCGGACATGAAAATCGGGAAAGGCTGTCTGGCAAAACGGGAATGGCAGGCTGGCAAAACAGAAATGGTGGGCAGGCGAAAAGTGAATAGCGAGCAGGTGAGAGGGGAATAGCGGGCAGGTGAAAAGTGAATACGAGCAGTAAAACGGAAAAGCGGGTGGGTGAAACGGAAATGGCGGGCGAGCGAAAAGTGAATAGCGGGCAGGCGAAACGGGAATAGCGGGCAAGCGAAACGGGAATAGCGGGCAGGCGAAAAGTGAATAGCGGGCAGGCGAAACGGGAATAGCGGACAGGCGAAAAGTTAACAGCGAGCAGGCGAAACGGGAATAGCGGGCAAGCGAAACGGGAATAGCGGGCAGGCGAAAAGTTAATAGCGGGCAGGCGAAACGGGAATAGCGGGCAGGCGAAAAGTTAATAGCGAGCAGGTGAAACGGGAATACGGGCAGGCGAAACAGGAATAGTGGGCAGGCGAAACAGGAATAGTGGGCAGTCCGAAACAGGAACAGCGGGCAGGCGAAACGGGAAAGCGGGCAGCAGGCGAAAACGGAATTGTTGGTAGGCAAAATGGGAATGGCGGGCAGAAAAACGGGAATTGTGGGTAGGCAAAGTGAATAGAGGGTAGGCAAAACGAAAATAGCGGGCAGGCAAAACGGGAATTGTTGGTGGCAAAACGGGAATGGCGGTCAGGCGAAACGGGAATTGTTGGTAGGCAAAAGGGGAATGGCGGTCAGGCGAAACGGGAATTGTGGGTAGGCAAAACGGGAATGGCGGGCAGGCGAAACGGGAATTGTGGGTAGGCAAAACGGGAATAGCGGGCAGGTGAAACGGGAATTGTGGGTAGGCAAAAGGGGAATAGTGAGCAGGAGAAACGGCAATTGTGGGTAAGCAATACAGGAATAGTGGGCAGGCGATATGGGAATTGTGGACAGGCAAAACGGGAATGGCGGGGAGGCGATATGGGAATTGTGGAAGGCAAAACGGGAATGGCGGGGAGGCGATGTGGGAATTGTTGGCAGGCAAAACTGGAACGCAGGAAGGCGATATGGGAATTGTGGCAGGCAAAACGGGAATGGCGGAGAGGCGAAACGGAAAGGCAGACAGGCGATATATGAATGGCGGACAGGGGAACTGCAAGTTGTACAGCAAAATAATACGAACGGGAACGGCAGGCAGGCGAAACGGGAACGGCAGGCAGGCGAAACGGGAATGGCAGGCAAAGGAAATGAGACAAAGAGCAGACTCTCAAGAAGCCCTAGAAAGCCGCTGTAACGTGAAAGAAAAAGCGACGCGGGAACAGACGAACAGGTCAGAACTAAACTTTCAGTCCACATCCATTTTGCGCCCAATTTGAGGAGCTCAATGTTTGTTCGTTCTTCGTTTCCATTTTGTCTCGAATGTTGTTTGTCCGGCCTCAGCCCTGATGTGGCCCTTTGCGGTAAGCTGGGCTATAAGCAACATGATCTTATCTTGTCCTGCCTGAAGAAGTACCAAAGAAGTCAAAACGCGTCGTGTTTATTTGTTTCTTTCCTTCGGCGGCAGAATAGTTATTTCTCTTTTGATTTTTTTCATTCTTTTATGACTGGATTCCATGGTTGTCCTTTTCAGGGCTGATGGGGACTGCAGGGGCGGCGGTGTTCTTCGTTAAGCCGAAAGAATCGATGCAGTATCTGGAAGAATCGCCGAAGGATCTGGACGAATTTAAGGCTCTGGAAGAATTCTGGCAGATGGACCCAGACTGGGCGTCCTACGTCTTCATCAGTGGCGCCGGACTGATGTGCATCTTTGGCATCATTCTGCTGGTTTGCACGTCTTCCAAGAACAACAGCGTGGAGCCCTTGTAGAGGCACTGAGGGCCTCGTTAGGGAGAAGCGTTCTGGGTTTTTCCTGATATTAAAAAAAAATCTCAGTATATGAATAGAAACTTTTGAAAAAATTTAATCTTCTGATTTTTTTTAAACAGCAGTCTTCATGTCTACCTAGATGCTTTTTTACATTTATCTTTTTTTTCCCAAATAGATTTCATAGCCAGTATCAGTTTTTAAAAGGACACGCACACACAGAAAACTTTAGATAGTGTACATGATAAGCACCAAGCAGTCAATCAATTATTTACAGTCTAGTTTACAACAAAGACAACAAACCAATCGGTTCCAAGCACAGAGTTAAAAAACTAAACAAAATACACTCTTAGTTCTCTGTATCATACACATGTCGACAGCAAGATGATCACTTCATAGTTTGCTGGGCTAAACACATAAGTCCAAAATGGCAAATATTCTCTTTTATGCCACGAATAATTTGAAAAAAGAAATGAGCAACACATTCGAACTCATATTAAGACATAGGAAGATAAATCCTCAAATATATACTAGAATGGATATCGAATATACAAACGTTGAAAGCAATGCAAGAATTTAACATCAAGAAACTAATAATGTTGAAATATCTTTGATATAAAAGATTATTGTCTGATTCCAGCATTTACAGCTTATTCTGTTAGAATTAATATAGCCAAACCGAATAACATGTTGAACTATGTTTCTACCTAGATGACAATAACTGTTTGTATTTCAAAGAGCTTACATTATGTAAGATGACAATAACTGTTGGAATTTCAAGAGGTTATACTATGTCAGATGACAATAATTGTTCGTATTCAAAGAATTCATACCATGTCATGATGACATTATTTTCAAAGTCCTATGAAGTGTGGACAAGTAAAGGAACCATGAAAGATGCTTTTTTTTTTTAATCATTTCGGAGGAGCACAACGCATGGAGCATTTGCTTTTTTTTTTTTTTTTTTTAGTATTTCATAGGCTGTTTTTTCATAGTGTAGTTTTATTTGTATTATTTCGAATTTTTGTGCTTGATGATTAGGCTGGTTTACTTTCTTTCTTGTATATATACCATTGAAAGGCAATATGCTAAAGTGATAAACTGTTTCAAGGACAAGTCATGTCTCTTAATGACACTTTCAAAGTAGCACTTATGTATTCAATCATCATCACAGGACTGAGTAAAATCATACAAACACTCTCTGCACAACATGACAAATCATACTTGCATTTATGGTCTTGAAATGATTTACTACAAGAAGACGTGCATTATATTCCTGCACACACACACACACACACACACCACACACCACACACACACACACCACCACACACACACACCACACACACACATCACGCACGCACGCCGCACGCACGCACGCACGCACCACGCAGCACACACACACACACTCAACTTGAAAATAACGTATTCCTTCATCAGCCATTAGGTAAATGAGTCAAAAAAAACATATAAATGTCCTCTTTGAATCTATGCCAAATTTGGAAGGTATGGTGAGAAACCCTAGCTGCAAGACAGATTGGAGCACACCATACTGCAACTTCTGCCATCTTTGGGAGCATGAGTCAATACAAAAATAACCGACAAGCCAAAATAGAAGAAGAAGAAGAAGATGAAGAAGAAGGAAGAAGATTTGAGAAAAGAGAAGAAGAAGAAGAAGAGAAGAAAAGAAGAAGAAGAAGAAGAAGAAGAAGAAGAAGAAAAGAAGAAGAAGAAGAAGAAGAGAGAAGAAGAAAAAGAAGAAGAAGAGAGAAGAAGAAGAAGAAGAGGTGAGATGAGAAAAGAAGAAGAAGAAGAAGAAGAAGAAAGGAAGAAGAGGAAAATGAAGAAAAGCAGAGGAAGAAGACGGGAGCAATGAGGAGAAAGAGAACAAAAAACATGAAGAAGAACGAAGGAAGGAAGGAAGAGAAGAAAGAAAGAAAGAAAGAAAGAAAGAAAGAAAGAAGAAGAAAGACTGAAAGAAAGGAGGAAAGAAAGAAAGACAAAGAAAAAAGAAGACGAAGAAGAAGAACATCAGCAATAACGATGACAACAACAGCAACAACAACAACAACAGGCAAAACAAAACAGAAAACAAAAATACAGAAACAAGAACAAAAAAGAAAAAAATGAAAAAAAAGGAAAGGCAGAAGAAAAAAGAAAAAATAGGGAGAAGTGAAAGAATATAAGCTCCGAAAACGAGTACAGGAGACGGGAAGGGTAGGACGAAAGTCACCATTTTCTCGTGGTTATAATCTGTCCATATTAGTAACAAAACATGTAGACACACTCGCCATTTTGTCTATATTTAGGCATACACAGGTCCAAATATGTTTTATTCCAGAACGAGTTCAATGGCAAAGATTGACCATTGTTGATGTAGCCAAAGTTTCATAGACAACAGCCATGGGTTAGATATACTGCTGACTGAGGCATGCTTTTGTCTGAAAATCTGTCTTTCGCGGAAATTCTTTTCATCTTAGACATGGACATTTTATATTCAGAAAAATACAATACTTCCCATGGTTTTGTTGCAAAAGAAATGCTTGATATATACTCGCCACTACTTGTGCCCCCCCCCACCCACCACCACCTCTCCCCTCCCCTTGCCTCCCTGCCTCGTTTCCTACCTAACCTTTCCTTTCTCCTCCTCCTTGTCTCTCTGTCTCTCTGTTTCTGTCTCTGTCTCTGTCTCTCTCTCTCTCTCTTTTCTCCCCTCTCTCTCTCTGTCTCTCTCTCTCTGCCCACCCCTCTCATGTCCAATATCTCCCTCTCTTATCTCTCTCTGTCCCAACAATCCCGACTCTCCCTGGTCCCCCCCCCCCTCTCTCCTTCCAGGCCAGTTCCTCCAACTTATTCCCCAGCCCCCCCCCTCCCCCCCCCCTCTCTCTCTTTGTGCTCCTTCCTACCTTCTTCTCGCCCTTCTTCTTCCTTCTCTCATTCACTTTGCCTCTGTCTGTAAATCATTGTTCGGTTTTTGTCTGCATCTGTCTCTGTCTCTTTGTCTCTGTCTCTGTCTCCCTCCCTGTCTCTGTTCTTTCGTTAAATCCTCCCCCTCCCTATCTCTCCTCTTTGTCTCTAGGGTCAGCTCGCTGCAACTCTTCACCGCCCCCCCCCCTCCCCGCATTTCTCTATCTGTCAACCCTTCTCCATCTCTCTCAAATCCCCCTAACTTTTCCTCTATGACGGGTCTTCCCTACCTTGCTTTCTAACTCCTCCCCTCCCCCTCCCCCGCTGCTCTTCTAACTTCTCCCTATTCTTTTTTTTCTGTCTGTCTGTCTGTCTGTCTGTCTCTCTCTCTCCTCCCCCACCCCTTCTATATTTCCCTGTCAGTTCTTGCCACACTCTTTCTTACTTTCCTTTCTTCTCTCTATGTCTCTGTCTTTCTACAGTTCTTTTTCTTGTGCTTCTCGTAGCCTCCTGCCCCCCCCTTCCCTTTCTAAAGCCATCTGAACTTTGGTCCCATGTTTGTAACAGAAACAGATGTGGCCGGAAACTGCTGTGTGCACTTGCATCATTAAAGTCCCCTGAGGAAGACTCCACGAGGTCGGAACATTGGGGAAACTATGACGTAGTTGTTGTTTGTTTCTTTGTTTGAATGTTTGTATAGCTATCGATCTATCTATCTGTCTGTCTGTCTGACTGTCTGTCTGTGTCTCCTTCTCTCTCTCTATCTATAGAGGGGAAGCAGAAATTTCATTGCCTAACACAGTTACCAATAGTGCAAATCGGTTTACAATCCTTATTTCTCTATCTTGTTTTTCTTCTGCTCCTTTGCGCGGTAGAGTATGACTGTAACAACGAACGTTTGCAAAGGGGTGTATATATATATATATATATATATATATATATATATATATATATATATATATATATATATATACAAGAAACTAATAAATTCCAAGGATAAGTACCGAGCACCGTTCTACTTTTCACAAGAAAATATAGCTTGTTTTGCTCTTTCATGATTTTCTTTTGCTTCTTAGGTGGCACCTTTGGTTGGTTTCTTGAACACTCAACAAACATACTACGGTATTGCACACCAGCCTTTTCTGGGATTGCATTCTTCTTAAAACTGAAAAGGCAGAGGAGTCAAATTACCACTTTCCGCGGTCACTGAGGAGAAACCACCAAGTTTCGAAATATCGGTATATGACCAGGAGTTGTATGTTAGTGAGTTTCCCTCCCTATTGGAGGGTGTCTCCCCTTTGGAGACTATAAGCTTGCTGAAGGTTCATTGTGAGAAGCACTTATTTTATTTTTTTCCCCATTCACCCACTCAAGCACATACTGTTAGTTAGGCAGAATCATCTACCACTGCAGATATGAATGCTTATCTCCCCCTATTTCTTCAATCTAAGACATAAGAGCAAGCTTTGTTTATAATTCAATATATATATATATATATATATGTTAAAAGGTAAGGTTTAAAACTATCTAACCAAAAAACCATCCTGATGACAGCGCAACGCGCTCGAAACAGACAGATAGATAGATCGATAGCTATACAAACATTCAAACAAAGAAACAAATGTTGCTCCCAGTCCGGTTTGAGCATTTTTTAAAAATCTCTGCTGGTATTTACTACCATTGTCTATATATATAATATATATATATATATATATATATATATATATATATTAATGTAGTTAAAATACCCAAAATGATTTTGATAGTGCTCGACCCCTTGGGGAGCAACATTTGTTAAAATAGGTTTTTTAAAAACAGAATCTACAAATTTGTTTCGAGCGCGTTGCGCTGTCATCAGGATGGTTTTTGGTTAGCCCACCGCCGATGTTATATAGCGTGTGGGCTCACGTTTGCGGTTGTTTGCACGTGCGGGTTGGCTGCACGTGTTTTTTTGGGGGGTTTTCAGGTTTTTGTTTTGGGTGTGTTCACTAACAACGATTTCCATATATGCCTGCAGTTGTTTACTGTTTCTATTTTGCTGTTTAAAGTTGCTAAGTGTGGTTTGCATAGTACTAACCATTTGTCAGTTAAACACAGCTTGCACCTTTTTGAAACATTGCTGTATGGTGATGCTCTTTTTATGATTTTCCAGGATATATTGTAGCTTGTTTTTGCATCTTTAAGTTTCCAGATATATTTGCTCAGTTCTGTTTGGTTTTTATATTTTTCTTTATTAAATGACTGTTTGTGGTTTGCATATCTGGTTTTGAAGTGGTTTTCAGTGATCCCTATGTATGTTTCTTTTTCATTTTCTGATGTCACAGTGGCTTGGTATACAATGTTGTTGTGAAGGCATTTATTGCTCAGGGGGCACTGCTCTTTTTTGATGCAATTGCAAGATTTCCTTTCTTCACCCTTCTTTGCTGTGTTGGTTTTCATTTTATTAGATGCGTCAATTAAATTTTGGAGGTTGGGCATGCATGAATACGATAGTTTGACGGTGTTTTTGTTGAATATTTTTATACAGTTTGTGTTCTTTTGGGAACGAGGTTGTTAAAATTTTAAAGAATTCTTTTCCTATGTTTGTTTTGAGTTTTCCGTCGTATGGTGGGTTGTACCATGTGATTATATATATATATATATATATATATATATATATATATACAAATGCATTATTGTATACAACTGCAAATTGTGAAATATGTTGTCTCTGGAAATATCAAGCCAAATAAATCCATGAAAAATGAGAATTTTCTCATTATACAAATGAGTATGAACCGCATTACGAAAAGCATAACAATTTGCATACGGAATGTTTGTCTTTTTCACGGAAACAGCAATTTGTTTTCATTATTCAAAAGACGATCAAAGCTTGCAGTAAGATCATTTTCTCTCTCTCTCTCTCTCTCTCTCTCTCTCTCTTCTCTCTCTCTCTCTCTCTCTCTCTCTCTCTCAAATTCCTTGTAAACACCTTTCGTAATAAACATTTGATATCCATTCCCCGGCCCAGAATTGATCTATTCATGTCTTCCTTAGCATATTCAGGTGGTTAACTTTGGAATGCAATTCCTTGTGACATAAGAAATAAAAATAGCTTATCTACGTTTAAAACACATTATCATGAATATCTAATGCTAAGCTATAGCTAGCCTTCTGTGGTATTTTTGGATCGTAATCTTGTATCCAATTTACTCAAATGTATTTTTTACTCATCTTCTATGTCTTTATTCCGCTGCTGCTTGTATTCTCTGTCTATTGTCTATCTGTCTGTCTGTATTGTCTGCCTGTCAGTCTCTCTCTCTCTCTCTCTCTCTCTCTCTCTCTCTCTCTCTCTCTCTCTCTTCCATCTCTCTCCCCCCTCTCTCTCTCTTCTCTCCATCTCTCTCTCTCTCTCTCTCTCTCTCTCTCTCTCTCTCTCTCTCTCTCTCTCACTCTCTCTCCTTCTATATCTGTCTGTCTTGTCTAGCTGTTGCCTGTCTACCTTCTATTGTCTGTCTCTAACTCATAAGATTAAAGAATATTTCTGAGGTATGTGCCCTTTCTCCTCATGACTTTTTAAATATATGTGTAAGTGGAAGTGTTGTGTAGGTATCTGCCCTATAATATGGGCCGGGGGCCTGCACATCAACATTCATGCTCTCACCTGCATACATACATTGTGTGCAAGTATGCTTTGTACATATTTATGTATGTTGTTTATGCATATGTATATGTGTATTGTTGTTGGCATCCGTTAGTCTCGGGAGACGATGGATTTGCGCCCTTTGCGAATGTTTCAGTTGGTCATACAGCATCTGCTGTGGCTGTATAGACCCACATGGGAGTGGCAGTCTCTGCTGCATTTGATGCACTTGAAGGCCGAGTCAGCTGCTGGCAGCAGCTGCTTGTTCTTTCTCTGTGCGCGCTTGTCATCGGCAAGCTTCCGGAGCTTCTCTTCGCCAGCTACCAGCCCAGTGTTCACAGTGTGTCTCCAGCTGGATCTGTCCCGAGCAAGCTCTTCCCAGGTGTTGGTGTCGATGTCGAGAGCCTTCAGGTCGCGCTTGCAAACATCCTTGAAGCGGAGTTGTGGTCTTCCAGTTGTTCTTTTGCCAGAGGCAAGCTCTGCGTACAGAATGTCTTTGGGGATCCTGCCGTCGTCCATTCGACGCACATGACCAAGCCACCTGAGGCGACGCTGACGGAGAAGAGTGGTCATGCTGGGAATCTTTGCACGCTCAAGCACAACGTTGTTTGTCACGCGGTCACTCCATGTGATCCCAAGTATGCGCCGGAGACAGCGCATGTGGAAGGCACTTAGCCTCTTCTCTTGTGAGGCATACAGGGTCCAGGATTCGCTGGCGTACAGGAGAGTGCTTAGCACACAGGCTCGATACACAGCAATCTTGGTGTTCAATGTTAACATGCTGTTGTTCCACACTCTCTGAGATAGTCTGGCCAGGGTGGTAGAGGCCTTGCCAATCCTTCTGTTGATCTCCGTATCCAGAGAGAGGTTGTCGGTGATGGTGGAACCGAGGTACGTGAACTGGTTAACGGCCTCTAATTCATGGTTGTTGATGGTGATGCGGGGTTGTTCAGCATCCTGAGCCATCACATTCGTCTTCTTCAAGCTTATTGTCAGGCCAAACTCATCACAAGCTTTTGCAAAGCAGTCCATCAGACTCTGAACTCTGCTTCGGTGTGGGTGGCCAGAGCAGCGTCATCTGCAAACAGCATGTCTCTGATGGTCACTACCCGTACTTTGCTCTTTGCCTTCAGCCAGCCAGGTTGAACAGTGGCCATCTGATCGGGTGTGAAGGTAGACACCCTCAATTGATGTCCCAAAGGCGTGCTTCAGCAGGACAGCGAAGAAGATGCCGAAGAGGGTGGGTGCGAGGACACAGCCCTGTTTGACTCCACTGCGTATGTTGAAGGCATCTGATGTCGAGCCATCGTACTGCACTGTGCCTTTCATGTCGTCGTGGAAAGACTGTATGTTGTTTATGCATATGTATATGTGTATGAACTATATGTATATGCAGATATGTATGTGTGAATATATATATGTGTGTGTGTGTGGTTGTGTGTGCGTAAATATAGTCGGAATGTTTTTGTTTTGTTTTGTTTTGTTTTGCTTTTTTGCTTTTTTTTGTGAGGGCATGGTGTAAAACAGCCATTAGTGTTGCATATCCATCTTACCCTCAACAAAACATTCGTTCGTTCGTTCGTTCGTTCCAATACCCCAAACCTACCCCTTGGCCTTTTCCTTCTTCTCTTCTCTCTCTCTCTCTCTCTCTCTCTCTCTCTCTCTCTCTCTCTCTCTCTCTCTCTCTCTCTCTCTCTCTCTTCTCTCTCTCCATTTACCCCAAACCTACCCCTTGGCCTTTTCCTTCCTTCTCTCTCTCTCTCTCTCTCTCTCTCTCTCTCTCTCTCTCTCTCTCTCTCTCTCTCTCTCTCTCATTTACCCCAAACCTACCCCTTGGCCTTTTCCTTCCCAGTTTCTTTCCCCTTGTTCGCTCTGTTCACGCGTTTTTCTATTTGCATTCGTTTGTCAATGATATGGACAATAGCTAATTTGTTTTGAACTGTACAAGATCTTGTTATACTTTGTTCTTTTTATATGTGTATTTGCATTAATTTGATCTTTAAATGCATTAATTTGATCTTTACATTGTTTTTCTTTCTTTTGCCCCAGGGCTGGGTGGAAAAAAAAGCATTTGTATTGCTTATCTCATTACCCTGGTAAAATAAAATTTCGTTCGTTCGTTCGTTCGTTCGTTCTCTCTCTCTCTCTCTCTCTCTCTCTCTCTCTCTCTCTCTCTCTCTCTCTCTCTCTCTCTCTCTCTCTCTCTCTCTGGATAAGGGAGCAAAATCAACCAAGTTCTCTTTCTTGTCAAGGGAGAAAAATCAGTCCATAATCTAACTTTGCTTCAATACCACCAGTGAGTTGTCTCTCACTGTATTCGGTAACGTGATGGAGTAACAGCGTGTACAACGCACGCTGTAAACCTGTAGATTGATGTAAACACCATACCTTGCTCTCCATCACCCCCCACCCCTTCCCTCCGCCCCCAACTTCTCTTCCAGTGTCGGTCTCTGTCTTATGTTGTTGTTGTTGTTGTTGTTGTTGTTGTTGTTGTCGTAGCCTGGCTAAAACACTCCAGGGATCATCGAACAGCCATAGTACTTGTACACAATGTTACAAATGCATCAGCTGGGGATGAGAACATTTACGTGTGTGACCGTTTTTATTATCCCGCCACGTGGGCAGCCACACTCCGACTTCGAGGGATTTTGGAGACTGATGGTGTTATGCTAGGAGCTTGTCACGACTGAAGACAATCCCCGCTATGCAGGCATAACAACATTTTGATGTAGCCTTGGTCTTCTAGCCTAAGTCAACTGGTCTGACACAGCCTTAAGCCAGGAGGTGTCTTGATATAAACTCTCTCTCTCTCTCCCCTCTATCTCCCCCTCTCTCTCTCTCTTGTTTGTCTCTGTTCTGTCTCTCTCTCCTCTCTCTTCTCTCTCTCTCTCTCTCTCTCTCTCTCTCTCTCTTTGTGTGTGTGTGTGTGTGTGTGTGTGTGTGTGTGTGTGTAGAAACTTTAACGGAAGAATGTCAGAGGAAAGTGTTTACGCACAACAGCATGGTTTTCACATAGTAATACAACATAATTTCAATGTCAAAACTGTTTGTTACCAATCCCAGTTTGATTCAATGACGAAGTATTCTCCCAACTATGATGATGACGTCATCGATGATTGTGGTGTGTTCCAAGGTTTGTTTGCTCTTTTCTTTCATCTGGATTTGTTATGTTTGTTCTGGTACACTTGCACGGACTCCAGGGGTAGGGGAGGAAATACGAAAGCAACAACCAACCAACTAACCAACCAACCAACACAAATCATCATCATCATCAGCAACATCATCGTCAGCATGGTCTTGATGATCATGTTGATAGCAACAACAAGAACAATGATAATAGTAACGATGATAATAACAACAACAATGATAATAATAACAACAATGATAATAATACTAATAATAATGATAATAATGATAATAATAACAATAATAATAATGATAGTAATAAAACAATGGTGATGACAGTACTAAGATGATAGTAATAATGATGATAATGATAATGATAATATAAGTAATAACAATAATAATGATAATAGTAATAATGACAATAATAATCATAATAATAATGATAATAACTATAACAAAATGATGATGATAAAATTGATAATGATAATAATAATAAATGATAATAGTGATAATAATGATAAAATGATGATGATGATAACAACAGCAGCAACAATAAAAACAACAGCAACAATAATAATAATAATAATAATAATAATAATAATAATAATAATAATAATAACAACAATAACAACAACAACAATAATAAAATAATAATAATAATAATAATAATAATAATAATAATAATAATAATAATAACAATGATAATAATAACAATAACAACAATGATGATGATGATGGTGATGACAACGATAATAATAATAATAATAATAATAAATAATAATAATAATAATAATAATAATAATGATGATGATGATGATGATGATGATGATGATGATGGTGATGATGATGATGATGATGATGATGTGATGATAAAATAATAATAATAACAACAATAATAATTAGAATATTTACTATAATATGGTGACGATAATGATGAACTGATAATCATAATAATGATATTAGCAATAAGATATATTTACGGGACAGAATCTCAAGTGCGGTACAATAACAAACTGCACACTTCACACGCCTGCACTCAGAGGACACTATGCTAATACCAGTGCGTACAACTCGTGTTGCACCTCACCCTCCACCCACCCCACGCCCTCAACTCCCCCGACACACAGACATACTCCATTCCCACCCCAATCCCCCTCCCCTCTTTCCCACGCGGTTCACCTTTGACAGCCATTCTTCTTCTACTTCTTCTTCTTCTTCGTCGTCGTCGCGGCGGCGGCGGCATTTTCGTCGTTGTTTCCTCGTTCCCTTACCATTATATCTTTTACAAGGAATATTTGCACTGGTTTTTCATTTTCGTTTTTCTTTCTTTGTTTTCCCTTCTCATTGATGTTCAATACGTTCTTTTGGTCTTTGCTCTCAAAAGTGCATACCGTCTTTGATTAAAAAAAAGAAGTTGTTTTTATACTGTGTGTGTGTGTGTGTGTGTGTGTGTGTGTGTGTGTGTGTGTGTGTGTGTGTGTGTGTGTGTGTGTGTTTTTAACCTGGCTTGTGGATACACAGTGAAGCAAAATGGCCGAACTGTCCAGGAAGACAATGGCGCGCACAGTTTAACAACTTCAAGTCCAACAATGGAGGTAGAAGCAGTGACACAAGCACTCCACTGGCTTTCATCCACAAGCCAGTTTCAAACTCAACAAGCCATGATACTGAGTGTGTGTGTGTGTGTGTGTGTGTGTGTGTGTGTGTGTGTGTGTGTGTGTGTGTGTGTGTGTGTGTGTGTGTGTGTGCGCGATTCTGTCTGTCTGTCTGTCTGTCTGTCACACACACACACACACACACACACACACACACACACACACACACACACACACACACACACACACACACCACACACACGCGCACGCACGCACGCACGCGCGCGCGCACGCACGCACGCACGCACGCACGCACGCACGCACGCACACGCGCACACACACACACACACACACACACACACACACACACACACACACACACACACACACCCTGCGTGCGTGCACAAGCTTACGCTTCTCTACTCAGAATGTAGAAGAAACAGAAGAGTAGGAGGAGGAGGAGGGAGGAGGAGGAGGAAGAGGAAGAGAAGTTGGAGCAGAGAAGGAGAAAGCGGAGGAGGATGGAGGAGGAAGAGGAGGAGGAGGAAGAGGAACTGGAGAAACAGAATGAGCAGGATTAAGAGTAGCAGAATAATAACATGTAAACATCACGGCAGGGCTCAAGGTGAGCTTTGTTGACACAGGTCATGGTTGCGGACCGTTCTGTCTCCAAAAGGAGTTAGGCCGTCCTAACTCTAAGGTATTGAAACAGGAGAGTTGCCAAATTGCCACCACCAGCTGAAATCACGCCAGGTTTCTGCGTGAAGTTACGTCATCGCACGAGATCTTCCTAACATTGCGTTCAGTTGAGAGAAGATATGGCGGCGGTTCTGTGGACCAACCAGATGACGTTACTATTTTTAGTGGATGGGGACATGCTTTAAAAACATTTCTTCTTTTATCTTTCCCTTTTTTAAACAATTGTTTTATGTTTCTCTATGTGTTTAGTATTCATTAATTGAGTTACCATGTATGTATGTATGTATGTATGTATGTATGTATGTATGTATGTATGTGAGATGTATGTATGTGTATGTATGTATGTATGTGTTGTATGTATGTATGTATATGTATGTATGATTGTATTATTGTATGATTTTATGTATGTATGTATGCATGCATGTATGTATGTATGTATGTATGTATGTATGTTGTATGTATGTATTTATTAATTTATTTTTCTAATGTTTCTGTTACATCGAAGAGAGAATCTATGAAGAGGGTCTCGTGGCTCCGACTTCGCAGATGTCCGATCTACGCATTAGATCAACGCGCTGGTCAGATCTTGACCCGTCAGCTTTGAATCATGCACAATGTGGTCTCTAAAGTTGCGCAATGTGGTCTCGAAAATTAGCACATGTGGTGTAGCGTATATGGCCTAGTCAGCACGCAGTGACACCCCTTGATGAAACTGAAACTGTTATGTGGAAGATGAAACGGGCTATTGGAAAGAAGCTCAATTTAATATTTTTTGGGCTTTCATTTGTTTATTGTCACTGTCTTATGTTCTGTGCCACCTCTGTGGCGTAATCCCTGGCGCCGCTCTTTCCGGCTCTGCATCCACATCCATTTCCTGGCCTGTCCTGTCGCGCCTCAGCCTCCACACAGGCAATCCACAACGAGCAGTCATTGTCGAGTCGCCATGAGGCACCCCACCAGAGGAGACACTGCACTGCTGCCGAGTCACTTCGGTGGTGTTCAGTGGTGTCTGTTATGATCCAACACGCACAGAACACCACCCACTAAGCCCCCTACTGACAATGATCACTTTGTCGCGGAGCCAGCGTGAGTGTGAGTTCCCCGCCGGAGGGCGCCACCACATCCGTCCAGAGCGAGTCTGCAATAACTTGAGGTAAGGTCAGGTAAGGTTAGGTAAGGTAAGGTAAGGTAAGGTAAGGTAAGGTAAGGTAAGGTAAGGTAAGGTAAGGTAAGGTAAGGTTGCTTATAGCTAATCCGACCGCAAAGGGTCATATCAGGGATTTCACCGCGTTGAAGTCAACTGATAAGTCATTTGAAAAAAGGAACTCATGGACACAACCCTTTAAAACACACCTTTTAAAAACACACCGCAAATTTGGTTAAGACTCTTTCTTCTGTAAAATCTTAGATCAGATGAAAAATGTCACTCTCTTTCAGAAGTTCAAATATCACTTCAGTGGGGCATCTCTGAATAAAGTTTTCATGGAGTCTGATGCAAAATGTTTATGTCTGATATACTCTAAAAGAGTATGTTTCACTGTGAGCGGTACATGACACCGAATGCACCGCGGAGCTTCTTCACCTTTTAGAAGATAAGAAGGGGTGTAAAAAGGAGTGGTCTGTATGTAAACGGCACAAACTATTTCTTCTTGACGGCCGCCAATAATAACTGGCTCTAGGGAAACCAATAGCCATTCTCAATAACTTACGGATGGCTGTCGTTTTGTCTAAAGCCGTTTCGCCTACACTTTGATCGTAGCGGCTTTAGCGCGCTCCCTCGGTTGAGTCTTATCTGCTGTCGATTCGCTGTCATGACGGAATTCCTTTCGCCTATTACAACGCGTTGACTTACCAAGTCGATAGGCAATGGAAGTAAGCTGCGACTGAAATCTGTTTGCGTACACGCACTTTTTTCTTTTTTTCTTTTTGTCTTTCTTACTGAAGTGTTCGAACACTACTATACCCGGTGTTCAATGGACATTTTGAAGATTGTTTCCATCTGTTTTGCAGTACAGTGAATGCCTTTTTTGTTTGCTGAAAAGAGACGGTCGATCTTCATTCGTGAATTTCATGATAGAATGGGAATGCACAGCGTTCGCATTTACAGTTCTTGAATGTCCTAATGGTGTTTTATCTCTTCTTTTTTTTCTGAACAACTAAACGCTTATCGTTCTTGTGGAACTGAATAAATACATGTTCGACTAAATTGGATTTAAAGCGACCGCATTGGAATTGAACGCTCTACCATTCACACACACACACACGCGCGCGCGCGCGCGCGAGCGCACACACACACACCCTACACACCACACCCACACACGCACGACGCGCACCGCGCCGCAACAGCCGCGCGCGCGCGTGCTGCGAAAAAAACGATAGAAATTCTAGGTGAAACAAAACAAATTAACTTGTAGTATAAATTCTCAGTCGACCTAGCCTAAAATGAATTTGGACAAACAAAACAAAACTAAACAAAACAAAAAACAAAAACAAAAACAGTAAGCAAAAAGAACTGCACCCGAATATGTCAGTAACGGCTACTCCACTGGAACGCACTGAGGGCTTTGACGCGGAGTGGAAATGGAAACTGAAGTCCCCTGACAGCAGGCATAAAGGGCCAGAGAACTGAGGCCTTTCTTTAACGCTGATAGGTAAAGCGTTAGAACAGGACTGATGATTATGAGAAGAAATGATAGTGAGTTAGTTAGCTATTTCATTAAATCATATTCCGTGTCGATGATATGAGATGTAGATCAAAACAGAAAACTGTAATTTTAGAGATCAGATTTTTTTTAAGGGGAGAGAAAAAGAAGAGAGAGAGAAAAGAAGAAGAAGAAAGAAGAAGAGGAGAGAGAGAGAGAGAGAGAGAGAGAGAGAGAGAGAGAGAGGAGAGAGAGAGAGAGAGAGAGAGAGAGAGACGAGAGAGAGAGAGAGAGAGAGAGAGAGAAGAGAGAGAAGAAACGAGCAATAAGACTACATAACAAATAACTAGCTAACCTAAATATTGACAGGTTGAAAAGATTAAACTGATCCCAATTTAATTTAACATTAGAAACAGGAAAATACATTCTACGACTTCCGAAGTAGGAAAGTTTTCATTGAAGCACATTTTACCAGTATATGCTCAATTGTCAGTTCAGCGAGCAGACACACTTAATGTCTTTACAGTACTTTGTCGTTAAAGCATTTAACAAAAAGTCTGCACGACAAGGTAACAATTGATCTAAAATGACAGTCAAGAGGATGTCATGGGGTTCTGTTCCGGTCTGGGACTGCATGAGAGTGCTGTATTTAATGCTTAAGGTTAATAAAAATGTTTATGTTTAAAACTTTGTTTTTCCTTTATCTCGTCTTGTAATGTATAAACATGAACATATATGTCGGGTGACAGAGCGTTCAATGTATTGACTTTCTTGCAATTCAGACGCAGAGCATTGTGCTTCACACCTCTTGAGGAAAAAAAAAAAAAGATACGTTTCTTTTGCCAATCCGAGAACGTTACTATTCTGGATGATTCAGTCCAAAACTAATGGCTGAACGAATTGACCACTAGCTCTATAAGAATGTTACTATTCTGGATGATCAGTCCAAAACTAATGGTTGAACGAAGTGACCGCTAGCTCTATAAGAACGTTACTATTCTGGATGATCTCAGTCCAAAACTACTCATAGGCATAAGAACGTACAGTGAACCGCTACTGCTGAACAAGTGACACGGTCTATAAGACTTCTATTCTGGATGACTCAGTCCAAAACTACTGGCTGAACGAAGTGACCACTAGCTCTATAAGAACGTTACTATCTGGATGATCAGTCCAAAACTATGGCTGAACGAACTGACCGCTAGCTCTATAAGACAACATT
>CM031595.1:18715110-18717610 GCA_018398815.1 Conus ventricosus | reverse complement strand
TCATGATTGTTATCCTCATTTTTTATTTTTATTTTTTTTTTGTTATTATTATTTTTTGTTGTTGTTTTGTTTATTATTATTCTTATTTTTTGTTTGTTTTCATTTATCTTCTATTTTCATTTGATGTTCCCTATGATTACATGACCGCTTTGCTTGCTTCTTTGATTTCTTACATTAATTGATTTCACTGCATGTTGTAGTCCTACTCAGGGCGAGGACTGGATGTAAAAAAGCGCGTTAGTGCTTATCTATTATCCTGGTAATAAAGAATTTTGTCTTGTCTTGTCTTGTCTCTCTCTATTACCGACAACTGTATTCATAAGGCATTTGACTGATGTCCCCACATAGAATAAAAATAAACGGTGTTCGGTATGTGGAATTTAAATTATTGAACTGGAAACATCATAAGGTGTGCACATTTCTGTTGTTTTCTTTCTTTGTATGGTTACTGATACTTGTTAAATTTTTTTTTTTTTTTTGCATGACGTTGTTGCTTAGTTTTATGGTTGAAAGATATATTATACGCCATGGTCTGCTATCAAGACAGTTATCTGACTGCGATCCGGAGTCTCTCTCTGACTCTCTGTTTTCTCTGTTTTTTGCCTCCGTCTCTGTCTCTGTCTCTGTCTCTGTCTGTCTGTCTGTCTGTCTGTCTGTCTGTCTGTCTCTCTCTCTCTCTCTCTCTCTCTCTCTCCTCTCTCTCTCTCGTTTTATTACTTGTTTAAAAACTATTATTCTCACTTGGTTAAACGAATTAAAACTTACATGTGACAACTTGGTTGTTTTGAAAATTGAGAAAAGTATATTTGATATGGATAAAGATGTATTATTGATTGCAAGTTATATTCCCCTGAAGGTAGTCCTTTTTATAACTACACTGATGTGAAAAATTGTATTCTTATTTTAGAAGAAAAATTGCAGCATCTAATCCAGAATGGAAATGTTAACATAATCTTATGTGGTGATTTGAACGCCAGAACAGGATGTGAGCAGCCCACCATTGAAGCCTGACAAGTCATTTAAATCCACTGGATGACAGAGAAAATGAAGAGATGTATATAAGACATTCAAAAGATGGAAATGTGAATGATTTTGGTCAAAACGCTTTTAGATTTCTGTTTCATGTTTGATTTAGTCATATTGAATGGATTTTGTGAGGGTGATCCACGCGGCGATTTTACCATAAAATATGTATCACCAAACGGTAGTAGTGTAATTGATTATTTCATTGTGTCTGAAGAATTGCAATTTGATTTTGATTTGTGTGTTAGTGATAATCTACACTCTTGGCACCTACCGGTTGAATTGAGATGGAAGAAAGGAATGACGGAAGAGAAAGAAAGGAAAATGAATGAGGGTGGAGAAGAGAAGATTGTATGGAATGATGAGAATGCTCAGACTTACAGGGATGAATTGGAATCTGACATGTTTAAAGAATGCATGGAGCAAGCGAACGATGGATTGGATGGTGATGGTGATGAATGTCTAGATGTGCTTACGGTGCGATGTATGTGCTGCTGCATGTATGGTGCGTACAGTAGGGAAGAAGAAAAAACAAAAAGATGACTGGTTTGATAGGGAATGTGAAGTAATGAAAAGACGAGTTCAGGGCCTTCTGAGAAATTACCAGCGTTCTCAGACTGAAGTTAATTATCGAAGGCAAATTTATGTAAACGCACGGAAAGAATATAGCAAGCTAAAGAGAGAGAAAAGGGAATATTTTGATCGTTCCAGACTAGAAAATTAAAGGATTCAGTTAGAGACCCGAAAACGTTTTGGTCAACTCTTAGAACGATTAACAGAAAGTCACTAGTATATAATGAAATTTCAATAAAACATGGCATGATCATTTTTACGGTGTTTTTAATTCTCATGATAATACTTACGAGGAGGATAGTCATACTGACCCGAGTAATGAAAATATGCAAGAACCCCTGTTTAATGACCCACTCATAAAAAGCGAAATAGAAGAAAGCATTAAAAGATTAAAAAGCGGTAAAAGTGCTGGCCCAGACGGAATTGTAAATGAAATGCTAAAAAACGCAAACAATTTGGTTATTGAGTTTCTGGTGCGTCTTTTTAACAAACTTTTCGAGTCTGGGACATTTCCAACTCAGTGGTCGAAATCCATCATAATACCATTGCATAAAAAAAGGTGACATCAATAACCCAGATAATTATCGAGGCGTAAGTCTGTCCAGTGTATTAGGCAAGATCTATACCAGTATTTTGAATTCAAGACTTACTAAATGGGCGGAAAGAGAAGAACAAATTATTGAAGAGCAGGCGGGTTTTAGAAGTGGATATAGCCCATTGACCATATTTTCACTTTATATTGTTTAGTTAAAAAATATCTCTCCAGAAATTCAAAATTATACGTCGCTTTTGTTGACTTCCGGAAGGCTTTTGACTCGGTTAACAGAAACCTATTATGGGAGTGCCTGAGGAAATCTGGTGTGGATGGAAAATTGTATCATGCGCTGAGAGGAATCTATAATAC
>CM031595.1:18700110-18705110 GCA_018398815.1 Conus ventricosus | reverse complement strand
GGTTTCCTTTGAATGCTGCGTAGACTTCACTTTGATTCCGAATGAGTTCAATGACATCATCATCATAAAACAGTTCAAACATTTCAACAGGATCTTGGGCAGCTTGGATGTATTCGCAGGGGAGAAATCCAGGGGAATTTGCTTTTTTGTCTCGTACTCAGGTCAACCTTTCGGCCAGTCTCTGTTACCTGGTGGTGTCTGGCTGGTCGCTTGCGCTTCGCTGATGTCTTACCACTGGCTTTGGGTGGTAACCTCTTTCTCAACCGGCTAGGTCGTTCAGGGGCAGTGGAAGTAGAGGGAACAGGTTCTCCATCTGATGAGGACTCACTGGAAGATCCCTCTTCATCAGCCACCTGGAATCACCACACCACACACACACACACCCCACACACACACACACACACACACACACACACAAAACCCCGCACACACACACACACACAAACATAATATACATCTTTGTGTAAATTCAAAAACAAAGGAATGCAATCAGATTGAAACACGCACACATGCAAACGTGCACACACATGTATACACACATGCACAACCAACAGACACACACACAAATATGCACAATGTCACACACACACACACACAACAACACACACACTCACACAAAACACACACACACACACACACACACAAATATACTATAGAACAGACAAACTGAATCAGGAAATGTGAGGCTATAACCCCCTCTCCATTAGGCAACCCCCCACCCCACCCCCACCCCACCCCTCCACCCCTTACATTTTTTTTTATCAAAACATTATGAACTCACTGTACTTTCCTCTAGACTTGCTTCATCTCCCACTCTCTGTCTACCGTCAGGGTAAACAATTGTAGCTGATGCTGACACAGCTAGCTGTCGGCCATTCAGGTTATGAATACCACCCTCCCCATCCTCTTCTCCACTGTCCTCATCTGTCAAGGGGTCAACAGGAGGTGGCTCTATAAAATATATCAGCTGTTCGAAATGAAGTGTCATCATCCAGCATGTCCACGACTTGGTTTACTGTGAATTGTCTGGAAAAAAATCCAAAGAAACATGCTGAAACAGTTATGTGTAAAACCTGTACCCATTCAGTCTAGCGTCCCCATATGGGGACGCACCTTTAACAATGAATAAATCAAAAACAACATTTAATTGGGAAAAACGCTGACACACATTTTTAAATTAGACACTTTGCACCAACATTTGTCATAATGTTATATCAAAAGGTTTATAAAACAAAAAAAGAGCGTCTTACCTTTAAACCGGTCCATGTTGTTGTTCCAGAAGTTCAATCCTCAATGCAAATGGCAGCCTCATGCTAAAGTTGGCAAGGAAAAATAACTCTCGCGTTAATTTTGTCAGTGCAAGTAAGTTCCCCTTTTAACTGTGAATCAAGTATTTCACAGTGTTTGTCCTTGGAAGTAATTTAAAGCTAAAAATTGTTGCCGTCCCATATGGGGGACGCTAGGCCTCGCAAACAGCAGTTAAGTCATCTCACGACAAAAGACATGGCAGCATTGTGTTGAAAGACGTCGGGTTGTTTGGTCAGATCTACTTGCAGTGGTCATAGTGTGTAGTGGGGACAGAGAGGGCGTGGAGAAATGGTGATGGGTCATAATGTGTAGTGGGGACAGAGAGGGCGTGGAGAAATGATGATGGGTCATAGTGTGTAGTGGGGACAGAGAAGGCGTGGAGAAATGATGATGGGTCATAGCGTGTAGTGGGGACAGAGAAGGCGTGGGAAATGATGATGGGTCATAGTGTGTAGTGGGGACAGAGAGGGCGTGGAGAAATGATGATGGGTCATAGTGTGTAGTGGGGACAGAGAAGGCGTGGAGAAATGATGATGGGTCATAGTGTGTAGTGGGGACAGAGAAGGCGTGGGGAAATGATGATGGGTCATAGTGTGTAGAGGGGACAGAGAGGGCGTGGAGAAATGATGATGGGTCATAGTGTGTAGTGGGGACAGAGAAGGCGTGGAGAAATGATGATGGGTCATAGTGTGTAGTGGGGACAGAGAGGGCGTGGAGAAATGATGATGGGTCATAGTGTGTAGAGGGGACAGAGAGGGCGTGGAGAAATGATGATGGGGGCTGAGTGTAAGATGGGGAAGAGCATTCGCACCAAGGAGGGACAGGTGTGGTGCAGAGTGAAGGGAAGTTGGTACATGGTGGTGTGTGTGTGTGTGTGTGTGTGTGTGGTGTGTGTGTGTGTGTGTGTGTGTGTGTGTGTGTGTGTGTGTGTGTGAGTAGAGGAGAGGAGGAGAGAGAGAGAGAGACGAGAGAGAGAGAGAGAGAGAGAGAGAGAGAGAGAGAGAGAGAGAGAGAGAGAGAGAGAGAGAGAATGCAAATGTGAGCATGCAGACATATTTGTGAGCAGTTGTGTTCAAGTGGTGTGTGTGTGTGTGTGTGTGTGTGTGTGTGTGTGTGTGTGTGTGTGTGTGTGTGTGTGTGTGTATGTGTGTGTGTGTGTTGTGTGTGTGTGTGTGTGTGTGGTGTGTGTGTGTGTGTGTGTGTGTGCGTGCGTGCGTGTGCGTGTATATGCGTGTGCGTGCGTGCATGCGCGTGCCTGCGTGCGTGCAGCCGCGCAGGCGCGCGCGCAAGTGTGTGTGAGTGTGCGTGTGCGTGCATGTGCATTTTTGCGCACATAAGTGCGCGTGATTGCGTTCTCAACTGTAAAGCTTTCTTTCTCCAGACTGAATGGATTAACTGTCTCATGAAAGTTGGCAGAACCAAGCCAGGTGTTTCTGTTGAAGGGAACAATGATCGCTGTCATATTGAACCGTACGGACACGACGACCCAGTCATTGTAAATGTATGTCGATAATCTCGCGAACTACGGTGAATTTCAAGTCATGACCAGACATTGCAGCATTGTGTAGAAACACATGGAACGTGGTTTGTTTGATTTGATTTGCTTGCAGGGGGTGCAGTGTGTAGTGCATGCCAGGGGAGGGGGTGGGGGTGGGGAGGGGAGACAGGGAAGAACAGTTGTGCAGGGATAGTTGTGTTGGAGAGTGGAGGGAATTTGGCGTACATATGAAGGAGAGAGAGAGAGAGAGAGAGAGAGAGAGAGAGAGAGAGAGAGAGAGAGAGAGAGCGCAAATGTGAGCATGCATGCACATGTGTAAACTGGATATGCGTCTCTCTCTCTGTCTCTCTCTGTCTCTCTGTCTCTGTCTCTCTCTCTGTCTGTCTGTCTGTCTGTCTCTCTCTCTGTGCGCGCATGCGCGCGCGCGTGTGTTTCTATCCAAGCGAGTACTTCTTTCCATAAAAATAGGTGTTCTCAAGACACGTTTGTAAGTCGTTAGCGTTGGAGAGAGGAGAAATTTTCTTGTTGTTTCAGAGGGGAGTAAAAGCTTTGGAATTGAAAATGAAGTGCCGTGAAGTTCGATTATAGGCTTCAATTATCCAGTCTCGGAAGTCGCATTTTAAGAACCTGGGAACAAAGCAGATGTTGAGACTTTTTTGTGGCATCAGTTATCGGATGAATGGAGCACCTAAAGCTGTGACTTTCCCCCCCCTCTTTTTATCCCCTAAGGCCAAAATCCACCTCTTCATTTTTTGGTGCTTCACACTGTCCTCTTCATCTGCAAACAAAAACAAACAAACAAAACAAAAAAAAAATGCGGAAAAAAAGACAATTTCCATTACTAGCTTTTCTCCCTTCCTTTCCAATCGGTCTCTTACACACCATGCATTGCCAGTATGTTCTGTTACAAAGGGATATAATCTTGCTAATTTAGTGTTTGGCGTTTGATACAAAGTGTCTGGGTTCGTTCATGTTCTAATATGTGGTGTATTGGCACTCTCACTCTGATAATGTGCTGCTTATACAAAGAGAACAAACATAAATGAAACAAACGCCTTCATTATTCTTTTTTCTTTTAGTTTTTTCCCAGAGAGAGAGAGAGAGAAGGAGAGAGAGAGAGAGAGAGAGAGAGAGACAGACAGACAGACAGACAGACAGATAAAAAGATAAAGAAATATTAAAAAAAGAAACAAAAAACGAAGAAGAGCAAGAAGAAGGGCTTATAGGAACTTCAGAAACGCACATCAAACGTGCAGAAGAGTGATAGCAAGGAATGTAAGTTTCGACACCCATCGCTGTCACTCCTGAACTTCTAAACAAAATGTTTAGACTTTGACATCTTCAAATATAACATGGCAACAAGATGAGATCATATGACATTTTCACGTTCATGCCATTGCTAGGTATGCCTATGCACCATGAGAGAGAGAGAGAGAGAGAGAGAGAGAGAGGGAGAGAGGAGAGAGAAGAGAGAGAGAAGAGAGGAGAGAGAGAGAGAGAGGAGAGGAGAGAGAGAGAGAGAGGAGAGAGAGAGAGAGAGGGGAGGAGGAGAGAGAGAGAGAGAGTCACGTTGTATTCAAACGAGCCTTTCGTACCCACTGCCTAAACGGAAAGAAAGCATTTCGTTTGACACAGAAAGTCTGACAGTACAGTTTTGAAGTAAACATAACGCAAAGCTACCCAACACTTCTCAGTACTTCAGTCGTGCGTGGGACAAACCTCTCCGACACGGCTATGACGCAGCCTAGAGTCTTCTGCTAACTTAATCTGTGTTGGTCTAAGTTCATCAAGTTGTTGAAAGAGGTATGGTTTTGCCTCATTTCTGAATGGCGTTTGTCTCTGTGGTAAAGGAACAATCAAAGGAAATTGGTCTGTCAGACTTTAGCGTTGGAAGGAAGAGGGATTATCTTTTGGTTCCAGCAATTCTCTCTCTCCGCGCGCGCGCGCGCGCGGTGTGTGTGTGTGTGTGTGTGTGTGTGTGTGTGTGTGTGTGTGTGTGCGCGCGAAAGACATATTCAGGGATAACTGACTTCTTATCAAATTGTTTTGATGAGTATGATGTGTAAAAGAACCCGTGTGCGCGCGCAGAAGACATATTCAGGAATAACTGCCTTCTTATCAAATTGTACTGAGGTATATGATGTGCAAAAGAACCTCCACAAAGGCGTCCTCATGGGTGTATCAGCCTGCATTC
>CM031595.1:18677196-18699110 GCA_018398815.1 Conus ventricosus | reverse complement strand
ATATATATAATATATATATATATTATTAGTTTGTTTACGGTATTACATACTCTCATATATTGTTTATTATACCGTTTTATATTGTTTGCCTCTTTGTCTTTGTATCCACATCTTCTCTCTCTTCTCTCTCTCTCTCTCTCTCTCTCTCCTCTCTCTTCTCTCTTTCAAGATAGATTAGATAGATAGATAGATAGACAGATAGACAGCTAGATAGATGTATATGTATAGGTCTGTCTGTTTGCCCCCCTCTCTCTCTCTCTCTCTCTCTCTCTCTCTCTTGATTCTTTTTGTTGTTTCGTCATATTTGTATATTCCCCTTCAGCAACGAGGCTAGGGCGCTTCATTTGAATAAATTTTGACTCTCTCTCTCTCTCCTCTCTCTCTCTCTCTCTCTCCTCTCTCTCTGTCTAAAAGTCTACCTCCACCCATTTCAGTGTCCACCCGCCACTGTCTCTTCTTCTTCTTCTTTATGTTTCTCACAAGATTTATATGTTAAACATCCTTTCCTTTGAATGTCAACAAACAGCCACCATACGACAGAAGATTATACAGAACTCCCATCCACCACCACAGACATTAATACACGGTTCAAAAGCCAGCGCCGGGCGTTTCACAGCTTCGAGTCATTTTCGATCAGATCGCGGGCAGCTTTGGAAACCTATCATGTATTGACCAAATCATGAGCCCTTCTCTCGCCATAACGCAGAGAGATAAGCAACTCAAGCGAGTGGAATCCAAATGTCGAGCGTTTCCTCCACCAATCACAAGACACGGCTATTTCGGGTGCGTAGCTCCGCATAATCAGAAAAGACTATCTCTGTACCTCTTGCCATTGATCTGGTTGGTACTGAAGATGAGGTGGATTTAAAAGGATGCGAATAAACAGATCCGGCTGTTTCAACTTCTACCTCGTTTTTCACCTCTGTATGTTTTGCTGTACTATTTGATACTTACTCGGTCTTCGTGAATATTGTAAGCCGACTAGCGATTGATAGTAGAAGTGAGCGGTATTTATAGATCGCGACGACGTTGCGTTCCAACGACGCAATATCATTTTCTCACCTCCGGTAAAATACCTTCGTCCCCTCCCCACCTCTTTCTTCCTGGTTCTCCTCCTTCTCCTCCCATATTGCCCTATCCATGTCTTGTTCTTCTAGGATTGAACTGCGAGCGCTGTCGATTTGTCTACCATGTTAAATACGCCTGTCCTCCTTCTTTTGCTTACTACCGTTCTCCTCCTCCCTCCCCCTTCCATGTCCTTCATACCATCCTACTCCCTGCACCAAAAGAGAGGGATTTTGTAGACCAAACTGAAGACATTGCTATTAACTGTGCATGGAGAGAGAGAGAGAGAGAGTCAAAGCTTTCTTTTTTACTTCTAGCCCTTGCCAGAAACTATACATCCTGTTTGTGAGTGAAGAGATGTGGATCTTAAACGGAAAGAAACTGACTTGATTTTAAACGGAAAGAAACTGACTTGATTTTAAACGGAAGAAACTGACTTGATTTTAAACGGAATGAAACTGACTTGATTTTTAAACGGAAAGAAACTGACCTGATTTTACACGGAAAGAAACTGACTGGATTTTAAGCGGAAAGAAACTGACTGGATTTAAGCGGAAAGAAACTGACTGGATTTTAAGCGGAAAGAAACTGACTGGATTTCAAACGGAAATAAACTGACTGGATTTCAAACGGAAAGACACTGACTGGATTTCAAACGGAAAGAAACTGACTGGACTTTAACGGAACCGAAACTGACTGGATCTGAAACGGAAAGAAACTGGCTTAATTTTGAATGGAAGAAACTGGATTTGAAACGGAGAGAAAACTGATGGATTTGAAAACAGAAAGAAACTGACTCAAAGGCTGCCGTTTTCAAAATGTTAGTTTCCTTTATCGCCTCTCTGTGGCCACATACGTTTCGGATCATGTGATTCGCTGAATTCTGGAAACTGTATCACGAGTAATTCTCACCTGTCGCAATACTCCTTCCTCCCTGTTTTTCTATCCCCCCCCCCCCTTTCCCCCACCTCTATTCTTTGCAACGCCCCACATGTTGTGAAGTACAGGGTTACTTTTTTGCCGCCTGACAATTATTTTTTGAAAGCGAACTTGGAAAAAAAAAAACGGCGTGTAAAACTATTATTTTGTTTGTTTGTTTTTGTTTTTTTTTAATACGCTCTTCGGTTTTTTTTTTTAATAACCACTTGTAAGTGTTACAACAGACAGCATAGAAAACAGACTGCTGCTTTACTGAACTTGACTCAAAATACAAATAAACACACAAAACAGGATGCAAAGTAACGCAAATTTGATAGACTGTACAAAACAGGCAGTGTGAACTTTCCGCACAAAGTCTTCACCAGACTGTGACAAGTCTCAAAGTCCTCACTGCAGAAATTGAGCTAGGGGATTTGTAGGAACGTCTGCATACAGCCTCATGAAACAGCTCTCAGTTGCAGGGAAGGAAAAAACCAGAGCCCTGAAAGCAATGGCAGAAGCGGCAGAGAGGTGTTCAAGCTGGATCTGGTCAAGGAGGAACAAAAGTGAACTTCATAAGGCTTAATTTCCCTACAAATATCAGGTGTCCCTGTGGCTCAGTGGTTAAAGCGCGAGTCATTAAGTAGAAAATGAGCATGTCCAGAGGGTCATGGGTTCGAATCCCAGCCATGGCTCGTCCCAAGATGGGGAAAAAAAAGGGGGCAGCAGAGGGACATCCGGAGTCATGAACGGGTGTGGCCCAACCCCCCTAGAGTGTCAGGAGATAAGGGCCGAAACACTTGCTTGAAGGGGGCTTCTCTTCTGAGGACTCTCTGCTGCCACGCTCTCCACGAGTTTCTTTCTACTGCATACAAACATTAAGCATGAGCAAAACAGTACTTCCCTTTGGCTGTCAAATAACAATGCATCCACCAGCAGGAAAGAAAGCGAGGACTGTTCAGAAAAACTCAGTAAAGAAGCAGGCTGCAGGGAGAGGTTGAGGTCAGTGGTGGGAAGGTGGAATCTGAGAAGTGAAAGAGATCAGAAAAAGAGGGGTTGGGGGGGGGGGGGGGGGGGCTCTGAATGTTGGTATGGTGTCTGCAGTGAAAGGGAAAATGCCAGGGAAGTGCATTATGCGTGGAAATAAGGGGAGAAAATGGTCAGCCGCCTATAGCATCCAACCAAAGTCTGACCCCAGGATGGATTGCCCCATCCTGGCACCAAAGGTGAGATGGAAAACGGGAGAACCCCAGAAAAAAACAACATCTAGTCAGACACAACTGGCCTTTTGAATACAGCTGCAAACCTCCCTGGGGAAAAAATCCTTATGAGGGCAGGGGGGGGGGGGGGGGGAAAGGGAAGGGAACATGGAGAGGTTGGAACAGATGCAGAAAAAAGGGGTGGGGACGGGGGAATTAGGGGGTTAGGACGGAAAAGAAGGTAAGGAAGGAAAAAGGCCACATAAGTAAAGACAAGTGGGTAAGATGATCAACCTGCAACCAAAAAGACAAACCGGTCACGGGCTCAAAATTATTCTGGCTGCAACTTGGTCCGTAAGTTGTAAGAGCGATCAATGATGGATATGATAAAAAGGAACTCTCATCAACACAAAAAGAAGGCATTATTGTATGCATTCCAAAGGTGACAAACCTAAAGACCAGATAAAGAACTGGTAGACCCATCTCGCTTTGAATATCGTGTACAAAATAGGATCTACTTGTATAGCTAACCGATTAAAGCAAGTGCTTTCCCTCTATCATCAATGAGGATCAGACTGGTTTTATTCCTGACAGGTATTTGGGAGATAATATTCGTCTTATCTATGGCATACTTGATTTCATGATTGCATCCAAAAAACCAGGTTTACTTCTTTGTCTGGATTTTGAAAAAAGCGTTTGATAGTGTAAGTTATGATTTCATGTTTAAGGTACTACACGTCTTTGGCTTTAGTCCAAGCTTCTCTCAATGGATACAAACATTTTATACAAATATTAAGTCAACTGTGTCTTTTGAATGGAAAATTAGCTGGGTGGTTCCTTGTTGAGAGGGTTGCCGTCAAGGTGATCCAATTTCTCCGTATTTATTTGTTATGTGTTGTGCGATTTTGGCAAATATGATAAGACAAAATAGAGGTATAAAGGGAATTCAAGTAGTTTAATACTGAAAGCAAGATATCACAGTATGCAGATGATGCTGAACTACTATTAGAGGGAGACAGAAAATCATTCGGGAATCTACACCATTGAACATTTTGGAAGAGTATCTGGACTTGTATTAAACGCTGAAAAAACAAACGCAGTATGGCTAGGTAGTAAACGAAATTCACCTGTTAGGTATATGCCGCATTTAAACATAAAATGGAACCCTCCAAAGTTCAAAATTTTGGGTATCTGGTTTACATGTGACTTAAAACATTGCGAAATCATGAACCTTGAAGAAAAGTTTGCAGAAATCAAAACACTGTATAAAACCTGGCTCAAAAGGCAGATAACGCCACTTGGCAGAGTGGCGGTGCTTAAATCTATTATTCTTTCCAAACTAACCCATCTATGGATGTTATTACAAATCCACCGGACTATATTACTCATGAAATCCAGAATTTTATATTTAAGTTTGTTTGGGGCAAAAAAAAAGGAGACAGAATCAGTAGGAAAACGTCTGTGAAAAGCGTAGTGCAGGGGGGAATCGGAATACCAATCATAAAGAAGCATATAAATGCTTTTAAAATTAACTTGGATTCGTAAAATTTATCAAGTAAACACAGTTGGAAGAAAGTGCTTGTTTCAGTATGAAAAAGCAGAAATTATCAACAAACTAGGATCCAATCTGCATGGAGCAATAAACTGAATAGCTCTGGAGAGACGTATTCAACGCTATAGAGAAACTGGTAAGGTTGTTCATGTTAAAACTACAGAGGAACTCTGTTCAGAGCCTCTGTTTTGTAATCCCAACTTAAAGATTGGGGGCAGATCAAACCTTTTATAAAAAACTGGATTGAAACGATGTATTCTGCATACAGAATCTTCTGGATGAGAACAGTGAATTTTTGAGTTTCCGGTCTTTCGTTGATAAATAGTATCAATACAGATTTTGTTATATATAATGGTTTTGTTAGTGCTGTGAAAAATTATTCGAGAAAAACAGGACTAGAAATGAAATACTGTGAGGAAGGTATGACAAGTAAATATTAACTGAAATCTGTTCAGTATCAAGAGGAGCCTCACATTATTACGATTTATTAAATCAGGACCTAACAGAACCAGGTTTTTGCAGTAAATGGAATGTAAGACTACATAAGGAGGTTACATGGATGAAAACTTTTCACAAAGTCCGACAGATAAAAGACATTAAACAAAGATGGTTTCAAAAGATAATTATTAACAGAATATTGGCGACCAATGTTATTTTGCAAAACATGGGAATTGAAGAGTCAGAAAAATGCTCTTTTTGTGAGAGAGAGAGAGAGGAAAAAGAAAATATTCAACATATATTTTGGCATTGCCAGTACATGCAAAACTTCTGAAAGAGTTTCAAAATGTGGTAAATAGAAAATGTAATTTTATATAACTGTTGCTTGATGAAAATATTGTTCTGTTATGGTTGTGATTGTAACTTTAAATCTGGTAGAACGTTTGACTTAATCCTGCTACTGGCCAAATTTTATATTTATAAATGTAAATATGAAAAGAGTTTACCATCAGTTCAAATCTTTATTGTATTTTTGAAAGCCAGCTATGAAACAGAAAAGTATGCTGCTCTTTTAACATGTCCCATGGAAATTTCGAGGCACAATGGATTCCATACTTGACGTTATTGGAGTTTAAAAACGAATTATCCATTGTATACAAAGGCTATGACAACGGCCAACTGTGTGTGTGTGTGTGTGTGTGTGTGTGCGTGCGTGCGTGCGTGCGTGCGTGCGTGCGTGCGTGCGTGCGTGCGCGCGCGGCGCGCGCGCGCGCGCGCGCAGTTGTGTGTGTGTGTGGTGTGTGTGTGTGTGTGTGTGTGTTTATGTATTTTTCTTTTTCTTTTCGTTCGTGTGTTTGATTGTTTAGTTTTCTGTTGCTTATGTTTTTCTGATTTCTCTCCCTAAGGCTTGTTGTGAATAAAAAAAGATTCTTTCTGTGATTTGATGTGCAAACAACAATAACTTGTAATGAATTACGTCCAATCACTTCGTTCTAATTAATCGAATATGAATACACCAGCCGGTTCTGAGGGCATATCACTCTACGTCAATCTGTGTGCTCTGTTTGAAAATCAAGATCACTTGTATTCGGAGTAGAGAGAAGTGTGTGTGTGTGTGTTGTTGTGTGTGTGTGTGTGTGTGTGTGTGTTGTGTGTGTGTGTGTGTGCGTGGTGCGTGCGTGCGTGCGTGCGAGCGTGCGCGGGCGTGTGTGTGTGTGTGTGTGTGAGCGCGCGTGTGTGAGTATGTGTATGTCTAAGTGTGGTTTTTGTCTATCTATCTACCGTGTGTGCGTGTGCCTGCGTGCGTGCGCGCGAGCAGTGTGTGTGTGTGTGTGGTACGAATGAATGTGAATGTGCGTGCGTTTTTGTGCGCGCGAGAGAGAGTTTGTGTATTATACTGCGGTCTGTGCCAGCCTCTATGTGAATTCTGTCACACGCAGAAGAAGAAGAAGAACAGAAGAAGAAAATTTTGTTAGTCACTATTTCGTTTATAGATGTCTGTTATTAGAGGTGTAAACAACCGTCAATACTGGTTATGAGTTATGTCTAATCATTTCGATGTACTTATCGAACATGCTCCTGTCTTTGTGTTATTTCATGGTGTCTGGTTGTACTCTTTGAAATTCGAAATAAAAACTTTCCAAAGAAAAAAGGAAAGAAAAAAAAGCAGAAATGTGGATAGTTCTTCTACCAATCAGATGACGAGACTATGTTAAGTGCATGGCGACAAACAAATGGCTGAACAGAATGTGAAAAACGTTTTTTTTTTTTTTTTTTTTTTTTTTTCCTCTTTTTTTTAATTCAAACCCCTCAGGGTTCAAATTTTTGTTCATATTGAAGAGAAGGGGGGGAAGGCTGATTAGCGCTAGTTTTGTTTTTGGTTTACATCCGCCAGTAAAAGGTAGGTAGGTCTCCCCCTCAAAGAAGGGGGGCGTAAAGAGGGGTTAAAAAAAAAAAAAAAAAAAAAGAACTACTGTTTTAAGCGACTTTTTTTTTAAGGCAAAACACGTGACGAGGATGCTCGCTGATGACATCGCGAGATCATGTGATTTCCCTTTTTTTTATAGACCCACGGGCGATTGCATTGCGTTGATGCTCAGCTGTAAAAAAACCGTAAAATGGTTTTAAGCGACTCGTGTTTTTTTTTTTTTTCTTTAGGCCGTCCCCCAAGGGTACACACATCAAAAAAAACCTTGGGGCTCCCTTTAAAAACGCCCGAACTGTACCCTTTGAACCTTACCCCCTGAGCATGACTGACTCTTTAGCCCGGGGTTTAAAAATTAATATTTGAAGAATAACATTTGGAGATTAGTACTGCTTGGTTTTAAAAAGTATTTATTTCTATTAATGTTGAAGAGGGTTTACTTATCAAAGGATCCAAGGGAAACATCCTTTACCTGCTTAAATTGCGGTCCTACAGGAAGTGTAAGACAGTAGGGGTCACGAAATTTTTTAACTTTATAAAGACATGAGACCCCATACCCTGAAAGGTTTTTTGGGTTATGAGAATGGAAACCCCCCTACTCCATTACCTGCAGGCCCTTTTAATAAAGGTTTACCAAACTAGAAAAACTGGATGGTCGTAAACGACGTCTCGTATTCGGATGACCTAATGAGTGAAACTGACGACCGAGTCCCAATTGTTTACAAAGGGGTATCACATCGAGACATGATGCAGATATGTTAAAAAATTGTTTGGGAAGAACAAAGAGCAGCGTACCATCATTTTAAATAGTCATTATCTGGGGGTTTAAAAATCCCCTGAGCCCCCAGATTACGCATCTACCAAGCAAAAGTCCCCCCGGCAAACTAAAAATACTTCGGGGGCCCTTTAAAGACCCCACCTCCCAACCTCAGGTTTTTGGTTTTGACACCCCCGGGATCCCTGCCCTTAGAACAGGGGTTTTTCCCTTTTAAAAGTCAGGGGAATGTTCAAAAGTGAAACAGGTACCAGCCGCGAGACTGAAGAGAAACGCACCCATGCCCGATTGCGATGATCCCAAACCCCGCTGGGGTGAAAGCCCTTTTAAAGGACCCTCTCCGGACCTGAGGGCCCTTTAAAAAGCAATGTCTCTGAATATTTTAAAAGGAGCTGTTTCCTTACCCCCACGCAGAAAAAAAATTTTGTGTCGATACAAGACAGTCTTCGTCCGGCCCAAGAAGGGATCTCCGTGAAGAGACGCAAACAGATTTTTCAGAAGGGGGTTTTTTGGGGTCTTTGTTGGCACCAATCGTGGGTACTCCTGGGCCCCTTTGCTAAATAGCTTTTTTAAAGGAAATTCAAAACGCTGAAAGTAGGAGCATGAAAGAAAATGGGTTAATGGACCCACGTTGCCGAAAATTAAAACCGCCGGAGGACCCCGTACTGAGCACTGCGAGAGCGACCAAATTAAAGCGAATGCGTACATTTTGGGATCGTAGGGAATTCGATGGGATGACAAAGCCAAAAAGACCAACAAGCTTTGATGAAGTATTTTAAAGAGAGAGAACAGTTAAAACAACGACCCTGGGAACCGAAGAGATAAGAACACCAACTCCTGAACCCTGAAAAACCAGAAATATTTCCCCTAAAAAGGGGTGGGTGCAAAGGATTGAGGGAATGTGCCCAAAACGTTTAAAAAGAAAGCGGGGCACATTGCATCAAAAAAAAAGACCCTAACCGGGATGGAACCACGGGGGAGATAAGACGGGGTCAGGGATTCCCGAAAGAACGGGGGGACTTAGAAATACATATTGAGAAAAAAGCGAAGTTTCGCTCCGAAAGGATGGGAATTGTTCGCCAGAGCTCTCCGAAATCAAATTCCCCCCCAAGACTTGTTGGCATCCTGAACTTTGGAAAATTTATGATCAACCGCCGCCCAGGTCCTGAAGAAAAAAACCCCCCCGGGATACCCCGACTTCCGGGAAAAGAGTAAAAAACAACACCACCCACCTACATCGCCAAAAGGGACCCAACTGAAAAAGATGAAAGGGAAAGGGCGCCTCTACCGATCCTGTCCGAGGCAACACAATCCGTCACGTCCAGTCGTATGGAGGAGTGAAGGGTTTAAAAAGGCCAAAAGAAAAACCGCTGGTCTTGGGAAAAATTGGGTTGCCCATGAAACAACACCTTCACAAACCATACGTTACCGCTTTCCTCGACTTCGCATACGGGGGGGTATTGATCCCCAAAGGGCAGGCTATCCATTTTTTTCACCTAAAAGAAAGACAATGACGGTTTTTTGAAATTCTTACATTATTACGTCTTCAAAGTATGCGTGGGCGACCCCGAAAACAAGACCGCAAACCCTTAAAAGCAGCTTTTAACATTTTTGACGGGGAGAAAACCAATGAAACCCAAACGGAAAAAAGGGTCCAATTTTGAAATAAACTCTTTCAACCTTTTTAAAAGAGGGGAAAGTGTACCATTTAGTACAGAAAATAAAGACATAAAAGCCTCCGGGTTGAACGGTTCAAATCGGACCTAAAGGGAAAAGTTGTGGTTTTACTTTACAAGCACAACACCTAAGGTTGTGATGTTTTCCCCCCCGTGGGGGAGAGTTCAATCACAGCCTTTCACGCACATTAAACGGCCCCAAAATCGCCGTAACCAAGACAACCAAAAGGGGAAGTGTGGAACCTCCAACAACCCAACCAAAAAGGGACAAAAACCCCCAAAATTTGAAGGGGACCGTGTTCGTCTTAGAAAGCGAGGAGAATTTTAAGAAGGCTCATGCCATCGGGAGGGAAGAACTTTTCCCAAAAAGTAAACCCATAAACGCACAGTACCTGTGACCTACTACAAAGGGATGACCACGGTGATGCGACGGGGACCTTTTGTCGGGACTCAAAAAGTGGGTGACAAAGAGTGTTTTCGCATTGAAATCATTTTAAAACATCGAAGAGCTCCGGTGGTCGAACGGAGTATTTAGAAAAGTGGTAGGGGAAGACACGCCCCTTTAACTATGGACCCGCAGAGGGGCGCTCCCCCAACATACCCCACTGAACCACAAGGAGGGGGGGGGAGGAGGGGGGGATGTGTTTAAGAACCAAAGGACACTCGAAATCTTTTTTTAGGCGGTTTGTCATCGATACCTCGCAGTGAAAAAGTCGGCTGTCAATTCTGCTGGGTTTATTTGTTGGAGTGTCCTGTTAATTTGAAAACGGGGGTACGGCGCAAAAAATTTTGGGGGGTGGCGTTTTTTAGGCGCTGTCTCGGTTACGTTCTACCCAACCAAGAAACGACATCCTCTAAATATTTTTAACCCCTTCCCTCCCACAAACTCCTTGCAGAATTACCCAACAACATCCTACATTTTTTGACCAAATTTGCCACAACCCTTTGAACTACTCGGACACAGGTTGATTAAGGGAGATTTTTTTTAGAACACTATTTAAATTTAGGAGTAGGGAAAGGGATGGTTTGAGTTTAGATTGAGGCAACCCGAAAAAAAAACATTACTCGTTCCGGGGGTCGACACGCAAAGGAAGACGGGGCAGAGATGAACAACAGATACCCAAGCCAGGGAAAAAGGAAACGAATGAAATAAAGGGCGTATTCTCGGTCCCGGGACCGTTCACATTAAAGTGTACAAACGAGGTGGGGCCAAAAAAATTTGGGAGAAAAACACGGGAAAAAGTTTAGTTGGAACGGATACCATTTAGGAAGAGGCGGCTCCAAATACTCCCCCCGGCAACTTCAAAAGGAAGGGAAGCCATCTAATTTACTCGACCTCGTCCATTCTAGACCCTGGGCGATGTGAGGTGCCCTTTTTGAAATCGTCCCATGGAGACCGCAAAAGGGACGTGTTCACCACATCTTCGACAAACCCAACACGCCCCCTTAAGTCTTTTCGTTTAACACAGGGAGACCTTTTAAACAACGACACGGGCAAACCATATCATCGGACGAGGGAAGACCACGGACGCTTCATTTCTCGCCGACCCCTATGACATTAGCACCATGATCGCCCCTTTTTAAGCCCAACTATAAACCCTATAACAATATTACAATGATCGGGGGGGGTAAAAGCTTACCTGTGTTTGTGGGGGGAAAAAATACGGGAAGAGTCTGGGTAAACTCTTGGGGAGCTTACCCAAGGGGTCCGTGCCTATGCAAAAACCGGACCAAAGCGTTCTTAAAAGAGGGGGCCAAAAAGGGGTTTACAGATTGCGCGGGACTCATGTCCGGGCAAAAATTAACTTCAGCCCTGAAACAGAGAAGTAAAGAAGCCGTAAACATCTGCCCGGGCCTCTAAAAGACTACAAGGGGTACGCACAACATCGCCCCCGGGACAACGCGCCCGAAACTTATAAATCCGCACACGGGGGACCGGCAGTGGAAGGAAGAAAAAAAAAGAAAAAGATTTCACCCTGTAAGGCATTTTTGGATAGGTTTTTTTTCGTCATGCCTGATTCATGAAAACCCTGTGAAGGTGCAAAAGCGGAATGGATCTTTTTGCCGTCCTTTTAAAAAAAAAAACCCTTTGACAGGGGCTTTTGTAAAAACCCACCCTTTCACTTTGCTCCCAACGCACCCTCGTTTTCTATTAGCGGGGGCACAGCGGCAACGGATCAAAAGCAACACCCTCCTTCATCAAAAACCCAAAAGTAACCAATTAGAGGAACTCCCCCGGACCCCAAATACAACGTTGCTCCTGTAAATAACTGGTTGCATATCTCTCATCAGGTGATTGTCTTTGAACAACGTGTGACCCCCCCGTGAAAACACCTACGCCCAGAGCCTATCTTGAGACGACGCTCAACTAGGGGCAGGATGCAAGTCGGGACCTCTTCCCGGGTGGCGCTTTTACCGGACTAAACCAGGGCTATAACGACACTACGGACTGACAACAGGGGTTTTAGAACCCGGGGGTTTTGACCGCCAGAGCTTTAAAAGTGACATGTGGGCACTGCACACGACATTAACCCAGGTCGTTATCTCATCAACGGCGAGATGTAAAAATTTAAACAAACTCCTTCTAAAACGCCTTTAACCTAATGGGCAGCGCCGGAGGAATGGCATCCTTTCAAGTCGTATCACCCACGCGTCTTTTTTGTGGGGAAAGTAACCCACCGTCTGGGGCCCCGGGGCTCACGAAAGGGCCCTTGAACGAGGAACGTGCAAATATCCCAGAAAAAAGTGCAAATTAAGACTTTGCACCCCCCGGAAATTTTAAGTACCATCCAAGACAACCTTTTCCTCGTCGACCCCAAAAACCAAACTCATCGCGCTGGTGGACACAGAAGCGTTAAAAGGGGAATTTCAACCAAAAAACCCCTTAATTTTTCCCCATACAACCTGAATTTTCTGTGTCTTACTGAACGAAAAGCAGATCCCTCCAAGGGCCCTACTCCTGATTTTGAAAACAGCAATATTTTCGACCCTTTTTACAACACCATGTTAGCCCTAAATGCCCCCACCGGACGCTGGTAAGGTATTTCCTACGAGAGTACGACAGGGGTACCCCAAATTTCGCTTTGACGGCCCAAGCCTACGGGAGGAGACCAACATTTGAACTGACCCCCGGAGCCCTGCGTCTGGAGATAAATTTTAAATCAGGCTTTGGGCGCACCCCGTGCATGTTTGGGTGTATGGAACTAGACTACGGGTGGGATTGACCGTACCCCAAACCTAAAGACAAAAAAAAAAGAACAGTATTCAATCGCCTCTTATTAAAAAGAGACTCAATGCCAGACGGACGTTGGGTGGTGTTTTTTCCCAGAAACAAACTCCCGATCCTACCCCCCCTATGGTTTTGGATTAACCGATCACAGTGGGGACCGGGTGACATGGTGGCCGTGGGGGGAAAAAAAAGGGACATGCCAAATTTTTTTGATTTTTGGGATTTCCACCGAGCCTTTCCCAAAATTTTGTTTATTTTTTTTTTTAAGACAAGTTTGCATTATCATTTTAACCCCCCAATGGATTCAAGAATGACTTCTGCCAACTGGGTTATTACGTGCTTTATTCCTTTAAAAAAAAAGCAGAGATCTTTTTACGTCTTCGATATCCCTTTCATCCTCATCACCTAAAAAAAAACACCAAAAGTATTTGCAATGTTTGGATACCACGATAGACGAGCGGTAAAAAAAAACGAGACATCACGATTTTTCCCTCCATAAAGTGTTCACCCTCCTTTGACCATAAAAACGTGTTTGACGATTTGAATGCGTTATCATCAATTTAAAAAAACTCATTCGGAACCCTTGGTGGAACGTTTGCTATCGAGGGCTCCCCATGTACCAGAACTGGTCACAAAAAAAGATTTGAAAGGGGGGACGCACAGTTTCCTACATTCAGACAGTGGGAAAAGTTTGGGGATTAATCGGGATAGAAGACCCTTCAAACCCTCAATTGTTGGCGTTAAAAGGGAAGGCCGGGGAAAACAGGGAAACGCTGCGTTTCAAATAGCGCAACTTATTCGTTGACCACTGCGAGCGCAGAAAAAGATTTTATCTTGAAACTGATTGGTTTGGGAGCTGGTCAAAACCCAAAGGGATGAGACGGTGCGCGTAAAAAAAACATCTTGTATAAGTATACTTTGGGATACAGCATGAAAACATAAAAGGGTCGAAGGACGTATGATGTACCTTTGGGGCAAAACCCTTTTCGCAACAGTGAAATCACGGGGGGCTGGACTCAAATACCATTTTTCAATACAAACGCCCCTTTTCCACACAAAGGTGGCCGTTTGGGTGAAATCACAGAGAGGCGTTCAAGGGAATAAAGCAGTTTTCAAAGGCGATACAGAGCACAAACTTTGGGAGAAGCAGTTCATGAACGACGTTCCGATACGACCCAAACCCCCAGTGGTGTTTTTACCCTGTGAGATGACACGACTCATGCGGGCTCCGGAGGGTACGGACCACTTTCCCCGCCCCAGTGTTTTAATGGGGGGAGCTACGACAGAGTGCCCCAAGGCCCTTTCCCGAAAAGAAAAGAAAGCGAGAGGCCGCACGTCAAGAAAAATCCAACCGAACGCCTCTCAGGATGGCTCATGGACAATGTTTTGTGAAATTATTTTAAAAATATGTGTGGGAAATTAAAAAAAAAAAGTTTTATCATTATTAAACATGCCCAAAAAATTTTTTTGAAAGATTACGCTTTTTATAACCTCGTTCAACCCTTTTTTTTTTTTCCCCCGAGGCTTTTCTGGGTTAATGGCCTTTAAACCGTGCACTCCCAGGTTTTTGTTTTTTTTTTGTTTTAGTCAATGTAAAAACCCCCCGGGGCTATCAATTTTTTAATGTCTTCCAAAACCCGTGACACTCCCTTGTTTTTGTTTTACATTGAAGGGGCGGGGCGGGGGCTATAAGTTTTTGTCCGAGGGTTTGTCCTCCATAACCTCGTGAACTCCCCTTTTTTTATGTTTTTACATTGATGAATGTACCCAACCGGGGGCTATAATTTTTTTTGTCCCCGGGGTTTAAAGCGCCATAACCCGGACCTCCTTTTTTTTTGTAAACACCCGGGGGATCAATTTTTTTAAAAAGTCTTCCATAACCTCGTGACACCCCTTGTTTTAAAAGTTTGACATTTATACGTGCGGGAGCAAAAAGATTTTGTCCTGATGGTTAATGTCCTCCAAACCTCGTGACACTCCCCTTTTTTTTATTTTTACATTGATGAAACCCAACCGGGAGCAAAAAATTTTTTTTGTCCTAGGGTTTAAAAGCGTCCAAACCTCGTGACACCCTTTTTTTTTTGAAACCCCGGGCTATCAATTTTTTTAATGTCTTCCCTAACCCGTGATACCCCTTGTTTTATTTTGACATTTATGACGGCGGGCAATTTAATTTTGTCCTGAGGGTTAATGTCCTCCTAACCCTTTTCACTCCCTTTTTTTTTTTTTTGTTTTTTTTTAAAAGGGACCCCCCCGGGGGATAATTTTTTTTCTGGGTTTAAAGTCTTTCCAAAACCCCGTGACAATCCCAACTTTTTTTTTTTTGTCTTTATTGTAACCGTTTAAAGAGGATCTTCATAAAATTTAAAAACCCAAACCCCAAAAGAGCTTTTTTTTTTTTTTAAGTTTATAACCGTTAAATCGGTGATTTTGACCCTCAGGGAATAAGGAAAGTTGCAATTACATCCATAACATTAAACCAAAACCAAGAGCTTTTTTTTTTGGGTAATAACCTTTTAATCGTTAAATTTACCCTCGGGGAAATTTAAGGGAAAGGGGCAATACTCTCATAAAACCCTAACAATACCCGTTTGCCAGTGCTTTTCCTAGCATCACAAAACCCAAAAGACCTCTCTCACCATGTACAACTCAGCCCGCAACAAAAAAAAAAAAAAAAGGTAACTGAACTGACTGTTGAACATTGGGTTGGGAGGGGGCGGCAAGTTTTTCCCTTTTTCTTTGTTTCACCATTTTTTAAATTTGTTTCGATGCGCGCTTGTATATTTTTTTTTGTTGGTCGATGGAAAGTAAAACTTGGTGAAAGGGATCACGTTTGACCCGGCTGGTGGGTTTGAGGGCTGATTAACGGTAAAGCTTTAGTCTTTGACCCGCTTTTACTCCCCTTTTTCCAGTTCAGGTGTCGAAATGATGTACCGACTATCTTTCAAAAGAGAGAGGGTATGACTAATTTTTTTTCCAACTTTTGTCTTTTCCTACCTCTCTAGCTTCCCCCAGAGAGACATCTTTTGATTAAATGACTCCCAAAAACCTCTTTTCTCTCTTTTTTTATACACAGCTCCCTTCTCCAAAAACGACACGCCCTGCTTTTTGAACCATTCAACACGCATTCATTTACTTTGGGCTTAAAAAAAAAAGGGTGAATCTCTTTAACACACACACAGAATAAACACTCGAAAACCCCTCCTTGGACTGGCAATTTTCTTTTACTGCATTTCTTTTTAAAAATTTAAAAATTTCGATTGGACCTCCAGGGTCCCTCGTCCCGTAAACAGGTCTAAACAAATCCCAACAAACCTTTGTTTATTTATTTAATTTTTTAATTATTTTTTTATAATATTTTTGATCTGTTTTTTTTATTATTTAAAAAAATTAAAATAATTTTGGGGGGAGGGGGGGCATGGTGGTGGTGGGGTGGGTGGGGGTGTTTGGGGATGGGGGTACTGACGGGGTGGGGATGGGCACCCCCCTTTTCACGGTAAAGGGCACCTCAATCGGGGAGTAAACCTCAATACCATATCATGGAACGTTGTAAAGAAAGAACACACACACATTCACAAAAAAAAATAGGGCACAGCTACCTCAGCACACGCCACAATGATTTGCTAGTCTTTTTCTAACGCGTTTATAAAGGGTTTCCATTCAAATTTGCAAAGTTGGTTAAATTTTTTTTACAAAATTTTTTTTTTTTTTTCAGAAATAGGATCACGCACCGCCCTTTCTTTCCCCGAAGCCCAACGTTTAGCGTAAGGACATCTGGGGCGGCACATAAAAAACCAAACATAAAAAGAAAATACTTTCCCCTGCACGTTTTCGGTAAAATATTTACCGCAATTCAAAACCCAAATCGTCATGTCCCATCATCATGGGGACAATTAACCGTCTGCCGTGTGCAAGCGGTTTTACACCAAGGAGTACTTTCGCAAACACCCGAAACTCCACAGTGGACAGTCAAAACCCCCCCGTCAACGTCAACACAGACTGGTCTCAGCTCCGATACAAAAAAAGCGAAAAGCGCGAGGAGCACGGTGCTTTTCACTCCCCCAAAAAAAATTGAACACACCTCAAAGAAAAACGACTATTTGACCCTTTACCCTTAAGTCAAAAAGATCTACAACAACATTTGGGAAAGCATCAAAAACCTAAACGCCCCCCCAAAAAATTTAGTCGCTAACTTTGTTTTGGACCCTTCTTCGGGTGGTCCAGAGGGGATGACCAGCTCTTTGATCTTTTTCATGACCAAAAAACGGTTTCAAAATCAAATTTTCTCATTCTTTTTTTTTGAACACAAAAAGAGAGGAGACTTTTTTTTTTTTCCTTTTCCCCGCTTCCATAACAACCAAAACGCCCTGGAGAAACCCCAAACCATCAACCGAAAGGGATTTTTGCGTTCTTTCAGAGTTTTAAAAGATCAGCATTTTGGAACACGTTTTAAAAAGAACCCCCAACTCTCGCTACTCTGTCCAAGCGATCGCGTCTACGTCCTTTACGTGTATCATCTACCCGATTTCCTATCGGTTGGGTTTCGATAGTTTTCCCGCTTTCATCGCCAAAAACCCCCTTTTTTACCACTGTTCAAAGAGACGAAAACCACGGTTTTGTTACAGAACGGGGTTGTTTGTTTCGTTGTCTCGCTCTTCACCGAGGTGCAACTTTCCACTCTCCCAAAAGTCAAAAAAAACCTCTTTCACCATGGGCGGGTCGTTTACCCCCCCCCAAATTTCCCCCGGGGTCACCTTTTCAAGCTAGAGTCGGGGGAAAAAGCCGCGGGCAATTCATGTTTTCAAATGACAAACGCAGTCACCCCCTTTTCTTGTCCCGGGTTTGCCGCAGTGACACAAACACCGGCCAACAGAGTGTTACAGTAAAACAACATTTTTTGCTATCATAAAATTGACAATTTGGGGGACGCTCTGGGTTGCTCCAAAAGCCAAAAAAAACCGGCCTACGGGAAAGGACACTAAAGAAACACGAAAGGACGTGTCAGGGCGGGCATCCCAAAAACCGACAAAGGGGGGGTAAACACACCTCCTGAATCGGGGTTTCCAAAAACTCTGCGGGTACGGAATTTTTGTCAACCCTGATTTTGGTTTCCTTTTAAAAGGGGTACTTTTGACTTTGAGGCTTTTTTTTAGACAAAAAAGATCTACCCCAAACGAAAACAAGCACACTCTCACAACATACACCCAGCACGTTCCGCTCTCCGTGCTGCCGGGTTCTAAAGTACCTGATTTTAGATGCTGTCTGTTCGTCATGACGGGGACCCGCAACAACTGGGCAATCGTATGATAACACACAGGACGTTTTTAGACGCCTCTTTTTGCTCCTTTAACACATTTCGAAAATGTGTTCGATACATTAGATCCTCATTAAACCACGCAGGACCAGACGACTCAAGAACCGCGCACATCCCGCAAAATGCTAAAAAACAAAATTTGATGATATCCATGAACTCCCGTGGGAGGGGTTTAATCTTCCAACATGCCCCCAAATTCCCCAACCTTACTTGATTTCGGGTGTTTTTTTAAACCTGTCTGAAAACGACACTCGTCCCGATGGGGTTTGATCAGGCGGGCATATGTTGATGATGAACAGGATGAGTTTGGCTCCAAAAAAAAATGACCCCCCCCCAATTTTAGAGCGTTTTAAATACTTATAAAAAAAGCAAAAAATCAAAAATGTGCATCGCCCCCCAAACCAAGTTTTTAGACATGCCAATTTTTTTGGCCCTGGTTCCTATTTTAAATATCTCAATGCGTTTGGATAGAAACCTAAAAGGGGAAAGAGACATGAAATTTGGGCAAAATGAACGAAACGTGTCCCCCCCCACTCTTTCTTTCACCCACTCAAAAACAAAACATCACGGACAAAAATACCTCCTTTCAAAAGGGGGGAACAAACAAAATTACCCCTTAAAAAATTTCCTTGTTGGGACAACAACAAAAATTGGACCCTTTCGCAGGGTCTCCAATCCGATTGACGAAACACGCTTAAGAGATCTTCCAAAGACGCGCCTGCCAGGAAAACTTGAAAAATTGTTTAAAACACTACCCCCCGGAAAACCCCCAAAACAACCAAAAAAACAACCCGCGCGCGTAAACATTGTCGGGACCTTCCCTCATTTTCCACAATACCAAAACAAACAAACCAATTTTGGGTAGGGCAGACAAACCCGTCCTTGGTGCAGGGGAAGACCCAACCGTTGTACCTCGGGCTTCATGCAACCCCGCCCCGGAACACCCCACGCGAAGATGCGAGACAGGGTTTCGGCGGAAAAAAAAAAGGGCGTCATGGTCCAGGCCGAGAATGGTAAGTGGCTCACACCAAACAACATTCATACCAACACAAATTCAACAACAAAAAACACAGTTTAGGGCCAACTAACCGAGTCGAGGTTTTGGGGGCGCAAAACCCCAAAGCTACCATTTTTACGGCTGTCAGTTTTTTCGGTCATGACTGTAGCTCACTCGAGGGAAACGACCCACCCCTTCAAAAAAAAACCTCTGACTGAACCAGACAAAAAAAAAACAAAACATTACCAATTTTCTCCGTGAGGAGTGGGTTACTGGGAAAATGTGGATGTGAATGGCAAAAAAAAAAAACAACAAACCCACTGATTACACCTTTTTAGAAATCGTTTCCTACAACTCAACCCTTCAAGCTTTCACCCATTACGCAAAAGCATCTTGGGGGCTGTAAAGACTCGACTGTTTGGTCTTTTGAATGTGATATTTCTGTACCCAACATCAAAACACTTTTTCTGAACTGCAACCCATCTTCAAAACCCTTTGTGGTTGAGAACACATGGGCAGTACATCCGACATCGGAACAACACAACCTACTCAGTCAACCGCGTCGAAATTGGTCGGGCACTTTGGGGAAAAAAAATGTTTTTGGACCCCTTACCAATGGAACGGAACATGGCTTTTTTGTACCAACATCACTTAGCCTTTATAAACCCCAACCCTGTTTCAAGGAATTGGTAACGGGGTCTGAGGCGCGCAGACAGGGGGAAAAGGAACGGCAGACTATTTTTGGCTGAAACCCCAAATTGAGGCAAAATGCTTAGGGAAAACTCTGACAACACGCCAAACCCGGACATTCATTTTTCACCGCGGGAAGCCCCCAAAATCGTCAAAAAAGGGCGGTTTCAAAACGACGGGGTTGGGACGGGTTTTTGAAGTGGAAAATAAAAAAAAAGATCAACTGGGCACTCCCGATCCAATTGGGTTTTTTCGTCTACCAATACGCCAAGAAAAGCATGTTCAGTTTTTAAAGATTTTTACCAAAGTCGACAGACAATTTCCACTTTTGAGAGGATCGGTTTCGCTGTACATGGCACCTCGCCAAGTTGGATCAATCTACGCCCACCGGGGACAGCAGTTTTTCGTTTTAGTACGATCGGGTTTCCGAGCAAGCTGTCAACACACGCTTCACTCTTTCAAAGGGAACGACCCGAGCGCCGTGGGGTGTCAAACGTGCGCCCCTTGCCTGGCCCTGCCAAATAGACAAACGGGCACCCGGCTTTTCAAAACGAAAACCGGGGGATTTTTTCGTGGGGCCGCTCTAAAACCTATTTCTGTTTTGGGGAAAAACCCAAAACCAAAATCACGTAAAGGGTTATAAAAAACACAACGCCTTCCCAAAGAAACCACCAAAAAGGGTTTTTCAAACGCGAGAGATGGGATTGGAAAAACAAGGTTCAAACGGGCGGAAAAAGTAATTTACGTACCTCAAACCCCCAAATTTTCTTCCTTTTTTTTATATTAAACAGTTCCTCTTCTGACGGGGTCACAACTTTTCCTACGCTTGTAAGTTTTTTTTTTTTAATTTTCCCCTCCCTGGCGCTTGTTTTATTTTAAAGAAGCGTTCCAACGGATTGGGCTTGAGAGTGTTTCAATATCGTTTTCTTTTTTACTCGTATCGAGTGTCGTTTAAATCCATTTTTTTTGGGAAACAACCTCCACCTCCCGGGGTTTCCGGGGGGTCCTTCGTTCGTAAAACTGACTAAAGTAACATTATTTTTGCTTAACTTAATTTCCGTTTAATACCGAACGTCACGGACGGGGGGGAAACTTCATTTTTTAAAAATTTATATGCCTGTTGGGAACAAGATTTTTTCTTTTTTTTACGCAAAATAAAAACCTCCAGACCATTACAGGGTTTGATGGTTTTTAAAAAAAAAAATCAATTTTTTAAGAATTGCAGACAGACAAAAATTACGGCAAGTGCTTTCATCGCCCCTTTAAAGGGGTTTCTAACGACACACTTATCTCGGATCAATTTACCGACCACTTGGTATACGCTTCGCCCCCCAAAAACTTTTTAAAAGCACTGTGAAAAATCACATGATCAGCTATTATGGGTTTAGCCGTACATTTTTAAATGAGCCCCCTGTTGGTTTTTTTTTGTTTTTGTGTTGCACCCTGGAAGACGGTGAAATAAATAAAAAAACAAACAAAAACACCTATTAACCCCCAAATCTCATTCTTTAAATGGGAAAAAACCGGTTTAAAGAGTAACATGCCAGCTAAATGGTTCAAAAGGGAAGTTTTGGGCCTTTTAGGGGAAATGACTGTCTTTTTTTTAGCATGTGATTCACCCTTAGAGACGGCCTAAAGAAAAAAAAAACAACAGATCGCTAAACCAATCTTTCGTTTTTTTTTTCGCTGAGCATCAAAGCAAAGCAAACGCCCGAGGGGGCACATAAAAAAGTCACTCGATCTCGCGATTCTCAGCGAGCACCTCGGGCACGTGATTCGTCCTTAAAAAAAAAAAATCCTAAATCTATGTCACTTTTTTTTTTTTTTTTTTTTTCCCCCTCCTCTCCGCCCCCTCTTTGAGGGGTGAACCTACCCACCTTACTACTACTCTGCCTCCCTGTTTATGAAAATTTATATATAGTTACGGGCTACATATTCGTGGCTTCTGTAAACTTCCATGCGATTGGGCGGAGACAGTGCGGTATTAACTTTCACCATTTGGGAACACCTATCAAGGGCCAAAAAAATCATTTTTTAAAAAACGGCTCTGTGGGGGGGGGCTTTGTTTTTTTGGGGGGGGAAACCCGGGGGGTATTGTATTCGGGGTTTTTGAGAAATGTGTGGGGGTGTGGGGGTT
>CM031595.1:18667271-18672271 GCA_018398815.1 Conus ventricosus | reverse complement strand
CCTAGTCTTCCTTCATTGCTGTCTTTTAACTTTCTGTTTCTCACTCTCTGACTGTCGGGGTGCGTGTCTGTCTCTCCCACCTTATCTACCTGTCGTGTATGTGTGTGTTTTGTGTGTGTACGTGAGTGTGAGCGTGTGTGCGTGCGTATGTGAGTGTGTGTGTGTGGGTGTTTGTGCGTATTTGAGCCTGTGTGTGTGTGTGTGTGTGTGTGTGTGTGTGTGTGTGTGTGTGTGTGTGTGTGTGTGTGTGTGTGTGTGTATGCGTGCACGTGGTGGTAAAACTGGGGTGATATGTGTGTGTGTGCTAGAGCGCGCGCGCTTGTGTGTGTGTGTGTGTGTGTGTGTGTGTGTGTGTGTGTATGTGTGTGTGTGTGTGTGTGTGTGTGTGTATCTGAAGGAAATATCAATCTAGACATTTTAAATGTTTCAATTACTGAGGATGAAATTGAAAGAGTCATTAAATGTTTAAAGAATAATAAAGCAGCAGGAGTTGATTTAGTAAGGAATGAATATATAAAGAATAGTGTTCCTTATATGACAAAGTTTTATTGTTTATTGTTTAATCGTGTTTTGGATTCTGGTATTATACCAGAAGATTGGGTGACAGGGTTAATTGTACCACTCTATAAAGGCAAAGGAGATCAACAAGACTGCAATAACTACAGAGGGATAACACTGTTAAGTTGTGTAGGCAAATTATTCACGTCAATTCTAAATAGCAGACTTACTTATTTTGTTGAAACAAATGAACTTATTTCAGAAAACCAAGCAGGTTTTAGACGCATGCATTCAACGCTTGACCATGCTTTTGTTCTTAAATCATTGATTGACATGTTTGCAATCAACAATGGAAAATTATACTGTGCTTTTATTGATTACAGAAAGGCATTTGATTCTATTTGGAGACATGCTTTATGGCACAAACTGTTGAGTCAAGGCATATCTGGGAAAATTCTGCACGTTGTAATCAATATGTATGATCAAATAAAATCGTGCATTTTTCTAAATGGTCAAAAATCAGAGTTCTTTGGCAGTTTTAGGGGAGTTCGTCAAGGAGAAAACCTTTCACCCTTATTGTTTTCATTATTTTTGAATGATCTACAACAGTTCCTTATTGACAATAACTGTTCTACTCTAGAATATGATTTAACGCAAGAGTTAAAACTTGAACAGTTTATTAAATTGCTTGTATTGTTATATGCTGATGATACAATTTTACTGGCAAATTCTAAATCAGCTTTGCAAAAAGAACTTAATGCCTTATATATATATTGCATTGCAATGGCAATTAGAAGTAAATCCAAAGAAAACAAAAATAGTTGTCTTTCATGGTCGAAATAGTATGCGTGAATTTTTTTTTCTTTGGGAATGAAAAAATAGAGGTTCTTAATTCAATTAAATACTTAGGCATCGAGTTCAGCAGAACAGGTTCGTTTTACAAAGCAAAAAAATGTGCTTATAATCAGGCTGTCAAGGCAATGTTTTCATTATTACAAATTGCAAGGAAGCAGAAATTGCCAATTGATGTTTGCATACAATTATTTATTCCATAGTTGTACCTGTGTTGTTGTATGGTTGTGAAATTTGGGGTTATGAAAATGTTGATATATTAGAAAAGTTACAGTTACGTTTTGTAAAGTATTTATTTAGATTAAATAAAACTACAATGACTTCAATGATTTATGGTGAAACCGGAATCTATCCAACCAGGCCATTCCAACAGTCACAGAAGAACCAGTCAAGAGCCTTGGAAGATGGTATGATGATACGCTGAAAGACACACAAAGAGCAAAAGAAACCAAGCAGATGGCGGAAGAAGGCTTGGAGACCATTGACCAGTGTGGGCTCCCTGGCAAATACAAGGTCTGGTGTCTGCAGTTCATGCTGATACCAAAGCTCCTATGGCCTCTGATGATATACGACATCTGCACCAGCACAGTGGAGGCAATGGAAGCCAAAATCAACAAGTTCACAAGGAAATGGCTTGGTGTCCCACCCTGTCTGACTGACATCGCGCTGTACTGTCGCCAAGCAAAGCTCAAACTACCACTGAAATCCATCCTGGAGGAATACAAAGCAGGGAAGATCAGACTTCAAAGCATGCTGGAGGACTCAGGAGACAAGGTGGTAGAAGCAATCAAGCCCCAGCTAAAGACAGGCAGAAAATGGAAAGTTCAAGAGGCGATGGATTCTGCAAAAGAAAGTCTCAAGATCAGAGAAATAACAGGACACACACAGACCAACAGACAAGGACTGGGGGTGACCAAAACTGAATGGTGGTCAAATGCCAAAGGAAAAGCCAAAAGAGACATGATGATTCAGGAGATGAGAAAAGAAGAAGACCAAAAAAGACTCCAAAAAGCAGTCCAGCAGAGCCAGCAAGGGCACTGGACAACGTGGGAGAATGCACTCCAAAGAAGTCTAACTTGGAATGACATTTGGCACATGGCCCCTCTCAGGATCAGCTTCATTCTCAGATCTGCATATGACCTTCTGCCCTCAAATGCAAACCTGGTGAAGTGGGGGAAAACAGACGATCCTGCATGCCCCCTCTGCCATGAAAAACAAACAGTGGAGCATGTTCTAAGCTCATGTAAAGTAGCCCTGTCTCAAGGAAGGTACACATGGAGGCACAACCAAGTGCTCAAAGAAATTGTACAAGTAGTCTGGGCTAGTACCAACACCACAAAAGGGAGAATCAGGACTCCAAAAGCACGCGCAACATTCTTCACGGCAGGAGGCAGCAAATCATGGCCAAGAACAACAGTGCCACTCGAAACATGCAGGCAGAGTCTGCTGGATGGGGCAGATGACTGGGAGTGCACTGCAGACCTCCCAGAATGGAAGAGTCACCCAGAGATCATCAGCAAGAGTGGCATGAGACCAGACATAGTAGTCCATTCTAAGTCAACCAAGCAGCTGATCATGATCGAGCTCACAGTGTCATATGAGAACAGAATGGAGGCAGCTCAAATCTACAAGACTGAAAAGTATGCTGATCTGGCAAACAGCCTGAGGAGAGAAGGCTATCAGGTCAAAGTCCTCACTGCAGAAATTGGAGCTAGGGGATTTGTAGGAACGTCTGCATACAGCCTCATGAAACAGCTCTCAGTTGCAGGGAAGGAAAAAACCAGAGCCCTGAAAGCAATGGCAGAAGCGGCAGAGAGGTGTTCAAGCTGGATCTGGTCAAGGAGGAACAAAAGTGAACTTCATAAGGCTTAATTTCCCTACAAATATCAGGTGTCCCTGTGGCTCAGTGGTTAAAGCGCGAGTCATTAAGTAGAAAATGAGCATGTCCAGAGGGTCATGGGTTCGAATCCCAGCCATGGCTCGTCCCAAGATGGGGGAAAAAAAAAGGGGGCAGCAGAGGGACATCCGGAGTCATGAACCGGGTGTGGCCCAACCCCCCTAGAGTGTCAGGAGATAAGGGCCGAAACACTTGCTTGAAGGGGGCTTCTCTTCTGAGGACTCTCTGCTGCCACGCTCTCCACGAGTTTCTTTCTACTTTATCTGTACTGATTAAAGTAAGAATGATAAGGTTCTGGGCTAACTTAGTTGTTCCTGATTCTAAGAAGTATTCAAACAAAGTATATAATATCTTACATGAACTATATACAAAAGGAATTTTCGTTTCACCATGGCTTAGTTATGTTAAAAGTATTTTATTTGAAACGGGTTTTGATTGTGTTTGGGAATCTCATTCATTCACAAACAGAAATAACTTATGTAAGTGTGTTAAAAAGGAGTTGCAAAATAATTATGCTCGTGATTGGCGCAGTTCTCTTGAAAACAGCAACAAGTGTGTATTCTGTAAAAGTATAAAGACTGTCTTTGGAAAAGAACATTATATTTCTACCTTACCAGATATTTATGTTATACCTTTATTCAAATTTAGATGTAGTAACCATAAATTGCAAATTGAAATTGGAAGACACCATAATGTTCCAAGAGAATTGCGTATTTGTCGTAACTGTGAAATGGGTGAAATTGGAGATGAATTCCATTGCATCATGGAATGTCCAAAATATAATGAACTTCGTGAAAAATTCATCCCTAAAAAATATCTAAAACCAAAGTCTGTTTTCAACTTTTGTAATTTATTTCAAAAAGGAAGACGTATTTGTTTGAATATTAGTAAGTTTCTAAAAAATGGGAAGATTGTTTAATGAGATCGTTACAGTTCACCAGAATTCAGCATTTCGCAACTATGTTCACACATTGTTCTGGGTGAGTTTCGTATTTCTCTTTGTTACATTTGTATCCTCCATGCCCCAGCAGGGGTCAAAGGATTAAATTTGAATTGAATTGAATTGTGTGTGTGTGTGTGTGTGTGTGTGTGTGTGTGTCCTTGTCTGAGTGCATCAGTTTATGCATGCATGCGTGCATACGCGCGAGAGTGCGTGCGTGTGTGTGTGTGTGTGTGTGTGTGTGTGTGTGTGTGTGTGTGTGTACAACCTTGAGTTAATCTGACAATAAATTGGTTTCAGTCAGTCAGTGTGTGTGTGTGTGTGTGTGTGTGTGTGTGTGTGTGTGTGTGTGTGTGTGTGCGTGTGTGTACGTTTCTTTGCGTTGTGCATATATGGATGCATGCATGCGTGTGTGTGTGTGTGTGTGTGTGTGAGAGAGAGAGAGAGGAGAGAGAGAGAGAGAGAGAGAGAGAGAGAGAGAGAGAGAGAGAGAGAGAGAGAGAGAGAGTGTGATTGTGTGTGTGTGTCCGCGCGCGCGTTTGTGTGTGCATGTGGACATGAGAGCGCCCGTGGGCGTCAACAATGGTATAGCTTCCTTTCTCAGGATTGAAATGAGCAACTGGCCTGTGAAAGTTGGAAGACCCAAGAACCAAGCAGGAGTGGGGTTGTGGGGGGGAGGGGGGGGGGGGGGGGAGCGAAGGGGGGTCTTTCTAGGTGTTTGAAGGGAACAATGATCACTATGGTAATAAGCCTAATACGCATGACAACCAAGTCGGCATTAATGCATGTTTATGGACTCGCAAACGACAGAAA
>CM031595.1:18653853-18658771 GCA_018398815.1 Conus ventricosus | reverse complement strand
CATGACTGCAAACCCCACGGCGAAAGATTCTACCGTGAAGCAAACTGCATCACGCATCCCGCAGCCATACTCGTTGCCGTTTCGTGGTAAAGCCAGTACAAGTCCAGAAACAGCCAAGCTTCCACTAACGGTTTTACATGCGCTCTGAAGAGGATCCTGGGTCGCAATCTTTGTTGAGTTTGAAAAGACTTTGGCTGTGATCAGTGGGCCTTTTCTCAACGACACTGGGCCTTTCCTTCAAGTCGGCCAGAAGGCAGATAAGAAAGAAAGAAAACAAAATACTCAGCGACAGTGTCATCTAGCTGGTGACTTCACACTGACTATACGTAGCAAACTTCGAAGATTTACTGTTCCACCGAACGAAAAACTCACTGCTATCCTTCATTGTTCTGTTTTTTTTTTGCTTTACGTTACTGATTTCAGGTTTTGTTCTTGTGATCCTTTTCTGCTACTTTTCATTGTTCTTTATATCGCTTCATGTTCGTTTTCACCTGTGTGCGTATGATCGTATTTGGAAAATGATTGTCCGTTCTTCGTTTTCATTGTCTTGAATGTTGTTTGTCTTGGCTGAAGAAGACCGAAGAGTTCGAGACGCGTCGTGTTTTGTCTTGTAACATAATTGTCTCATTAGTTCACAGAAAAGGCTGGTGTGCAATACTGTAGTATGTTTGTTGATTTTTCAAAAAACCAACCAAAGGCGCCACCTAAGAAGCCTTGGAGACTATAAGCTTGCTGAAGGCTCATTTTGAGAAGCATTTATTTTTATTTTTCCCCCATTCACCCACTCAAGCACATACTGTTAGTTAGGCAGAATTATCTACCACTGCAGATATGAATGCTTATCTCCCCCTATTTCTACAATCTAAGACATAAGAGCAAGCTTTGTTTATAATTCAATATTTCTTGCAGTCATTGTAACACCAAGCTGCTCTGTAAGTTGCTGGAATGGTGCTCGGTACTTATCCTTGGAATTTATTAGTTTGGTATATATATTATATATATATATATATATATATTATATATATATATATATATATATATATATATATATATATATATATATATATATATATATGCAGTTGTAACGTGTGTGCGCGTGAATAACCTCAGCTGTCATCTTTTTTTTGTGTTTTGTTTTGTTTTGTTTTTGCCATGGGTCTTGAAGTCAGTGTTTGTTTCTTTTTGCTGGGTCGGCAGTGGTGGGATCGGCAGCTCCATTCTGGCTGACGGCGGAAGGCCCGTTCAATGTGAACAACGGGCTGTGGTTCTACTGCTCTGGAACAAGCTCCTGCTCCACTTACCCCTGGGCTGAGCTGGGCTTGGAGGACTTTACAGGTGAATTCAGCCTGTCCTCCTCACTGCTCTCGCTGTTGCTGTGTGCTGCTGCTGCGTGCTGTCACTGCATCTGTTGCTGCTGCTGATGTTGCTGCTGTTACTGCATCTGTTGCTGTTGCTGCTGCTGTTGTTGTTGCTGCTGCTTCTGTTGTTACTGCTTCTGTTCCTGCTGCTGTTGATGTTGTTGCCGTTGTTGCTGCTGTTAGTGCTGTTGTTGTTGCTGCTTCTGCTGTTGTTGTTGCTGCTGCTGCTGTTACTGCTGTTGTTGCTTCTACTGTTGTTGCTGCTGCTACAGCTGCTTCTGCTGCTGCTGCTGCTGCTTGTGCCGCTTCTACTTAGTTTGCCCTTGTTGTAACCAATGTTGTTGTTGCCATTGCTATTGAGCTGCTATTTTTGCTGCTGATCCAAATGTTATTGCATTGTATTGTGTAATATATGGATGTAACTGTCCATAGACAGAGGCTGGTAACTGTTCAACATTTCAATTATCTGAGATCTCTCGATTTGATAAGCAAGGAGGAATCCAAACTCAAAATCTTGTTGAGGACAGAAAAGACAACATGGGCATTGTCCATCTGTAAAGAAGAACAACCGTATGTTCATGTAGATCTGAAATGACCGATGGTAATCATAGATAAAATTGAATTGTTTGCATTTTGCGCCCATTTTGAGGATATAAGTGATAGTTCCTTTTTGGTTTTCTTTGTCTGGAATGTTTCTGTCTTGCTTGATGAAGACCAAAGAGGTCGAAACGCGTCGTGCTTTGTCTTGTAATTTGTTTGTCGCATTCGTTCAGCGAAATAGTTTTTTAAGCCCGTTTTTTTTTTTAGGTTGTATTTCTTTTTATGTTACTGTATTTCATCGTAATGTAAGTGCATTGTATTGGAATGTGTTGTCTTGTGTGCTACTAAGGTATTAATGTAATGCTTTGTAATAACTATAGTATATCATACTAAAGTGTATTGTATTGTGTTGCATTGTCATATCTTGTACAGTTCTATACTGAGTGTTGCAAAATACGGTTGTGTAATGTGATATATATTGTGTTGAATGTTTCTGTGTTTTATCAGAATGTGTCGAATTGTTTTGCCTTGTGCTGTCATACAGTATAATGTGTTGCAAATATTCTTCGTATTATAACTTTATCATCGTATAGTAATGTACTGTGTTGTACAGTGTAGCATTTAAAGGTAGTGTCTTGTGTTGCAAAGCACTGTATTGTTTTCCCCACTACTTAATTGTTCAGCATTATATTGTTTGGTCAGTCAGTGGGGGATTACATCATTTAGGAGATCCAAGTAAAGGTTGTTCTGCACAATTCTTAGCCGCTGACAATGTTTGGGTTATTGAGCTCAGACTGTTCCATATCTTTTGATCTCCCTTGCATCCTTAAATGGATCCTCAAACATAGGCTTAAAGATTATCCCCTACAATTTTATACTGTTTGCATAAAAATGTTTTTAGTTTTTCAGCAACTTTTTTTTCCTCTCCACACTTTCGTTTTATTTTATTTACTACCTTTCGCTGGCTGCTTTGGGGGTGCTGTTGGATTCTTTTTTTTTGAACCCTTGGTGCTGAGAACACCACAGAATTACGGACTGTGTGTGTCTCTATTTGACGCCAAGAGCACAGACACAATCAGCCGTGTCTCCCTGATGAGTCCGATCCAGCGGACGAAAGAGGCCTAGGAGCAGGCAAGACATATAGATCTGCCTTCGAGAGGGATTGCGATGGTTCCCTCGTGCAGCCAGAGAAGGGTTTTCATATTTATGATATATATTTTCACATTTTTTTTTCATCTTGAATATTTTTTCCTTCTGAATTTGAAATCTTTGCCAAGTCATTACTATAATGATGGAAGAATTGTTGGCCTGCACTTGTTTTCCCCACCACTTAATTGTTCAGCAAAGTATTGTAATGCATTCTATTACATTGTGTTGTATATTGTGTTCTTTCTTATTGCTATACATTGTATTGCGATGTCTTGGTACACTGCATAGAATTGGCAGAATCCATAACGTCACTGATTGGCTCTTCAACAGATTTGATAACATGATTCTCTCTTTCTTTATTACTTCCCTTGCAGTGTGGTTCTACGTCACGCATGCTCTGATAGGGCTGGCAACTCTGCTAGCTATCACCGTGCTGTTTCTCTCCCTTTGCTCTCTGTGTGGCGAAGACGAATCCGTCACCACCCCCGGTGTTTTGGCTTTATTTTGTGGTAAGCGCGCCTATCTGTCTCTGCCTGCCTTTTTCGTCTCTTCGTGTGTGTGTTTGCGTGCGTGCGTGTGTGTGTGTGTGCGCGCGCGCGCGGGCATGCGTGTCTGTGTGTGTGAGAGCGTGCGCCGCGTGTGTGTGTGTGCGTATCTGTGTGTGCGCGCTTCCGTACTTGTGTGTGTGTGAAATCTGGCCTGCTCTCACGTTGGCGTTTTGGACCTATTTTGACTGACAGAAAGAAGCTATTAAAAAGAAGTAATCTGATGAGGTTTCGAACACAATTTACTTATGAACGTGTGTGTGTGTGTGTGTGTGTGTGTAGGGAGGGAGGGAGGGAGAGAGAGAGAGAGAGAGAGAGAGAGAGAGAGAGAGAGAGAGAGAGAGAGAGAAGAAGACAGAAAGACAGACAGACAGACAGTTAGATAGACGAACGTACAGACAGACGAACAGACAGAGAGATAGACAGGCAGACAGTAAATCAGGCGGAAGGAGTTGAGAGAGAGAGAGAGAGAGAGAGAGAGAGAGAGAGAGAGAGAGAGAGAGAGAGAGAGAGAGAGAAGAAGACCGACAGACTAACAGAGACCGAGACAGACAGAGACAGAAAGTGCATTAGGTCTGTTGTACAGCCACTTCTCCAGCAAATGCACGTGTGAACTTCTTGACTTGTCTTCAGACTGACTGTGGCTTGTAAGCTGTACACTAAATACACGACACGAGACTGACAGGCAGGCGAAACAACACAGTTACTCAAACATTCAAGAAGTTCTAGAGAGCCGCCACACCATGGAAGAGTAGACGAACCGGGAATAGGCGAACCGGACTGGACTAACTTTGTCCGACTCTAGGGAAAGGCCCAGTGACAACGAGGAAAGACCCACTGACCACAAGGAAAGTCCTGGTGACCAGCGGGAAAGACTGTAACCCGGGATTCTCTTCCGAGAGCATGTAAGATCACACAGCGAAAGCTTGGCCGTGTCTGGAGTCGTACTGTCCTCACCTATCAGCGGAACAGCATGGGTTGAGGCTGCGGAGTGAATACGGCAGTTGCTTGACAGTGGCGTTTTTCAGCCGGTGGGCTTTGCAGTCGTGAAATATGGGCTGGTGCACCCATAGGAACGCTCCCGTGGGGGTTCTTTCCGTGTCATATCCAGTGGCCACTACACAGAGACATCTGCCAGGGAGCAGTTACGTTCCTTGACATCTCAATGGAATGCCCTGTGTGTGCCTGTACCCTATGTGAACACAGCGCAGGCTTTCAAGGGTGGTGGAGGATTGCAGCCCAGCTGGTTTGCTCGGCAGGTGAGGACAGTACATCTTTGGGTCTCACTCACACCTTCGGGTCTATCTTTTTCTTTCTTTCTATGCA
>CM031595.1:18633853-18648853 GCA_018398815.1 Conus ventricosus | reverse complement strand
CAGTGGGAGTTGTTGAAGATATTTGTATTCAGAACACGTTATCAACATGATATGACCTTGCCCTGCGAGGAGGGCTCCATGGATGAAGGTGAATACAGACACTGCCAACAACAGCAACAATCAAGAGAGAGAGAGAGAGAGAGAGAGAGAGAGAGAGAGAGAGAGAGAGAGAGAGAGAGAGAGAGAGAGAGAGAGAGAGGCTGAGAGAGAAAGAGAGGCAGAGTGAGGGAGACAGAGAGAGTGACAGAGGAAAAGACAGAGAGAGAGAGAGAGAGAGAGAGAGAGAGAGAGAGAGAGAGAGAGAGAGAGAGAGAGAGGAGAGACAGGGGAGACAGAGAGACAGAAAGACAGAGAGACAGAGACAGAGAGACAGAGATATGAAGACAAAAAGGATGACTTATGTACAAAAGGAAAATGACACAGACGGCAGCATTAATCAAACCAAGGCCAACTACAAATGAACGCACAAATCAAGGTACACAGCAACACTGATTGAATACACAATAGAACACAGACCAGCAACTTATCGACATTCTTCAGACGCCGCGTGAGAACGATGACGACGACAAGAGGAGTACCATTTGGTGCATTTGTATGCTGATTCTTTTTTTTTTCTTCCATCTTCTGTGCCACCTCAGTGGCATTGCACCCACGGCGCTCATTCCGACTCCTCTCCACAGTCTCAACAGCCGCAGTCCGACTCACCACACGCACCGGGCACTGCCATCCTGGGAACAGTCCAATCAATCGTCATGAGCAACCCACCGGAGATTGCCGCACTGGAGACCCCAATCCGTTCGAACGACAGTCCCATGAATTTGGCCGATACGTGATCCAACGAATCAGAACCAATGTCATAGACATGGAAGGCAATCGAAATATTGAGGTCATCATGAGAGCAGGGCATGAAGTGCCATAGATTTTGAGACTTTTTAAAAGCAAATGCTGATAGATGAGGACGAGGATAATGAAGATGGTGCTTCAACATCCTGTTCAGGTCTGAGACTGCACGACAGGGCTGTACTCTACGATTACTTTCATGGTACATCCCGACGTCAACCAGGCCCGAGGGATACAGATACCTGCAGTGTTGGTCAGGAAATTTGAACAACCCTCTCAGACACACGTCCATTAAGTGGAAGAAACTCGACTGTGTGGTCCCAGTCTTCCCTGTTGAGCCCATGCTAAACTCAACTCGGTAGGAGCCGGATCGACGCCGATCCCACAAATAAATGGCTCTGACGGGAATCGAACTGGCGCCCTCCTAGAGGAGATTCCGCTACGCTAACCACTTCGCCATGGCGGCTGGTCTATGCCTATTTTTTTTGTAATGCCTGAAAAAGACATTTGTCGAAAATTCGCGTCTGTTTCGTGCTGTATACTAAATCAGGGTAACTGTGCACCTTGTGTTATGTGCTCACTTGTCTTTCGCTTACATACACAAAAAGTAGGTATCACACTCAATCACAGACTAGTAGGCATGAAAAACTACTTACGAGTGCGCTCTTACTTTGGGACAAACTATCGTTGCTGAACGGTAGTTCGGGTCTTGTTCTTATATTCACAAACTAAAAAGGCGCAGAATAAGATCTTTTTCAAATATCACTTATCATCTTCACTTAGACAGGGTTGGGAAGATTCGTTTTGAAAAGCACGTGTGACAACAAACTTGCATAACATATCTCACTCTGAAAACAACAACAACAACAACATCAACAACAACAACACAGTCACATTTGAATGCACATCTCTACATTCCATACGTTCTTTGTGCTGACACTAATGTGCAGAACATGCTCACATGGTTTACATTCCTTAGCCATGACCAAAAAACAAAACAAAAACTGAATTCGCGAAAACGACGAATTGACTGCGCATGAACAACAACAAACAACAACAACAACAACAACAAACGTAAAACCAGTGAAAAACACATTGGGGTCTTAGTATAGGTCAGCATAATGACATGTGATTCACAGATTCATTACATTTTATTCACATCATGTACATGACACATATCGCAGAATAATTACTCCGCCGCTCTGTTGTATCCGTCTGCCATTATCAGATAACGAATTATTCGTCCTATAGCACCCATATGCCATCATCAGATAAACTAATTATCTGTCCTATATTACCCGTCTGTCATTACCAGATAACTAATTATCCGTCCTATATCACCCGTCTGCCATTACCAGACAACTACCTGTCCGTCCTATATCACCCGTCTGCCATTACCAGACAACTGCCTGTCTGTCCTATATTACCCGTCTGCCATTACCAGACAACTACCTGTCCGTCCTATATCACCCGTCTGCCATTACCAGACAACTACCTGTCCGTCCTATATCACCCGTCTGCCATTACCAGACAACTACCTGTCCGTCCTCTATTACCCGTCTGCCATTACCAGACAACTGCCTGTCTGTCCTATATCACCCGTCTGCCATTACCAGACAACTACCTGTCCGTCCTATATCACCCGTCTGCCATTACCAGACAACTGCCTGTCTGTCCTATATCACCCGTCTGCCATTACCAGACAACTGCCTGTCCGTCCTATATCACTCGTCTGCCATTACCAGACAACTGCCTGTCTGTCCTATATCACCCGTCTGCCATTACCAGACAATTGCCTGTCCGTCCTATATCACCCGTCTGCCATTACCAGACAACTGCCGATCTGCACCTTTTCACACGTCTGCCTCCCCGCCGTATTTCAACTGTCTGCTGTTACCGGATATCTACTGATTTGCCATGTTCCCTTCGTCTGCCATCATTGGACACCTGCTGTTCTTCCTCATAACGCCCGTCTGCCATCATTGGACACCTGCTGTTCTTCCTCATAACGCCCGTCTGCCATCATTGGACACCTGCTGTTCTTCCTCATAACGCCCGTCTGCCATCATTGGACACCTGCTGTTCTTCCTCATAACGCCCGTCTGCCATCATTGGACACCTGCTGTTCTTCCTCATAACGCCCGTCTGCCATCATTGGACACCTGCTGTTCTTCCTCATAACGCCCGTTCTGCCATCATTGGACACCTGCTGTTCTTCCTCATAACGCCCGTCTGCCATCATTGGACACCTGCTGTTCTTCCTCATAACGCCCGTCTGCCATCATTGGACACCTGCTGTTCTTCCTCATAACGTCCGTCTGCCTTCATTGTACACCTACTGTTCTTCCTCATAAACGCCCGTCTGCCAATACCAGATAACCACTGATCAGCCCTGTTCCCCTTGTGGTGGGTGCCCCTTTATTTTGTCCTCATGTGGGTTATTTTCGGGAATTTTCGGTGTTAAGAGGCGCCATTTGGGGTCAACGCAACTGCTGCTGAGAAATCGGCCGCCATTTGGAAAGTACGTCGATTCAAGTCCAAAAAGTTGAAAAAAAGGTACACAAAAAACAAACAAACAAACAAACAAACAAAAAAACCACCACCACCAACAACAACAACAACAAAACAATCAACCAACAACAGAAAAAAGAAAAGAAAACCAGGCTAGAGTCGAATGTGAATATGAGCGAGTGATGGTGATATGGAACTGACTATGAGTCACCAATGTGTACACTGCAGCGGTCGCTGAATCGGTGATCACGGTTCAAAAAGCCGCGGGAACTGTGCACATACATTGGCATTCACTTTGACAGTCTTCAGTAGCAGTTCGTGAGACGCCTGAATGTTGGGAATCAGCACTGAGGTTAACGCAGACAGAATCCTTATTTTCCGTGATGGAATTACGAACAACATGGTGAACGGTTAGGTAGCATCAACAACACAGAAATAGTCACATTCACAGCCACGCGGCACGTGCGACTAGGCGTCTTAAAATACAAAATTAGATGTGGTTTAGAGTAGACATGCAGTAGGGCCTGTCGCATCTTTTACAAAAAACAACATGACACCCCCACCCCGCCACCCACTTTCCCAAAGAAAAAAAAAGGAAAGAAGAAAATGCCTCTGTGTTTAAGAGACGGATTTAGGTGTGCATTGGAAAAGTGGAGGCCAGGAATTTTGAGTGATTTGGTGTGCACTTCAAAAATCACATTTGATTTTCTGAGCATGACATGAGAGAACTCTATAGCCAATAGCTGTTTTCTCTTCCAGTATGACCCATTTTGCCTCTTTCCAACCTCAATTAGTTGGATAGCACACCGTAACAATGACTAACTTGGCACAAGTGCAACAATATTCAAGACAAACGTACACAACGTGAAATGACATTCTGATGTGCAGACCATGTACAATATTACAAATGCAATAAGAGTACGGGTGTGGGGGTGGGGGGTGGAGAGAATGAAGGGGGGGTATATTTGAACCAAAGAAAGTCGCAGTGGCACACTAGACTCAATTGACGTACCTTTTATTGCCTGTGTATACATGTGCTTCTAAACAAAACATTTCAAGAACAGCTCAGATTCTGTATATCGAGACCACTCAACCATCTCACGGCTTCAGGATGAAACTTTCGTCAAGACCCATAGCACGGTAGACCAAAATTTGTCAAAAATTATTCCAATACATCTACAAGATATGTACATGCACCTTGATCGTGGACATTACAATGCTTCCATTAGTACACAATAAAAAGAAACCATCCATTCGATCACATCATCGTAATGAATCATTGTAAACCTGATCATCACATCCAACGAACTTGCTCATTGCAATTGTATGTCGTATTTTGAAAGGGACGAGAAGGAAGAGGGCGTGAGGTACAGTGGGGGAGGATTGAATGGAGGGGAAGGAGGACGGAGAGGGAGGCGAGGGAGAGGTATGAGGGCAGAATGTGGGGGTTGGGGTAGAGGGGTTAAAATCTGAGCCATTAATTCACTCCTTAATTAGTGACAACACAATATTTACACCACCGTAACCGATTCGTTAAAAAAAAAAAAAAAAAAAAAAAAAAAGGAACACACCAACACAAATTTCAGACTTGTACAAAGTTATGATAATTTTGTACATGACTTCAGTTACAGTTTTTTTCCACCCCAGCATGACAAATATTTACAGCGTCCTAGTACATCCTTGTTTAAAAGTTCTCCGGACGAAAAGTCTTGTCGCTGGAAATGTATGCGCGCGCGCGCGACACACACACACACACACACACACACACACACACACACACACACACACACACACACACACACACACACGCACGCACGCACGCACGTACGCACACGCACGCACGCACGCACGCACACGCACGCACGCACGCACGCACGTACGCTCGCACGCACGCACGCACGCACGCACGCACGCACGCACGCACGCACGCACGCACGCACGCACACACACACACACACACACACACAGAGGCCAGGAAGTACATGGTAAATATATCAAGAAGGAAAGGTACCATTAGCCGGCCCAGTATTGCCGCAAAGTGGTCATTCAAACTAGTACCACAGGTTGCTCACCCAATACCAAGCTGGCAAAACTGCGTTGGCAGTGTACATTGTAGGATCCAGCAATCCACTCAGAATGTTACCTTTACCTACACGAAAAGCCCAAGAATGAGAATATTTGAGCAACCGATACATTGATATTGTGATTCGCCTACCAGACTTAGAATCAAAAGATCCACAAGACAGATCTCATCCTCATTCAGTCTTACTTCTTGCAGGCTAGTATCGACAGCGATGCATCCTCACGGACTAAATCTGGAGCCACACAGTTGATTTCTGTAAGACAAAACGAAAGTTCGGACGATTTATGGTGTCTGTATTGGGCATTCTATTCTGACGTGGCCGTTTCAGTGGGAATGACACCTGCATTTCTCGAGGAAGCATTAAGCGTCTCTTTTGTGGTCGTAACAGATGGCGTCCAGCTCATGTTCAATCAGAATATTCACCACGTATTGTGGATCAACACCGTCGCAGGATCATCTCTGGCAAGTGGTCTGAGGGCAACATAACACTAAAATGCTGACGCTGGCGGAAGGGGTGAAGGACTTGGGAGAGACAGTGTGCGTACGAGCTGTGATGAGCAGGAGGATAATAAGTATTGGAAAACAGCAACAACAAAAAACAAACAAAACAAAACAACAACAACAACAACAACACCAACAGCATCGGCACAGTGCAACACAATGTGCTTATTCTAATACTCGCAGCTCCGATGTGACTCGATTCCAAAATATTCACAATATTGAGCTTTGGCTCTGTGCGTTCCTACATGCCATTTTGTTTTATTAGATCGGTGATACATTTCCAGTTACAGTCCAGGGTAAAATCTGAATAGGGTCAGTCTGTTTTTACGCACCTCGAAACATTTGAACGACAAGATTTCCATCTCCCAATCGGGGAAAAAAAGTTAAAGAATTGGACAAATCACGAAGCTTGATATATATACAGTAATATCTATAAACAAAAGAGATAGTGATTGAAAACGAACATGAACTTTAAACAGTCTAGAGTTCAAAATCACCCTTCTATCCGTTTGAAATCCACTTCATCCTCGGTATGGACTTGATAGATATTGTTTTGAAGGGTCGGAGGTCAAAGAGTAAATGGCCGCGAATCAGGTTGAGACATCATTTACGTCCCCTTGCATCCAAAATAGTAACGGCCTCGGATTGGTTGATGGAAACCTCGGCATTCTCACTCTCCTCGAGAGTTGTTCTCTACGTCCATTCATCCGTCACTGGCGTTCATATCACCCCCCCCTCCCCCCCCCCCCCCACACACACACACATGTGAGCACATTTGATAGTCCCCCTTTCAAGGGAAAAAATAGTACAGAATCCTAAAGGTGAAATTATTTCCCCTTAACCATTCCCCTGCACTGTCCATTCCACTCTCGAGTATATTATTTCCCTTTTTTTCTTTTTTTGTCCCCCAAGGCTGGCAAAATGGCATCGGATAGAATTTGACATCCTGTCTGGACTTCCAGCAGATACTTCTTCTCACTTTACTGGATCACGCTAAAAAAACATCGAAACACTGTACAAACGCATGCTGATATGATGTGCCAGTATGATGATAAAAAAAGTGGGAGACAGCGCAATAGGGTATACATCACACTCGTATATGTATGTATGTCATTCTCGACATTCACATTCCTATTCTTTTTTTTTTTTTTTTTTACACAAGCGTCTCTCTCTCTCTCTCTCTCTCTCTCTCTCTCTCTCTCTCTCGTTTATACTTTTACAAGAGCATACTCTCTCTCTCTCTCTCTCTCTCTCTCTCTCTCTCTCTCTTTGGGGATATCTCTGCCGCTCTCTCTGTGGGGATATTTCTGTCGATGCTTAAGTATACAAGCAAAATCCTGCAAACACAGAACGAATAATCAGCTGTGCACATTTTCCGGGATTTACACCTCCAGTTGATTCCCGAGACCAAACAAATAAGCTACATTCAACCCGCCTCCCATAAAAAAAAAGAACACACACACACACACACACACAACACACACTACACACACACACACACACACGCACATCGAACCACGTTTACAATTGTGTAAAGCTCGAAAAATACTACATTATTAAACCGACACCCATGTCAATACTAATAGAAACTGTAAAAGAATAACACCGATTGATGCAATATTTTACACAGTTATGGAAAGAATATCCATATAGTTATCATCATGCAAGAGTTCCTGAAGATATCCTTTTCTATCCGGGTACTTCCATGACAACAGGAGAAGGGTTGTAGGGTGGAGTGAAGGACAGTGTACAACTATGGGTTTTCTTCTCCAAAGCTCCGAATTGAGAACCCATTGAAATAAAACTGTCTATGTAGGGAACTTCAATGAAACAAGTTGCTTCACGTATAAATTCACTGGAGTCAAAACAGTTCTGTTGATAACATTCAGCCTGTTCTTTCCAAGAGAGCGCGCCACGGTACAGGCCACCCATAATCGGTATTCAATTTTTCTTGTTGTGTCAACAGCAAGCACGCACACACAGCCACAAAACACACACACACACACACACATACACACACAACGCACGCACCACAACACACACACTACAGCCAGCATAATCGGTACCAGTCTTGTCTTGTGTCGCTGCACAACAGACCATCACCACACACACACACACACACACACACACACACACACACACACACACACACACGCCCGCCGCAGCGCGCCGCACGCACACGCACACACACACACATCTAAATACAAGCGAATCCAATGCCAAATTTGTTTGGACGCCAGTTTGTTCTTGAAAGGGGTCCGTCTTCAATGGTTCGTGCGTTTCCTGCGGAACCGACAGTCGTGGTTTTGAGCTATTCGTGGGGTTGGATTTCTCGACTAGAAACCCCTCTCTCTTGCTTACTGATAGGCCTGAATGAATATCTATCTATCTATTATTATTATTATTATTATAATTAGCCCACAAATCTGTGGATCAGGCAGCATGCTTAGTGACCATAACTTAAGAATAGCCCTTGGTGAATAAAGACAGAACGTAGCCAAGGGCTGGGTTCATAACGATCCCCTTCCCTGTGCAGTGGACTTGCACATACTGGACTGCGAAGACTGAGAGAAGAAGAGATAATCCTCAGGATGGAATGGAGGAGTAGTGATGAAGATGCACACTGTAGTATGCGTAAAGCATAACAGAACAAGAAAGACGACGCTGCCATGGACTGCAGACAAACACGACCCTACACGTAACGATTCTTCAGGCCAGCAGACCTGGATTTAAGAGACCGACAGGGTTGGGTTCTTCCTGTGCAACGGCTCTTCCATCACCATCATAACTTGTGTCACGCAAAGGGTACGTTGTGCACTATCATCTTTCATTCCCATCGGCATATCATTAGCCGCTATAAATTCACACAGCGGGCTACTCACAGAAGTAGCTGATTTGCTTTGACACGAATCTGCGGTGAAAGATCTTTGAGAAATACAGCTGCTGGCTCATTGCAGCTGCTCAAAATCGGCGACACAGAACCTGCTTCTGCCCCTGCCCACCTTCTGGCATTCCATGCCCACATGCAACCGTAAATGTGCTTCAGGCTACGGGGTCTGAAGTCACATGCATGTCCACCGATAATGATAAAACGTGTCGTCCTCGAATTTCTAGTGACAACCATGAGCACACTTCCAGGTCGGAAAACAGACAATTCAAGACACAGCTGTTGATGAAGAAATATGTAAGGTTCAAGTAATCATCGCTGAAACAAATCATAGGTTATCAGACCTGAAGCTACAGTGAGTCAAGATTCTCCTAGTCGTCACAGTGTCAGCTAGTTAACTAACATTGCATTCATTGGGTTTCTCACATATAACAGAAACGTTCGAGAGGGACAGGGTCCATGTGTTGAGAAAGTTCAAAGATGTTCAAATCACGTCTCGGAAATCCTAACTGGTTATAAACATGCTTCCTGCAGTAAGGTATAGAAATCAAGCAACAATGAATTGTGTGGGTGTTTTTTTTTATGTGAAGAAACGCCTGCGAAGAAATCAGAGCCTTTCACGAGAAACAGCGCGAAGTTTCTCCTCCATATCTGGTCGAGTGGCCGGTGTAATGCTAATGAAAGGGAAACAGGGACGTGCAATGCGTTCATCAGCCGTGTTCTCTGGAACTTTGGAGAGACGATACAAGCGCCGTTACAGTACACTGTCTTTAGCCTGCTGCTCTGTCACGATAACGTCATGGCTTATTCTGTGACAGCGATACTGCACTTGTTGACCGAAACCAACGTTAGGTTGACCATTCGTCCACCTTACTCACCATTTCTGTCCCTGGTCATAGGTTTCTGTTCCCTTTTGTCACAAAACAATCACAGAGATTCCAAATTGCAGTGGGTGTATCCAGAAAGCACGAACTTCAGTAATTGTAAAAAGGAGCACATGTCGAAAATTTTTCAGAAATCACGAGTTTGGAATTGGTTCAAATCCAAACTGTAGCGTAAAAAACGTATTTTACCGCATTTTCAAGTATGTTGTCTACAAGGGTAATTGTATTTGGTACGTTTGTACAGTGTCGGAGATGTTTCAAGCGTAGTGTAAGTTTTTGGATACATAAATGTTTGTAGAGAATGATTCCCGTCAAGCGTGATCTGATGAAAGATATTCAACATTTTGATTCTGAAAGTTCGCCAGTTGCGACATTCACACTTGCGCTTTTGGGCTCGTGTTTCACGCTTTTGCATTTATGGACGTATTCAAATGAAGGGACACTGCTGGTTTGCGTCATCGTCAGTTTACTTCGTCTCACCTGGTCGGATGTCGCAGATGTGGTTTTGCCGACTGACGCCGGCTGGGGGCTGGAGAGAACAATTAAAAAAAATAATAAATTGGACCTTCCTGCCCGCCGCAGAAATTAACCAATACTAGAATTCACTGAAAATAACATTTTCCATTAAGACTATGAACAAACGCTGCTTGGTTGTTCTGTCATGTACCAAATAAAGAGAACAGTTCTGGCTCTAAGGGTATCATTGAGGATTCCGTTCTGAATGAGAAATGATCACATTGATCACCGTATGCGGTATTCGTTGATCGTCGTTCACTGGTATTTCAATTTCTTTTTCTCGGAAAATTATTATAAGTCATTCCACTGAAACCTTCTTTGATTTAATTTCCCTTCCAGAGTTAAACACGTGGTAATTCTTCTCAGTTCTACGTCAGTTTTGATGAAAGCGCTCGCAAATCAGTTCTGTATTTTTTTTTGCCATAGGAATAGCGCTGACATCATTATTGTCAAACATATCTTCACCAAGAGTTATCTTTTCTTGTTCACAAAATCAACAAAGACCGGTGCGTTTTAGTAGCTTATTGAAGAAGTGGATAGGATTTTGCATCTGGCGCTCCATGATCGATTAAAGATAAAAGACCCTCTCTCCCTAATCCCGGCCACGAAATTACGTGATCACCCACACGCTGAAACAAATCATGTCCCATTTCCATTTACTGCAGTCTCATCTGGCCACCATTCACACTGCTACCACGAAGCGACCACGAAGCGTGATCAATGAGGAGTGAGTGTTTCTCCATACAGACATACCATGAAGCTCTGCCTAAATGTCTCCGGTCGATTATTTCTTAGCCCACTATGCTAGATTCAAGCCGATTTAGTAGGAAGAGAGTTACAGTCTGAGCTGATCATGGCAGCCGATTTCTTTAAAGAACAAAAATACTAGTCTTCCGTACACAATAACTCACTTTATGTGAATACAACAGTATTTACAGTTTGAAAATCCGAACAGACAATAATACAAGAATACTAGTAATTTTTGCAAATTCAACAATTACATTGGACATTTGCTTTTTCCTCAGTGTTTGTTTTTATTCCTCAAGTGTGTTCGGAATAATGAACGTGCGCGTGATAACCCGAATGAGACTTTGATGACATTACAAATACTAGTCATTTTTGCACGTAAATGAGTATAGTGCAGATTTAATAATTACATTGTAGAACACTGGACATTTGCTTTTTTTCTCCAGTGTCTATATTCTATTTCTGAAGTAGTGGTCGAAATAATGAACGTGCACGTGACATTCCGATCGAGGCTTTGATAATATTTATGTAATTGCATTGACGACGCTTTACAGATCAGTGGCATTATGTAAACTATTGTAGACGTAGTTGCAAAGTGAGACGACTGCAGGCGGAAATCTAATCAAATCTTAAATAAATGTTAGCGAACCGCCGAGAGAACGTGGACAAACGAGTCACAAGACAATACACACAAAAGGTGTTTTGTCTTGTGACTCGTTTGTCCACGTTCTCTGGGCGGTTCGCTAACATTTATTTAAGATTTATTGTAGACGGTTTAGTGTGTCAATATTAAGCAGAACGTTGATTACAAAAACTGCAGACCAGAACGAACAAATGAGCCACCATTATCAATCGGTAACCCAACCACACGACCAAGAATTCCAGGCCAAGGATTTCAGTATGACTGTGACCTTGACATTAGATGAGTCAGAGTGAAACTGACAAAACAGGAGTCCAAGACACATTTCTGATCCGAGTGTTTGTTGATTGGTGTTCAATTTCACGTGTTTTTCGATGTAGGTGCAAAACCGGGCCGTTGGTATTAACCGACTATCTTAAGTAATGTCAGTAAGAAAGTTATTTGGTGTACCTTTGTTCAGAAAGTTAAAACTCTTCCAGTCATTGCGCGAATTTGTGGAGTCAGTGTCACATGTTTGTTGATGCGGGCACGGAAGTTTGTCATCCTTGTAACCTCACGTTCTCTGGTAGTTTCCGATAATTAAATGATTCGGCGAATTGCTTATCATAAAGACAAACCCTTGCGAAAGGAGGACAGACGGGCAAGCCACACACATAAGCGAGAGCTTGGGCACGCGTGCGCAAGCACGCGCGCGCGAGCACACACACACACCCACTCCCCCCCCCCCCCCCACACACACACTGATGAACACTGACTTGATTATGTCCATGATTTGGCGTTTCTATCATTTTCTAAACACACATCCATCCATATACCCACCCTTTCAAACACCCTTCTCGGTTGCCTTCCTACCCATCCATTACAATGAAGACACTCAAACATTTAGACAAATGCTCTTCCCTTTTAAGCACACACACACACACACACACACACACACACACACACACACACACATACACCAGCGCGCGCGCGCGCGCACGCACGCACACACGCACGCACGCACACACACACACACACACACACACACACACACACACACACACACACACACACGCATGCACGCACACACGCACGCACACACACACACCACGCACGCACGCACGCACGCACGCATGTATGCACAGACGCACAGACGCACGGACGCACGCACGCACGCACACACTAGACAAAGCATATTTGGGGTCAGAGTTAAGAACAAAACACGTAAAGTCAGTATTCAAGCATCCCGCTTTTCCTCGACTGACATCTCAATTTCTCCATCCGAAGAATCCAACAGCCCACATATTTCCATTCCATGGTCTATGTCCTCTCCATCAGCAATGTATGACGACAATCAGTCAACGACATCAATCCGTTATTGGCCTCGTGTTTCACGTGCAGCACAGACGTAGGTTCTTTCTCGGGGTCCAGAATCTATATACTAGAACCACTTCAACCTCAAATCCACCACGACTCTAGCGCCTACCCGGGACACTTTCACAATCCCTTCCTCGTTCTTGTCACAGTATCCTGGTATATATCCTTCAAGCCCAAAATATCTATATTCGGTGTCTAGTCATCACTTCTTTCCAAACCCGGGAAAAACTAGCTAAAAAACCCCTAATCACCACAATCTCCAGATACATTCTGAACAGCTTTGCCCAAGTAGATCTTCCTTCTGAAAGTCTTCACTACCAACATCCACCAAGATGAAGACCTCCTAGAGGCAGTGGGAGATGGTGGAGAGGGGAACCAAATCCGGGAAACCCAGCTAAAACCCTGAATCATCACAATCTCTGAAAACATCCCGAAGAGCTTCGCTCAAGAAGATCTTCCTCCTGAAAGCCTCCCACTACCAACATCCACGAAGATGAAGACGAGTGAACCCTACCAACGAGTGAAGACTCAGAGAGGGATGGGGAGAGTGGAGACCACCATCGGACCTTTCAGTCGTCGTAGCTGTCCCTGTCTCTCAGTCGGTGGGCGTGGTGGATTGGATGCATGCGGTAGGTGCTGGCAATCGGCGTGGAGTTGGTGTCCTCCATGCTCTCCACCGTGGTCTGCATTAGCGAGCCGTTGCGGTCCGTCTTCTCTGTGTTGGTCATGCTCATGCGCGTGGAGTAGAAGCCGCGGTCTTGTGGCTGATGCGCAGTGCCTGGCGGCAAGGCTGGCACGGACAGAAGCGGAAGAACTGCAGGAAGCCTTGTCGGAACCTGGGTGAGAGGAAGAAAGGAAGAAGGAATGAAGGTAAAAAAAAAAGAAGATAAATGAACAACAATGGGAAAAACAAAAGTAAAAGAAACAAATCAAAAAGGTCCATTGCTGGGTGTTCCTTTTTATTTTCTACAAATGATTTTTTTTTATTTCAGGACCCAAGTCAAAACACATACAGATGCAAAGAAGCACATATGCACGCGCACAATATTCTCGAGCGTAGTTACGTGCGCACGCAAGCAAAGACACACATATAATCCTTCATTTCCTATCTAAGTTATTGCATCCTCCGCATTCCGCCCAGGACTTCTCGCCTGGCTAAGCTAAATGATCGCAGAGGTGGTGGGAATAGGACATTGCCACTCCATAGATGACATCCACTCCTTCAAGGCAACAAGTCCAAAACACAACAGCCAATGTACCCAACACGAACCACGTCTGATATAATCTAAAATCGAGCAAGGCAGCTATCTCCACATAATGATGGAACATTGTGCAACATTTCCTACAAAAAAAGTTAAGAGTGCAGCAGCCTGGACAAGACTTATCACAATTGTCACATGCTTTGTTGGGGCTGGTGCTTTCTTCATGTTTTATCCATTAGTTACTATTGAACTTGATAGCATTAGAGAGCCAAATATTTCTCAGTTGATGGGCTCTTCAGCGGGATTTAGATGTACAGTTTAGAGAACCCTGTTACGTTTTCCTGCCACCTGAATAACAGGAATTTTCGTCGTGTGTGGTAAGTTTATGAGTCCTTTGAATCAATAGCAAATGTTTTGTATTTTCTCGCCTGCTGCTCCCCCCCCCCCCCCCCCGCTCCCGACGTTATCGATCCTCATATTCATCTCTTTCTTTCAATTCAGTGCTGTTCCAATCGCTGACATTTCCCCGTCTAGATTAAACAGTGCTAACGCAGCATCTTCATCGAGAATTGTAATAATGTGATATTGTGGTGGATAAAGTATCCGACAATTGTAATATTGTTACTTTTTTTGTGAAAATCGCTGCATTGTTTTCCTCTATTTGAACTCTTCGCAACACGTCTCTATCTTGCATTTGGCTGTCAACTTGGATCACCAAAAACAACAACAAGAGTTGACTAGAGTGTGGTACGTTTGTGGCTTCTCTGGGACATCTCAGACTGACTGCGTTTTGTTTTGTCTCCTCCGATGCTATTGATCAGTGCATTTTTTCC
>CM031595.1:18623853-18626353 GCA_018398815.1 Conus ventricosus | reverse complement strand
GAAGAAAAAAAAAGCCCCGACAGACTCATGGTCGATGGAAGCAGATTGCGTTTAATTGCTAAGACACAACTGCACCGAAGGGTCTTGCTCACGAATTGTGTATGTGTTTTTTTTTCAGGAGAGACTGGAGAGCTGGCGATAGAAACAAGGTGTGGGAATGACTGTGGAGGAGATGGTGTTACGGTGTTTGCTTGCATGAGCTCACAGTTTTCAAAGGCTCCCTGGGTCTGTAAATCGATCTTCGCATCGTGATGGTCTGTTACACACTGGGTGCAGAAAGGTTTCGAGCAAAATACCTGCTGCTGCAAGTTAAGTTCTGGGTCGAAGCGTCAACACCAGTCCAGATAATTTAGTTTTGGAACCAAGTATTGTCTCTGGTCGGGAAAAAATGTGTTTTTTCTAAGAGCTACGTGAGAGTTCATGAAAATTAAGTTTTCTCTCTAAGTGTTACCTTTGAGCCCAGGGAAGATTTTAGAACCGAATGCCAACTATGAGTTCATGAGGGCTAGGTTCTTGATGTACATGTTACTTATGAGCCCAACAAAGTTAAGTTTTCAGTTCAAGCAGCATCAGTGGGTCAGTGAAGATTCCCTAAGTCACTTCTAGTTTCAGCTCAAGTTTCATTAGAAAAGGAGTCACAAGCGTGAGGACTCGTCCATATACGAGCGTACACTACACCACATCTGCCAGTCTGTTTGTAGAGATACACTGCGCATGATTCAAATCCAAGTCAATTTTCTTTACAAAACATAGCTGATGGGTCAAGATAAGTTGGGACTTTAACTGAAATATCAGCTGCACTTGAAGAGTAGCTTTTCGAGTACAGAAGCCCAGGTAAGTTAGTTTTTTTTTGCAGTAAACTATGTCTTTTAAGTCCGAGTGAGTTTTCCAGTAAAGCGTGTCTCTTAATCCAGGCGCTTGATTTTCCATTTGCTGCTTCAACCTAGCCGGTTTGGTTCTTCTTCACTTGTTCGATTAATCTTAATCTACTACTTCACTCTGTTGTTATTCCTTCACTCTACCTACTTATCTGTTTGTTTGATATCCTCTACTTAACTATAACTCTGTTCGTTATTCTTATCGAGCATACTTCACTTGGATCGTTAAGTGTGGAATACTCTAACTATTCATCTGTAGTAGTTCCTTCATTACTACTTCATGTCGTTATTCTTGCACTCTGGACCTACTTCATCTGTTCGTTATTCCTTCACTCTACTACTTCACTCGGTTGCTTATTCCTTTCTGAACCTATTCACGTTGCTGTTAGTCCTGCACTACTGTACTTCACTCTGTTCTTGTTATTCTTTTTCACTTGCCTACTGGTCACTATGTTTTTATATCCTTCACTCTATTACTAATTCATGTTTAGTTAATCTTCACTGTACCTACGTCACTGTAATTGTTATTCCTTACTGCTACCTACCTTTGTCTCTTCACTCTGTTCGTTATTCCTTCACTCTACCTACTTCACTCTGTTCGTTATTCCTTCACTCTACCTACTTCACTCTGTTCGTTATTCCTTCACTCTACCTACTTCACTCTGTTTCGTTATTCCTCACTCTACCTACTTCACTCTGTTCGTTATTCTTCACTCTACCTACTTCACTCTGTTCGTTATTCCTTCACTCTACCTACTTCACTCTGTTCGTTATTCCTTCACTCTACCTACTTCACTCTGTTCGTTATTCCTTCACTCTACCTACTTCACTCTGTTTGTTATTCCTTCACTCTACCTACAGCACGAAGGAAAACCAGACAGGCAGGATAAAGGACAAACAAGCAAATACGATGAAAGAGTTTGCATGCATGCACACACAAGCCACACGTACGCACACATACACGCCCGCTCTTCCATGACTCAAGTACGTGCACGGCTCTGATTTAGTGAAAATGGAAACAATCGAAAGATTTGATTTATGGTGGAAAAGAAAACAATTTCCCCCCATTCAGTAAAGGACCAAACTGCTGAAGACCCCCCCCCCCCCCCCCCGCCTCGCCTTCCTCCTTTCACACCTTTACCCTCTTCCACAACCCCCTCCGCCACTTTTTCCCCCCTTCCCTCCTACTTACCCCCCCCCCTCATCAAGTCTGACCGGAAGAAGGAATAAACATGGCAGCAGGGTAATGATTCTGACATTCTATCATTCCACCAGGCAGGGGCCAAATTTCATCTCTCGTCTATTCCCCTGCCAGCTCCCCCACCGGGTGCCAATTCCAGCCTGCCGCCTTCCCTTCTTCCATAACCTACTGCTGCCCCCCCCCCCCCCTTTCCTCCCCCCCCCTCTCCCTCCATACACATCCCCTTACCTTTTTTTTGACGATGGATAGTTTGAAGAGTTGAGAATAATTTTGGCCTATCTGTCATTTTCTCTGTTTCATTCTGTAGTTCATTTAAGCCCTCCCACTATGGTGGAATTAAAAGAAATGACAGGGACACACACACAACAACAACCACACACCACACACACACACAACACACACACACACGCACGCGCGCGCG
>CM031595.1:18616367-18621367 GCA_018398815.1 Conus ventricosus | reverse complement strand
TCGTCCCGGAATTATAGTATTTAAAACAACGTTTTTGTTATCTGAAGTAAAATATCGCCTAAAAAACCCGAAATAGACACACTCATCACAAAAAAACATTATTATTTTAGAAATAATGCGCAGAATGTTACGAAAAGAAGAACATCTGTCATGCAAAATGCAAAAATCTCAAAAACTGTTGAGAGTTTTAAGGCTAAGTTCCATAGTGGACCCAGACCAAACCATGCCCCACCCGGCTGTCCGGATCCTTGGAAGCGTGCATGGTAGCAATCTGCTTAAAACATTCTCATTTTGAACACGTAAAAAAAACGTGAAAATGGATTGAATAAAACAGTGATAAAAACCTTCAAGGACTTTTAAATCAATGTGGATGTTTCTCAGTTTTTGTAGAAAATATTTTTCTTTTGTTGATATGAATAGTGTTGGATCTAAAATTAAAAAAGAAATTTTTGTAACTTTGTTCATTTGGTGGGGGAAAAAGAAGACATTTTTACTAGTTACCATCTTCTCTTGCTGTGGTTTCCTAAGCAGCAGAGAGAATATCTCTGTTGGTATGATTCTTGTCACTTTTTGTGTAAATAAATGATCTGAGCCCCACGGCAGCTATGAGTTTTTCGTCGTCCGAGTTGGAAAGAAAGATAAATAGCGTAAAAAAGAAATCTGAGGAGGAGTTCGGTCCCTTCACCCGAACGGCCGGGTAAAGTGCTGTTCGCACGACCGGCAAAATCACAGCTCTCATCACACGGGTCGGTCCGGGTGCACTGTGCACACAGCATAGGAACTCGATTTCAAGTGGCACGCGCAGCACGCGCTCCGTGTGTGAGTGGATGCGTGAGTGGTGTGCACCGTGAGAAAGTCGCTCTTTCAGAGAAGTTCGAAATAGGCTAAGTGGAGAGTTTGGTTTCCTTCTGCTTCAGTTGTTTCAAGATGCAGAATGCCAACTGTTGGTATGTGCTCGAAACGTGCCCACACCCAAAGAGAAGTCCTTCACTATCTATCCTCCGATATAAACAGTTATGCAATTATCTGAATAACAGCTGCATCTAAGATTGGTGAAAGTTTGAGATAATCATATACAATACATTTTTACATTCTGATGTGGGGGAAAAAATCAACGTATACCTTTCACATTATACACGCTTTGACCCTAACTTGAACAGAATTACTATGCTGCGCGGCAGTTTCCCTCTTCTTCTTCTTCTCTCTCTCTCTCTCTCTCTCCCTCTCTCTCTCTCTCTCTCTCTCTCTCTCTCTCTCTCTCTCTCTCTATTTTTTGTTGTTGTTTTGTTCTGACGGGGACGGCGTGGAAGTGGGAGAGTGGGGTGTCAGTAGGGAGATTAGGGGTGGGAGGGTCAAATGACGTTGCCTCTGGAGATACGCTCCTATGCCTTTTAAACAGGATGATACATACGGCCACTTTACATCATTTCCCGCATTTGCAAAAGAATTCTCCCCTGTGAAATGTGTATGGATTCAACAGAAAGGAATCGTAATAGACCCTTATTTAGGTCATCGTAATAGACCCTTATCTAGACCGTTGCAGTTACGCGCGTAATAGTAACTCAAAAGCAAGTGAAGTACTGATAAACATGATGCGAGACTGTGCCTGCCGAGATATGGAGGAAGACAACCCTACGTGCAAAAGGTGTACTTGGCGAAAACCATTTCCACTGAAACGAAGCCGGTCACACTCTTTCTCTTTTTTGTTTTGTTTTTTGTTTGTTCTATCTGAATCTTTTTTAAATACTGACGATTTACGAGGCTGTCGGTCTGATTTATATAGTCACTTTTTGTTTGACATTAGGTAAAAGTGAAGAAAGAAAAGGTTTTTGGAAATTCGATGTTTCACGATTAGAAGATAAGCAAAATGTTGATGGAAGTAACGAATTACTTTTAAATGTAATACACGAATACGTAATCGATCAGTCAGTTGTACAAATATCCACAAATACATGAATTAGTAAAATCTGATACAAAAATCAGAATTTCAGACAAGGTCTTCCTAGATTTTCTGCTGATGAAAATTGCAGGAAAATTGATAACCTTTCACAATTAAGAGAGAGAGAGAGAGAGAGAGAGAGAGAGAGAGAGAGAGAGACAGAGACAGAGACAGAGAGAGAGAGAGAGAGAGGGGGGGGGCGGAGAGCTAGCTAATAAAGAACATATAATCTTGGGAAAGATTGAGAATTTCTCAGAAAATTACGTTAGAATACTTTTTGAAGAATCAGGAGTTAGCAACCATTTCAGACAAGAAAGCAAAAGGAATCATGTTAAGATCAAAAGCAAGATGAATTGCAGGTGGCGACAAAAATCTTAATGTTTTTGCTACCTTGAGAAAAAAAATATAGTAAACCTATGATTAAGCTGGTAACTAGAGATAGTAAAACAACAACTGTCCAAAGAGCTATCCTGCCTTAAAATAGTCTGTAAAAATGTACAATACATATGAAACTGCAGAGTGTGAAATAGAAAATTTAGTAAAATCCATTTCTGTGTTACATGAAGACAAAAAGAAATTATCAAGAGAAATCACGATAGAAGAAGCAAGCCAGGTTAAAAAAAAAAAGAAACACGTAGAAAGTCCAGATTTGTCACCGATTTTCTTCTTTCGTTTCTTTGTATAAGGGCTGCTTGTTGTTAGATCATCAGATGAAGCTTACAAAGATGTAGAACTCGCAATAACACAAATAGGAAGAGTTAAAAATCTGCATACAGAAAAGATAAACCAAAAGAATGTATTACAAATTGGTACCTGATTTCCCTTTTAGACATATTAAACAAAACAGGATCTTCTTGCTTTTCAAGCAGAATAAAGAATGGTGTCATCACTCAGCAGTGAAGACAAGACAGGCTTTATGGCCAGTAGATGTGTAGAAATTATCAGAGTGATTTACGATTTGAAATATTTAAAATGCGCATCAACTTAAATGGACATTCGATTCCTAAGATTGAAATGTAACTGGACAAAGGCATTCTACCAAAAATAGTCATCAGCAATAACCGCAAATGGACAGACTACACAATGATTTATGATAGACCAGAGAAGTAGGCAAGGAGATCCAATACCGAGAAATTAGCAGTAATGATAAGAGAAGAAAAAATCATAAAGGGAAATCATATTGGTGATGTAGAACACAAACATTTGCAGTTTGCTGACGACACTCAGTTACTGAATGATGGAGTCCGAGTTTCATTCAAACTATCGATTCATATCCCTGGCAAGTTTAAGAAAGTTTCAAATCTGCCCATGAAGAGGGAGAAAACGCAGGCAATATGGCTTGTGTGACTGAAGAAGTCGAAGATAAGATACTGTCCGCTATGAAACGGATGTCAAACACCTATAGATTTAAAATACTTGGAATTTGGCTTTCACAAGACCTAAACGAATATGAAAGAACCAATTACAATGAATTTTTGTCGGGAAAAAAGATTGAAAGTGAAACCTGCAGGAAGACCGCAATCCTTATATCACGTGCTTTGTTCATGCTCTTTCATCTTTGGATTTTGTGGCCATGTCCACCTGACCATTTGACTGAAAAAAATTCAGAGGATATGTTTTTGATTTGTGTGGAATGGTGAACATGATACAATCAACTGCGAGATAACAATTTAACCACTAAATCAAGGTTGAAACTACTATGGATAAAAAGGTTCAAAACAACTACTCATAAATGTAAAAGCACTGTAACTAAAACCCCACTCATTTATTGAAAAACTTAAAACTCATGGACCTGCAGTTGCTGATACGAATATAAAATGTAATTTATTTTTGGGTCGTGGTTTTCTTTCTTTTCATTTCTTTTCTTTTTTTCAATGGTATACAAAGAATTTTGTTTCCATGTAGAACCCCTGACTGCATACAAACTTCTTGCAGAACCCGTCCTTTACAACGTTAAAAGAAAACCAGATACTGCTGTATTTAAAAGAAGGTCATGGAAAAACGAAGGCAACTATGCAGTTAAGCATTAAAAAAAAAAAGAAAATGGAGAGTTTACGACACATGAAGAAGTCACAACCGATTTTGATTACTCACTGATTTTGTTACCTACAATAGATGAATTACTAGTATAATATATAAAGAAAAATGGAATTGCATTAGACAGAAATCTGAGCAACAATAAAAAAAAATGACGAAAGCTTCAAACATCGTTGACGAGTCATCAAAGCAAGCAAACGAGCTAAAAACATAATATGAAAACCTAACTTTTGATACGTGTAAACCAAATTGCTGTGGAGCATGGAAACAAAAGCTAAAACCTGAGGTTTCCTGGAAGAGAGTGTTCTTGCACCTTCACAAAATAAAGGATGTTAATCTGAAATGGTCACAAAGTAGAATAGTACATAAAAATAAACTGTACCAACATTGTTTTAAATGTTATGAGGTTAGCAAGCACGACAAACTGCACAATTTGCAATGAAAAGAGAGATTGAATGAAAGACTTTGTGTGAATGCAACCATTCACAAAATATTTGGAAAGATATTGAGTGTCTGTTTAACAATATGTGCAGAGATTCTCTCAATATTAAGATTAATGGTAGCATTGCAATTTTAGGAGCAGACTGCTGTCTAAAAACAGACACAGTTTTTGACTTTATTATTATACTTGCAAAAATCATATTTGTAAATACGAAATTGAAAAACAAAGTAAGCCAAATAATATAGTTTTCACCAACAGACTTGAAATTGAACAGCGTAATGTCAAAACAAATAACTACCAATGGAAAATTAAGGCTGCATGGAACAATATAAATCAACATTTCTCCAGCTGGATGCCCAATGCCCGGCTTCTGTGTTCCGTCAAAATTTGCTATGCTCAGTCTTAGGTTTTTGTGTGACCAAGTGCGTATGTGGAATGGTATGCATGCACTTATTAGGCTTTGGATTTCACAGATTGCCCATGTAACAATACATCATTTTTGTGGCTGATTTTTATCAGTTTCTTCCCTTCTTATTCCTTTTCTTTTTTTTTCTGCTTGGTTCCTCTTTCTGTATTGTTGTT
>CM031595.1:18608867-18611367 GCA_018398815.1 Conus ventricosus | reverse complement strand
TTCTTTCCGTTTTTCATGCAGGGTGCATTATATGTGTAACGTGTCATCCATACGTACGGCCAAACTGGCCTTCTCTTCCGAAAGTTGGTGATGGATGTTACGTGTGTGCAAGATGTTATGCATGCGTTCACACACGGAACTTCGGTTTATAGTCTCATTCGAAGGACTGTATGGGAAATGGAATCAGAACCAATGTCAACTCCGAGGGACAAATCCCCCTGCACCGAAACGGCCCGCGGAGATTCGAACCCCGCAACCCCAGGATCACCCAGATTACTAGTCCGGTGCTCTACCACTGAGGTACCTTGGCTGTTTTTTCCTTCGGCCTTGCTTGCTACCTGCCCTACCTTTCCAGTGCTTCAGCCCTGAGCCCTCTTCCTGCCAACCTCTCACGCTTGTTCCCACCTCCTGCCGCTGCAGTTCTGCCGTACCTTTTCCCGGTCTTACGATCGTGTCAAACTTTGCCTAGTTTTTCCTACTCCTTTCTACCTGGCATTCCCCCCCCCCCCCCCCCCATCCCTCAAAAAAAAAAAGCCCTTTTCCCTTTTCTGGCTCATTTTCATGATTTTTTTCCTCCTACCTTTTACAACCTTGCCCTTAGTTTTCCCCTAGTTTTTAGACTTCCTCCCTGAATTTCCTACTTTCCCCTAGCGTAGTGTGATGGGGGGGGGGGTGGGGGGGGGGGGGGGGGTGTCACCAAAAAACACAGAGAGAAATTTACACTTTATCGATTTCATATTTCCAGTTCGAATTACCCGGGCTTGCTCAGCGGTCCTGGAGGTGAGCTTCCCACCCCTGTGCCCTTTCTGGAATGTTTCTGACGTGGGTTGTAACTTGTCTGCTGGTCTGTCATCATAAAGCAGGCTTCGGGGTGGATGTGATCGGCAGCTGTTGTATCCCTCCATCTTTGTTTTGTTTGTTTGTTTGTTTGTTTTTTTTTCGGGGGTGGGGAGGGGGGGGGGGGGGGGGCTGGATGCCAGAAGCCATTACATTTTACATACATTTCTTGCCATTTGTTTGGCAAGACTCGAAAGAAGAGAAAAAAAAGACCAAAAAAAAAAAAAAGACCTCTACAAACATTGAAAAAAAAAAGAGGAAAAATAGCTGGATTTGCACCTTCAACAATTTTCAGAATACTATAACAGATCTAAAGTTGCATATGACAGTGAATCATCAGAAAGCAGCGGAGTGTATCAGAGCCATTTCACGGAGAAATCATCATAGTTTGAATTTAGATAGGCATTATATCTATCATTTCTAAAAAAAATATTTATCGAATATTCAGTTTCTATTGAAAAAAAAAAATTGTTCGAGGATGGCACCCTTGTATTTTTTTTTACACGTATACATATAGCGCTTTGCTAACAATATTATGAAACAGAAAATGGATTCAGTAATGACTGTCTTGTAAAATCAGGAATCAGTAATAATTGTCTTGCAAAACCAAGGGCTCTCACAATCGTATGTTTTCAGCATTTGTACATTTCTCTTTGATTACATTCGTGAATGCTTCCCAAAATGTCATATTATGTACGTACACAAACAGAACATGTGGTCAAAACTGCATTTGTCACTGTCAACAACTCCATTTCCTTTAATATCACATTATGCCCTCCATCTTTGTTGCACATTATTTTTTATTTTTTATTGAATATACGTCACTCGGAAGGAAGGTGTGTGTGTGTGTGTGTGGTGTGTGTGTGTGTGTGTGTGTGCGTGCGTGCGTGCGTGCGTGCGTGTGCGTGTGTGTGTGTGTGTGTGTGTGTGTGTGTGTGTGTGTGTGTGTGTTTGTGTGTGTGTGTGTGTGCAAGGGTAGAGGTGGGGGTGGGGGGGAGTGATGATTAGAGGTATACACACATTTCTCCCATACGATCGCTTCTCTCATGTATATTTTGAAGACATTTCCTGTGACGATTACACCACCCCCCCCCCCCCCCCCCCCCCCGAGGATTTGCTGAATTTGCATTCAAATTTTTCTTCTTGATTTTTTAAAAATTTTTTTGAAGTGGTATCCTTGGGGATATGGTAGGGAACGGGTGGAAGGAGGAGGGACAGACGGGTTTGAGTGATGGAGGGGTGGGTGGGAGAAGGAAAGAGAGGAGTGTTACACACTGAAAGTTTCCTCCTCCCACGAAAATTTGCTCCCTTATCCCCTCCCTCTCCTTTCTGCCCAAACAACTCCTCCTCCGCTATACCCCCCCCCCCCCTCCCTTCATCATTTTCTGCTCTCGCCCCAACATAGGGTCCGATGTTTCAGTTTGGAGAGAAGCAGGTCATAACATTATAACAGAGCAGATGACTTCATTCGTTTTTGCACGTGCAGGACCGAGATCGATCCCGGCAACAAGGTGGGCTTGGAGGTCATGCAAGAAGGCACTCGGATCCTGTACATCTCGCCTCGGACCCCTCCAGCTACCTGACCCCTAGCGCTCAGGTGGTGGTTCACCTGGACGAAGGGGAACGTGTGTGGTGAGGTCGAACCGTCACAACAACAGAGTCC
>CM031595.1:18544342-18608767 GCA_018398815.1 Conus ventricosus | reverse complement strand
GAAAATGGACACGCTTCGGCGGCTTCCTCGTGATGCCAGATCAATAGATTAGCTACTATGGAGAGAAAAAAAAGGAAAGAAGAAAAGAATAGGGACTTTGCACCCTACACTCAGCGATATCTTGTTTTCCTCAAATAGTGGAACGAGATCTTTGACAGACTGAAGGTCAGGCGCTTTCTTCTTCTTCTTCTTCTTCTTCTTCTTCTTCTTTAGCGACTTGAAAGCAATGTTTTCAGAGTAAAAAGACAACAACAAAAACGAAACAAAACAAAGCAAAAAAAAAAAAAAAAAAAAAAAACCCCCCCCCCCCCCCCCCCCTCCCCCCCATCCCCCTCAGGTTCCAGTTTCAGGTTCGGAAAAACGCTTCAAACATCACACTCATGCTGCGGTTTCATTCCTTAGAGTAAAGAGCCTGTATAAGTAGTACTGGGCTCCACTCCTACCATGATTTGCTGGGAATGGTCAGAATGCAAGGCGGTTTTTACACACTGTTTGTCAAATGTTTTGCACCGACCAAATACGATCAACACTTGTCTTTATCAACATTTTAAAGAAAATTCAACCGGTTCTCCCCATTCTTTTTTACGGAGTGTTGTGACATTTCATCATCTGCATATTTTACAACGCAAATAGAGAGACAAAAATGAAAGGGACCGGGTACATTCCATTTCGAAGTGTTTTTTTTTCTTTTCAAGTGGCTCAAATTCAGGAATAAACTGAAAGGAATATAGCCTGATTTGTTCCATTTTGCTGCCCACTGAGCTGATTCAAATCTGCAAAAAGGAAACTGCAGTAAAATTGCCTGAGTCGTCCAAACCGGATTCTTTTCACCAAATTCAAAATAAAAGAATCAAACCGACGAGAAGACATCCAAACTGATCGTGTCTAGAAGTGATTTCCGCCGATTCAAAATCCCAGGCCTCTGAAAAGAAAATAAGAAGTGTTTTTTGTTAGGTCACATTAAAGAATGAAACCGACAAGGAAAAAAGTACGATTTACTTCCTCTTCGAGTCTTTAGACATACAGAGAACAAAAGAATCTTTTCGGGAGCTGACGGCTGTTCAATATTATTTCAAGCAATAAACGAACAACCAGAGATTTCTTGGTTTGCTTGTTTGTCTTTCAATTGCTAATGCCAGAGTCGGACAGATGTTACCTCTGATTTCTTTTTTTCTTTTTCTTTTTTGGTGCAGTCCGTACATATGTATGTCATATTGATCCCTCGTGTCCAAAACTAAATAAACTATGAACTCAGTAAAAACGTGTCTTGATGATTTTCTTTCTTTTTTCTTTTTGAACAAGTGCATATGTGCCTGGAGAGAGAGAGAGAGAGAGAGAGAGAGAGAGAGAGAGAGAGAGAGGAGAGAGAGAGAGAGAGAGAGAGAGAGAGAGAGAGAGAGAGAGAGAAAAGACGGAGAAAAAGAAGAAGAAAAAAAAAGTTTTTGTTTTGATAGAGATACAGCTTAAAAGAAAGGGTCGCAAAATTTAAAACAAGCAAAAAAAAACAAAACAAACAAAAAAAAAAAAAAAAAAAAAAGTGGATGGGGGGGGGGGTTTGGGGGGGGTTGGGGGAAAACCAACGGGAAAAACCCCAATACTCCAGAAGTCAGACGGGGAAAAACCTTTTGGAAAAAACTTTTTTTTTCCCTTTTTTCCCCTAAAACCTTGTCCTTATGTAATGTTTACTGTCCAACTTGAACTTAAAATAATGTTGAAACAATCAAGAAAAGAAAAAACGCGTTGGAGTATGTCTGCTAACGTCGAAAAGGGGGGGGGAGTGGGGGGGAGGAGGGGGGAGGAGAAAAGGAGAGGAGGAGGAAAAGGGAGGGGGGAAAAAAGGAGGGGAAGGAGAGGAAGAGAGAGAGAGAGGGGAGAGAGGAGAGAGAGAGAGAAGGAAGAGAGGGGGGGAAAAGGAGGAGGGGAGGATGGAGGGGGAGAGGGGAGAGAGAGAAGGAGAGAGAGGGGAGAGGAGAGTGGAGAGAGAGAGAGAGAGAGTTATTGATTGATTGTTTGATTGATTTTTTTAAATCCCCAAAGGGGTTGAAATTTTGGGCCCAAAGCTAGTCTTCCCCTTTGGGTTTCCTTGTCATGCATAATTTTTCGGGCACATATATTCTAAGACAATTAAAACAATGCAACATGAAAATTTAAATTTTCTCATGATAAGCAAACTGTCATAAACCCATTTAATGAGAGGGGGGAGGGTTAAAAAAAAAAGGAACTTCAAGCAAAAAAACCCAAAAAAAAAATACGGGAAAAGGAGAGGGCAGAGGGGGTTTGGGGGAAAAAGGAAATGGTAGGTAGGGGGAAGGGGGAAAAGGGTGGTGACAGAGGGGGAGTGGGGTGAGCGTTTTTTTAACCCGGGAAAGGTTTTTAAAAGGTTGGGGAAGTTTTTATCCAAAGTAGGGTTTCCCGGAAGACTTTTAGCGAATGGACCCCTAATCATTGTAACAAATAATTTAGCTACTGAGACATAAAATGTTTATGCAAATGTTTTTAAAAGGGGTTTTTAAAGTATTTTTGCTTTGTAGATTCGGTGGAAGTGGTTCCAGAAATGGCCAAAGAGTAAGTGGGGGCTTGTTTGTATAGATCAATGCGTGGGTGGGAAAAAGGGAAATTTTCGTCGACCCAGAAAAGCTGTTCGATCTTGTAAAAAGGGCATTGATTTTAACAGGGGCTAGAAATCTGTCAAGATTTTTTAAACAAAAAAATTGATGCCTTGTTTTTTTCCCAATTTCCCTTTTAGGGGAAAGGGTTGTAAAGCGTTTTAGTTTTTGTTTTTGTTGGTTACGCGGAGGGGGATTTGTTTTTGCTGCATTTATGGAGGGGAATCACCCTTTTTTTTTGGGGCGTCACTACTGCCGTCCCACTGTTAGGCTTTAATTTATACGTGACTTATGTGCGAATTAAAGAAAATTTTTAAGCCCCATTACTTTTGCGTAGCGTTTTTAAATTAAAGAAAAAAGGGAAAAAGGGTTTTTTTGAGACTACCTTCCCATAGTAATTTAGATGGTTTCCCCCTTTTTCTTTTTTATCTATCTTTAAACCCTTAAAACACGGGGCCTATCTACCTGCCCCGATAGAAGTGCCATTCAACTAAAGTTTTAGGCAAAGGGGAGTAAACGGGGTTTTTTTTGGCGGGTAGCTATAATCATAGTTTTGGGTTTTGGCGGGGGGTTTTGGGGCCCATTGGTTTGAATGACACCCATTTCTGACACGTCGTTTAGATTTCCGGGGAAGGAATTTTTCTTTTGTTGTAGTCACTACCATTCTTTTGGGGAGCAAAGGGGCTTTCCAGAAAATAAATCTGTCGTGCCCTTTTTAAACTGATAGGGGACAAGGGTAATCATTAAAGAAGATGCAGAATAGTGGGGGGGCCTAGTCAGACCCCTGTGGGGACTCCATGTTGACAAAGTCTGAAGTGGGGTTTTTTCCAATTAAGCCCCACAACTGAGTCCTATCGTTAAAGGTTTTTTTTGGGGAATAATGGTTTTGCCCGGGGTATAGTTCAAGTGGGACAGATAGTTTCTTTAGAAGAAGGGAATGATCAAAAAGATAAAACGCCTTTTTAAAGGGAAAAGAAAGACAACCCCTGTCATTTGGGGATTGGTTCTTTTTTAAAAGCATGGTACCCCATTCGGTTTAAGCTGTGTGGGGGAAATTGATTAGTTCGGAACCCGTTTGGAGGAGTGAAATATTTTTGTTTTTCTCCAAAACTGAGATCGTTTTTGTGTGTATGTGTCTTTGGGGGTTTGATAGAATCGTTTATTTAACGTTATAGGTTTTGAAATTTTTGGGAAATCGAAAAAATCATTTGTTTTTGGGAAAGGGGTTTTTACTTTGGCTTTTTTGAAGCTGGGGGAAAAACTTAGTTTCAATGGATGATTATATATGTATGAAAGAGCCCTAAAACATGTAAGGTGGGAGCGAGTTTTTGAGAAGAAATGTGGGTATGTTATCAGGCCCCCAGGGATTTTTTATTCTTTAATTGCGAAAGTGCATCCCTACTTCATGTACGCAAAAAGGGGGAAATTTTAAATTGAGTTATGGACCCAAATTTTTTTGGTTTCCCCAAAATGATTTTAGGGAAGTGGGGATTTTTTTTATTTGGTGCTCTTATAGTCTGTAAGCTTGGGGTAAGGGTATTGATAATGACAGAAATGGGTATTAAATTTGTCCGGGGTGATGTTGGTGCTTGAATTTTGTGAATTTGTACGTTTTTGGGGTAAATTTAGTGTTTATTCCCCTCCCATGGCGTGTGGTTTTTTGCACCCGTTATCTTTGACTAAAAGTGTCTCTTTTGGTTTTTTTCAATTTCGTTTGAAAAAAAGTTTTTTTTGCTCTTTGTATTTTCAAAAAAATTTGCCCCTTGGGGTTGGTAAAGTAGTCCATTTCTTGCAGCAATTTGGATTTAACAGGGTTATCTGCGGATGCCAAATTTTTTTTGGATGTAAGGGCGCGGGGTTTATTTATAAAGGTGGGGAAATTTTTGGGGCCCAAAAGGGAAAGGGCATCATCGAGTTAAAGAAATTATAATTTAATGAAAGGGGGGGAAATGTTGAAGTTTAAAGAGGTTTTGCTGCTTCATTAAACCTTTTAAAAAGCGGTTTTTAAATGGTGTGTGACCTTTGGGTGGTGGTTTTGGGGAGTTTAAGGCCCACGGCAGAAGATGGCAGTGATCATAATACCAAAAATGTACCACTAAAAACATCTAGTTTTGCGGATTTGTTGTTAGTTTTAAAATGATCTTTAAGTGTCGCAGTTGTTTTAGTTTTTCTCGGGGGGTTTTGGTACAAAACTGATGGGGGGTGCATGAAGTGAAGTGTACTTGCCCAAAGGGTTGGTAGTTTTTAACATATCAATTTTAAAGCCCCCAAACAGTAGTATATTTGAATTGTTGGCGACCCAACCCATTTTTGTAAAAAGGTTTGTCAAAACCTTCTTTTGTGGAAGATGGGTGTCTATAAAAAATGCCCGGATTATTAATGGGGGGTGTTTTGGAGTTTTTTTTTTTTCAACCCCGTCTTTTGGGAAGGGATTAGTTTCAAGATCAGTTCTGCGTCGGGTAATTTTGGCAATTGATTGTTTGAATGTATCGGAAAGGCCAGTATGTTTTGGGGGTTTATCCCCTGTCGGTCGTTCCCTTTTTTTTTTTGTATTCAGGAAAAGCTAAAAAGGTTATCTGTTATGCGAGAGTCTAAACCCTTTTTTCATTATGCCAAATTCTTGTACTGGATGGGGTGACTGTTTTAAAAGTGATGGGGATTTCTGGGGCCTTATTAAATAAATTTATAGGGCATTGAGGGTGTCCCAAATTGAAAAATCCTGGGACAGTGGGATTAGGGGAAGGAAAGGGGTTTGTAAAGGGAAAAAAGAGGCACAAAACGAAAGGGGGAAAAACAGTTTTCACAAAAAAAACACGAGAAATTTTAGGTTCAAAAAAACAGCAACAACAACAACAACCCAATAAGGTTTAGAAAGTAACGTTTTTGGATAACGCAAATAATGACAAGCGCACACAAAAAATTTAAAGGGTTTAAATATTATGCCTTTTTAAAAAGATAAAAAGGATGTATTTTTAGAAAATTAATGTCCGTAAAAAAAAAAAAACAACAAAAAAAAAATGGTTTAAGCAAAAATGTCGAACAAATGAAAGAAAGAAAAAAAAGTATCAAGCCCTTTAAAACCCTTTAATGACGATAAACCCAAAAACACAACACACAAAAAAAAAAGTTTTAAAAGCGGTGCAAATAAAGAAAGGGTGCGATGAGTGCTATGGCACAAAACCACTTTAGAGCAGGTTTTAAAAAGGGGTAGATGAAGAAAAAGGAAAAAAAAGCCCCAAAAAAGACAAAAACAAAAACAAACAATTAAAAAAAAAACAACAACAACAAAGCCCAAAAAAAAAAAAGAAAAAAAAAAAAAAAAGAAAAAAATTTTTTTTTATTTTTTTTTTTTATCTGTGATTTTTTCCCAACAGTTTTTGGCGGTGATAAAGTAGGGCCCGGGCCCAATGTCAGGAGGCTGGGTTTTAAAATTTTTCTTTAGTCCACCAAAAAGAGAGTCGGAAATGTTGCACAAAAAAACCAATCGATGTTTGAGCACAACAGAAGCAGAAATAAGTTGGGGTGTTCAACATCCTAGTGTCCATGAGTAGACATATGAAATAAATTGTTTTGGGGGGAAAAAAACAAAACAAAAAAAAAAAAAAATAACCCAACCCAAAAAAAATAAGAAAGGAAGGTTTAAGGGAAGGGGCAGGGGGGGGGGGGGGGGGGGTTGGGGTGGTGGGGGGTATGGGTATTTTAAAATTTTAGAACTTGTATTAACATTTGTGGAGTTGTATTTAAAATTTTCGCTCTCACGAATGGCAGAAAGCGCGTTGTATTTATGCGGCTGCCACAACCCACTTTTCGCCAAACACTTATAAAAACCCCACACAAAGCTCACCCCAAAAACCAACACAAACACGACCCCACAAAACACCGCACGTCGCATTCACACACACACACACACACACACAACACAACACACAACCCCACACACACACACACACAAAACACAACACACACGACGCACGCCGGGAGAAACCTTTGAAATTTTACACCCCACGCACACACACGCACGCCCCAACACCCCACACACACACACACACCCACCCCACACACACACACACACACAAAAACCCACACCCCACAAAACACACACCCACACCACGTGGAAAATGTCTCAAAATTTGGGTTTGGGGAACCCACACACTGTAGGGCGGAGGTTTGAATATGGGGAAATTGAAAATTGGGGGGCCCGGGTGTGGGGAAAATTTAAAATGGATGTTTGGGTCGCCGGGAAGGGTGCAGGAGGGGGAGTGGGGCGCCGGGTTTTCATGGGTGGGGCGGGGGGAGGTGGATGCGGGTCGCCAGGGGTGGAGGAGGGAAAGGACCCACCCGTTTATCAGGAAATTTTAGGTGGGCAGAACCGGGGGGGAGGATGGCGGTTTTAAGGGGCCCGCTGGGGTAATGGGAAAACCCGTGAGACCCGTGTTTTGGTGGTTTATATCGTAGCTGGGAGGCCCGGGGGGTGCGGGACTTTCATTTTCCCGTCTTGCCACTTTGGGCTTTAATGGGGGGTCCTCAGCAGGGGTTGTCTGCAGTATTTTGGGTTGGGTATTTGAAAGGGTGTACGCCAACCCGTCTGTGCCCTTTGGGGCTGGGGTGGAGGGGTCGGTTTTACATGTCCCTTTCGTTTGGGGCTCCGTTTTTGGGGTGAAAATGGAGGTGTGGTCGGCATTTACAATTGGGTTTTTTTTTGGACCCCCACTGAAATTTGGGTCAAGTTGGAGAGGTGGCGGTCTTTTTGAGGGGTGCTGTCCCCTTGGGGGGGGGTGATGGAGGAAACCAAAAGTTTTAGCTGAGGGGAAAAAAAGGGTTTTATGTTTTGATCGCTGTGGCCATTTTGGGTTTTTCCCTGATTGATGTAGGGTTTTCAGTGTTTATTCCAAAGTTTTATAGATTTTTTTGTGTGTTGTGGTTTCGTGGAAAATTTTTTAAGCCCAAAGAATAAGATCATCGACAGTGGGGATGGAAAAACTGAAAGATTTGGGTCTTACCCTTTGGGAAAAAAGGAGGGGTTGGGGTAAAGTTACGTATGGTGAGGGCTCCCATTTAAGCATTTTGGGGTTTCGTGTTTAAACCCCTAGTTGGAAGAAGCTGCCCAAAGGGGATAATGGGGTTGTTGTGTAGTCTGACCCTTTACTGTTTTGGAGTTGCATATTAACCCCTGTCTTTGGGCTGGGGGGTTTTTTTTGTTCCCGTGGGGTGGGTTTTTGTTGTGGGTGTTTTCCCGGGCCCTTGTGTCAAATGGTCTCAGCAGTAGTGTCTTTATCTGAGTTGGGTATTGCTGGGTTTGTTTGGAGTGAGGGGGAATGCCAGGAGGGGGAAATTATGATGGGGATTGCTTTTTAGTGCCTAAGTTGATGTATTATTTTTTCAGGGGTTAACAACCCAAGGGTTTCTTTGCACTGTTTAAAGTATGCAAACTCATGCGCATCAAAATTGCCCCTCTCTGGGAATGGGGTGGGCAGCTTGGGCTTCTCCTAACCGATGAGAAAAGAAATGCAATTTCTATGCTATTATAATAGAACAATCAAATCACACACAATGAATATCAGAACATAAAAGATCAATACTTCCTAATCCCGGGTTATAATAAAAATGACTTCTTACCTGGCCAGGTTTTCACACACACAACCACGCTTTCACACCACACCACAGTTCTTGAAAAAAGTCTCTTCACGTCTTCTTCAGCACTGCTTGATGGTGATGCCCTTGGTTGACTGGCTCCAGGCTTCAGGACTGGGTCTTCGTGGTCGTCTCTGGGATCTCGACGTCGAACTCTTCTTCTTCGTCTTCTTCACCCACCTCTGGGTTCAAATTCAGTTTGTCTGTCTTCACCCACCTCTGGGCTTCAAACTTAGGTTTCTTCTCTTCCAGCTTGTCTTCAACCCTAAGACTTAGCTGTCTCTTCTGTCTCCCAGACCACGTTTCTCTCGACCCTTTCTCTGTCCTGCTCACTCCTCTCCTCTCTCTCTCTCCTCTGCCTTCTCTCTCTCTCTCCTGGTGTTGTTCTCCTGACACGTTGTTCTCCCTCAGTTTATATAGGGAGGGAAACAAAGGATTCCCCTTCGGGTCATGCCTTTGTCCACGCTGCTTCTCAAACCCCTAGTTCACAAGTACCCTGAATTCTCCACTCGCTACATTCCACACACATCAGCATTTACACACACCCTACCTAATTGATTACCAAACACACTCTTAGCCCCAGATGGACATCGAACATTCCCGCCGACTTCGGTGGTTACTTAACACAGTAATTATCTTAAGGAGGGCTACTACAACCTCCACACGCATTCAGCCAGCCTGACAATAGAACCAACACAGTGACCCACGGCAATACCATCTGAACAAATCCAAGGCCCCCTGCTCTTCACTGACTGTTTACACAAGAACCTCAGCTGACCGAGCATTTAGCACTCACTTGGGGCCCCGAGGTCGTAGTGGTTACAACCCTTCCCCCTTTCGCCACCAGGCAGGTCCGAACTCTCTCCTAGGTGTTGTTTGTCATCTGACCACTTCGGCCATGTGCGGTGGGTAAGGTACCCTGGTTAATTGGTCAATTACCTATTTGTATACCACATACAATGTCCCTTTGTCTCCAAGCGTCTAATGCCTTTAGAGAGGTTTCACGCTCCTTGACAGGGACATTTGTAGTGGTAGACTGTGTCTGCACTGTGGCTTGATCAGAGTGTGTGTGTGTTTCTGAGTCGTTCTGAACCTCATGCTCCCCATTTTCATTAACGTGGAGCAGCATGGAGAACTTGTTGGAGGTGGGGAAGGCGGACAGAGCAGAATCAGTATGGCTGCCAGATGGTGTGGTTTGGTTTTGGGTTGGGTGAGGTATAAACTGAGTTTGTTTGAGGTGTTCGAGTTCAGATTTCAGGTGGTTGTTTTCTGCTTCTAATCGGCGAATACTTGTGGTGTGAGAGTGCAAGAGTTTTGAACCTTTGACAATAGTTTTGACCAGAGTGTTGACCTTTTGTTTGAGGTTGTGTACTGCTGGGTTACATTTGTAGGCGTAGGAATGGCGTGGTGGTTGCTTGATTTTTGAGGACGCAACCCGGGTCCGCTTTTTTGTTGCTTGAAAGGGGGGGGTGGGCGGGGGTGTTTTCACATGGATGGGCGGTGGTTGGTTTTGTTTCGTTGGGAATTTTTGTTCTCAGGTTTTGTGAAAGAGCTTCCTTCTGCTTTTTTGGGAAATAGGGGGAGTTTTTTGGGGTGATGCTGGGGGAACTGTTGGGTTTTTCCCTCGGGCGATTTTGGCGGGACCGTAGGGGGGTTTTGGCGGGGTTTTTGTGGTTTGGGACGGAGGGAAAAAAAACGAGCTGGCGGGGGGGTTGGGGGGTTTGGGCTTTGTCAGAAAATGCAATCTGGGGGATGGGAGGTCCTGGGGGGCAGGATGTCCTGTGCAAAGGGCACCAAAAAGGGGGCGTCTTCGGGGAGGGAAGGGGAAGATCAAAAAGGTTGTCGCATACAGCCTGTTGAGTTGGGAGGGGAAAACTTGGGGGGGTAAATTTGGAAAAATTGTTGTCCCCTGGATTAGTTTTTCGAACCATACCGCACCCATTTCTTCACAGGTTTCCCTGAACAAAGAACAGTGCCTGTCGTGTAAAAGACAGTGGGGGTGATGAGTTTTAGGGTGGTACTTTTATTGCCCTTGGTCCGGTAAATCATCACGGGGGGAGGCTGGGGGGGGATAGAGGAAAAAATCCGCATTGTCGTGGGACAAAGGGGCCCCAAATTCCCGGCTTGGGTAGTGGGCCATTGTACCGAACTTGGTTTTTGTTAATGTAAACGACAACGTTTTAAAATATTTGTTTTTGCGTTTGGGAAAGGGGGTTTGTATTGGAATTTTAAATGGAGTTGTTTTGGGGTCTTTTTAATGTCAATCGGGGGAACCCAGTCACAAAGCGCGTCATGTTATTCGTGACCACAGACAGGCGGGGAAGCAGGGGTAGGGTGAAGAGAAGGGTGAGTGGGGGGGGGGGGAGGGGAGTGGGGAGTGGGGGGGGGGGGGGGGAGTGGGGAGTGAGGGAGGGATGGGGAAGTATCAGGGTCAACTCATGGTCAGAGAGGGTTTTAAAAATACATGTGCCGAAAAAAAAAAAAAAGTTTTGCCGTCGCGAACCAGTGACACTTGGAGCAAAGGGGATAAGGGATGGGGGTTAGGTAATGGAGGGGAAGAAAAGGGGGGGGGGGGGGGGGTTTGGGGAGGATAGGGGGTATGGGATAGGGGCGCTGCCAAGAAAACTCCCAACAAATCAAAGTCAAAGTCCACACACGTGGCCCCCCCTTTAAAGGGGGGTAAAAAAGTACGTACTTGTTTGGTGGTCCGGGGAGAAAAAACCCGGAGAGAAGAAGGTGGCTAAGAGCACAACAATGGGGGCACTGATTAAACCCCAGTTTTAAACAGCGGGCCTGGGGCTCACCATGGCAAGGAACACGAAATATTTTAAGGACTTAGACGCTTCCTTGTCCATAGGGAGGAGGTATGATGGGAGGGAAGGAACACGTCGTAGGATTGGAAAATGGCCGATGATGTCACAAGGCACCGGGGAACCCACAGGGCCCCCTTCGGCAGGGTCCGATTACCGGGTGGAAACGACGGCTGGAGCGGAAAGGGAAAAATGAAGTCAAAAACCCGGGGCCCTTGTTCGGGCCTAGCAAGAAGGATCAAGGGCGCCGTAGCAAGGAGGGGTGTGCCGACCCACGAGAATCCGGGATGGTTTGTATTAAGAGGGGAAAACCCCAAAAATTTTTTTAAAAACCCAAAATTTTTCCGGGGAAAAATTTAACCCCAATTATTAAAAACCAGGTTGGCAAAGGGTTAACAAAAAAAAAAATTGCGGAGGTTTTGGGGAATCTGGGAAAAAAAGAAAAAGGGGGAGGAAAAGGGGGGGGGGAGGGGGGAGAGAGAGGGAAAAAAGGAGGAAAAGAGAGAGACGAAAAAAAGCCCAAATGAGGGGGACGGAAGAGGAGGAAAAGGGGGGGGAGGGGGGAGAAGGGGGGGAGGAGGAGGAGGGGGGGGGGAGGAGGGAGGAAGGGGAGGAGAGAGGGAAGGGGGGAAAGGGGGAGGGAGAGGGGAGAGAAGGGGGGGGGAGGGGGATGAGAAAAAAAGGGGGGAGATGGGAAGAGGAGAGAAAGAATTTTTTTAAAGGGAATGAAAGCAAAAAAGTTTTTTTGGGGGGGGGGGGGGGATAAGGGAAAAGTTAAAAGGGGAAGATAAAGGAAAGAAAAAAAACAATTTTCCAAAATTTCTTTTTTTTTTTATAAATTTTGGGGAAGAGAAAGGGGAAAAAAAAGGCAATTGACCAAAAAAAAAAAAGAAAAAAAAGGAGGAAAAAAAAAAAAAAAGGAAAAGGAAAAAAAGAAGGGGGAAAAAAGGAGAGGAGGGGAGGAGGGAGGAAAAGGGGGGGGGGAGGAGAGAGAGGGGGGAAAAGGGGAGAGGAGAAAAGGGGGGGAAGGGAGAGAGAGAGGGGGGAGAAGGAGGAAAATTTTTTTAAAAAAAAAAGAAGGCAAAGGGGGAAAAGGATAAAAAGAAAAAAAAAAGAAGGTGGGGGAGAAAAGGGGAAAAAAAATCAATATTAGAAAAATTTAGAAAAGCAAAGAAAAAAGGGTTTTGGGGGGGGGAAGGGGGGGGGGCGGGGCGGGGGGGGGGGGGGGGTGTGGGAGGGGAGAGGGGAGAGGGGAGAGAGGGAAAAAAGGGGGAGAGAGAGAAGGGGGGGGGGGGAGAGAGGAGAGAGAGAGAAAAGGTTTTTTTGTTAGGGGGGGGTTGTTTTTTTTTTTTTTTTTTTAAAAAAAGTGTTGGATTTAAGAAAAGAAATAAAAAAAGGGGAAAAAGAAAAAAAAAAAAAAATTTTTTTAAAAAATGAAAATTTTTTTTTGAAAAGGGAAAGGGGGGGGGCCCCCGGGAAAAAATTTTTGAGTAGGGGGTGTGGGAAAGGGCCCAAAAAAAACAAACAAAAATTTCTTTTCCCCCCCCCCCCCACAAAAAATCCCAACCAAACCCCCAAAAAAAAAACAAACCCCACAAAAACAAAAAAAAACCGGGGAAAAGGGGGCCCACCAAAAAACCCCCCCGAAAAAAAACCCCCAAAAAAAAAAAAAAAAAAAAAAAACAACCAAAAAAAAACCCAAAAAAAAAAAACCCCCAAACAAAAACACACACACACCCCCAAAAAAACCCCCAAAAAGGAAAGGGAAAAAGGGGGGGGAAAAAAAAAAAACCCCAAAAAAAAAACCAAAAAAAAAAAAAAAAAAAAAAAACAAAGTACCGAAATGGAAGAAAGAAGGGGAAAAAAGAAAAGGAAAAAAAAAATGAAAAAAAAAGTTTGAGGATCAAAAAGGGTGGGAAAAGGGGGTAGGGGGGGTTTAATTGGGAGGAAAAAGAAAAAAAAAGAAAAAGGGGAGGGAAAAAGGGGGGTGGGAGGAAAAAGAAAATTTTTTTAAAGAAAAGGAGGTGGTTAAAAGGGGAGTGGGGGGAAGGGGGGGGCCCCCCGGGGAAAAAAAGAGGAGAAAACCAGGGGGGGGAAAAAAAAACCCCCCCGGGGGCGAGAAGGGGGGGTGAGGGTTTTTAAAAAAAAAAATAAAAGGGGGCTTAAAAAAATTTTTTTTTTTTTTTTTAATTTAAATTTTTAAAATTTTTTTCAAAAGGTTTTGAAAACCCAAAATCCTTTAAAAAATTTTTTCAATTTTTTTCCCAACCAAAAAAGGGGGGCCCCCAAACGACCCTTTTTTCTAATACAAAAATCCAAAAAACACACACACACACACACACACACACACACACACACACACAACACACACAACCACACACAACACACAACACACACACAAAACACACAACACACACACACACACACACCCCACCACAACACACACACACACCACACACGCACACACACACACGCATGCACACATGTGTACACACTTGCGCGCGCACACACACACACACCACACACACACACACACACACACACACACACACACACACACACACACACACACACAAGCATATACACACATCATATACACACACACACATGCTCCCGCGCACCGCATACACTGGCACACGCACACACGAACCCGTGACCATACTCCCATACACGTAAACGTGTACACTCACCACACACACAGACAATGATAATACTGGCACTAATGTTCTGTAGGTACTCAAATTATGACCAGCGCCTGGGCTAATGCGTAGGTCAGACATGTCTTAAGTCGTAGTCGCGAGACTTTCTTCTTGAATTCTCTCACCTTAGCCATTAATTCATTTATCCATCAGCTTTCAATCTTGCGCATGTGTGAAACTTAGCGGATGTGGCGTAGCGTATAACGACTAATTCTTTATCCATCAGCTTTCAATCTTGCGCAGTGTGGTCCTAAAAGTTAGCGGATGTGGCGTAGCGTATAAGGACTAGTCCGCACGCAGTGACACCGCTTTGATGAAACTGAAATGAGTGTTACTGAAAACCAGCGCCAGTTCAGTATTGTACATTGCATTACTACAAGACCGCCCACCGCGCGCGCAGCACAGAGTCCAGAGTCTGAGCCCCTCTCACAAAGAAAAGTCAAAGTGTCTCCACCCCACATACTTTCTTTTCTTTTCTTTTTTTTATTTTATTTATTTATTTTTTTACAATGTCAGTCCCATCCATACTTTACCTTCAAAGGAGAGACCTGCTTCTGAATCCAACCTAATAATAATGATGTGTCACACGACGGTCTCTACATACACATTCACATGCAAAGACAATCATGCGCACCGCACGCAGCCATACATCGGACTCCTTTCTTTCAATGAAACAAATCAGAATACCATTTTAAAGTTCAACTCCGGGGAAAAAAAAAACGTTTCTTTCATTCTTTCTGTGCTTAACTTCTTTTGGCGCGCGGAGATCTAATTTCTCTCTTTTTTTTTGTTTTTCTTTGGTCGATATATATAATTCATTCCACAGTATTCCACAAAATAAAATGTACATCAAACATTATTTTCGGGTACATACATTCATTTCACTTTTCTTTTGTTTTACCCTGGGTCGCACAGATGCTGAACCCGTCCCACACAAATAAATCACTATGGCTTCACAACCCCCAACTCTCATTTACTTAAATGCTTTGGGTTCTTTCAATCAGTTTCTTTTTCTTTTTGAAAAACGAAAATCGCTATGTTCTCGGAAGCGGACATCACGCCAAGGGCCGAGAAGGGTCCCGTCTGGGTTTCAGATAAAGGGTTCTTGCCAAGAAATTGAAAATAACTCTTTTTTTGTGTGTGTAATTTAAAACTTTTTTTTTTTTTTTCTATCTCTTTTTCTTTTATGCTGCCTCCGCCCAAAATGCCAGGCAATCTTTTTTCCAATCGCTACGCAAAAAAAAAAAAAGAAAAAAGAAAAAAAAAAAGAAAAAGAAAAAAAGAAAAGAAAAGAAAAGAAAAAACGACCAGTGAGGAGCAAGCACCCGTAAATGGAGTTTTCATTGCGAGTTCAAAGTGCCACCACCATCCCCCCCCCCCCAACCTCCTCTCTCTCTCTTTCCACGGGGCGCATAACAAATAATAATAACACTTAGAGAGTTAAAAGTGTCTCCACATCCACATACTATTTTTCAACGTCAGCCATAACAACTCCCCCCCCCCCCCCCCCCCCCCCCCATTTTTTTTCTTTCAGTAGAGCAACCAACTCCTGAATCCAACCTAATAAATAATAATGAGAAGGAGAAAGTAAAAGTGTCTCACTCCATTAATTTATTTTTCAACTTCAGTGCCTTCCATATCACACCTTCAAAAGACACTTCTCAATCCCTAATAATAATAATAATGATGATAATAATAACAATAATAATAATAATAATAATAATGGTAATAATAACAATAGCAATGATAGTAATAATAACAGCAATAATAATGATGACAATAATAGTGATGATAATGACAATATTAACAATAACAAATGACAAGAGAAGAAGAAGAAGAACAAAAAGGAGGAGAAGAAGAAGAACGCATGGACCTACATAGTGCAACCTTCCACTCTATGAACAGGCTCATGACACTTTACAATAGTCATGAAAAAGCTGAGATTGAATAAATGAGATCAAAGATATGTTTCAGACACAACATACACATGCCGACTTCATCGTGGAAAGTAAAATACAAAAATCAACATTTCAGGTAATTAAAAGTAGACAGGACAGAAACATCTATATACATAAGCTTACAAATCGTACCTTACACACGGGCAGTGAATGTAAAGGAACGGTCTCTAAATGCCTTTGAACAAGTCTTCGGAACGCACAGTGAGGTGACCTGTGGATGAACGGAGAGGCCAAGTGAGATGAGCAAGCAGACAAAAGACGCGGAACGTAAGCTAAGAGAAAAACTGTGGTAAAGGAGAGAGATAGCTCGTAGTTATTGACAGAGAATGTAAACAGTTTATCCCCCTAGCCAGTAACGATAACAACATCGTCGGCATGCCAGCATCTCTGTTATTATGGACACAATTCCAGAGTAGAAGACTACAGCTTACTGACAGATACTGACAGCACAGTTGAAGTCAACAAATCAGTGACAGCGGCTTACACGAAAGCAGATGGCAAAATCTCAATGACAGAGACTGATATATGCGACAACAACCCAGTATCAGAGATTGACATCACCACAGAGAATAACAGCTCAGTGCCCAAGCCATCAAAACAACAGAAGGCAAAACTTGAATGACCGAGTCTAACAACGCAGAAGATAACGATTCAACGAAAGAGACTGATGTCAGGGCTGAAGTCACCTCTATCGAAGTCGTTGTCAGAAGACTAGCACTCATGACAGAATTCTTGAGGACTGTACTATCCCTACGACACGACATTTCTGGCTGTAGCATAACAGCACAACAAACCACACAGTCGTTTGAAATGGAAACTGACGCCTGTATAACACGTATCAGCCGTCTGTCTACAGCCATCATTAAACTGAATCCAGTCATAGCCCGGCAAACGCCAACAGAAAGTCAAAAACAAACCACATTCCTCTGCTTCCAGACAAAGGCAATTTCCAGACCTCCATCGCTACCCACTTCTCACCCTTCTTGCAGTGTTAACAGTGACAGTGTATTGAGAAACCCCACTTCCCTTAACAACTTCTAGTGCTGCCAGCAATGACATAGCATAGAGAAAATCGCCTCCCCATGTGACGCCCTCTTCCCTAGCGTGTCCTTTTACAGTGTTTCCAAACGCGTCCAATGCCAAATGCTACGATCGAGATCCCAGTCTCAGAAGTAGGCCCTCTCGGCATTCTACAGTGTAACAGTTTACGATATTTACAAACTTATTCCCACAGAAGACAAACGACTCCTGCACTCAAAGACGCTGTCAACAAATGAAATGAATGTACATTCTTCTTCTTCTTCTTCCTAAAATACTGGTTCACTCAAAAACGAGTAGGTCACCAGCGCGCATATTAAAAAATAAAATAAAATAACATAAAACAGTGCGACTCTGACTGTTGGCCCTGGAGCAAATTTGGCAACAAGGGGTCGCACTCGATTTAAAAGCAATGGCCAAATTCAGGCCCAGGTGATAATAAAATATCTGGGGAAATAAAAATAGAAAATCATCAATAATATGCAGATCTCAAAACTGTCGAATCAATTTGTCCCTTGAATGAGATTGCACTTGTGGCAATCTTGATGGCACCCGGCAGTGAGTTCCACAGCCGTAACAGAACTGGGATAAAAAGAATGTAAGTGGCTGTCAATATTTGATGCAGGTATGGTATAACATTGACCGCCACTCCTGGTGCTACTTTTATTCAATACTAGTTGTTCCATTGGAATATCAATTACTTTAGCTCTGCCTTTGAAAAAGGTGTTAAGTTTAATAAAAGCTCTTCTCTCTTCTAAGGGTTTCCATTCTAATTTCCTCATGTTCTTCCTAGTATTCCCCTTTTCTCTGATGTGGTTCCCTGTTACGAACCGTGCTGCTCTCTTCTGAATCTTTTCGAGGTTATCAATGTCCTTTAGATGGTAAGGATCCCAAACTGAGCAACCATATTCCAGTACTGGTCTAACCAGTGTTTTGTAGCAGTCGTCTTTAACCTTTTGGGGGCAGTCATTGATGTTCCTGTATAAGAAAGCTAAGATGTTATTTGCTTTCTTACATACTAAATTGTAATGTTCTTTCCATTTGAGACGACTATCTATAATCACGCCTAAATATTTTGCAGCATTAGTTTCTTTAAGAATAGTATTATGAATAGAATAATCTGATCTAATTGGTGAGCGTTTGTTACATATACGCAACACTTGGCACTTTTGGGGATGAAATTCCATTTTCCAAGTTCTTTCCCACTCTTGTAAAGCGTTAGATCTTCTTGTAGAATGCGAGTATCATTCTTGCTTCTGATTGTTCTATATACTAAACTGTCATCTGCAAAAAGCCTTATAGTAGTTCCAGGAGAAAGATTTCTACTTATGTCATTTATATAAATTAAGAAAAACAAGGGCCCCAGAACAGTTCCCTGTGGTAACACCTGACAAGACTGGTTTACAATGGGATGACGACCCTTCCACAACAACTTTCTCGCGTTCTCCCAACGAGGAATGATCTAGCCCATTTTAGCAAAGAACCGTCAATGCCAATGTGTTCTAATTTAAGCAGCAGGCCCTCATGGTCAACCTTATCAAAGGCTTTAGAAAAGTCTAATGAAATTGCATCTATTTGCTGTCTGTTATTTAAACAGTTTACTAAAATCATTGAGAGTTTTATAAGTTGAGTCTCACAACTCCTTCGCTGTCTAAAACCATGCTGGGAATTATTTAAGAAGTCATATTTGTCAAGATGGTCCATTATGCTACTATATATTAATGTGTTCAAGTAGTTTAGCTGATATGGATGTAAGAGATACAGGTCTATAGTTCTCTGCTTTTGTTTTGTCACCCTTTTTGAATAAGGGAACAATGCTCGCATCTCGCCACTCATCAGGTATTACTCCCTGGTCCAGTGAAGCTTGTAAAGTAATTGGTATACCTCACTCAATTCATTGGCACATAATTTTAAGAGCTTGCCAGGAACGCCATCGGGACCAGTAGCTTTGTTTTCATTGATATTGGTCAGTAACTTAAATACTCCTGCTTTGTTTACTTTGATGTTTTGCATTTCAGGGAGTTTATCATCATCCTTTAGTCTAACGTTAATTAAAGGTTTGGGATTTGAGAAAACTGAACAAAACCTTGTTTAGTAAGTTTGCTTTACCTTCAGGGTCCTGTATTAGGTTATTCTGGTTGTTTCTCAGGTCTGGAATCCCAATGTTGTCCTGTCTCTTACTCCTTATGTAAGACCATAATTTCTTGTTTTGATGATCACCTTCCGAAATCATCGAATTAACATAATTGGAGTGAGCAAGTCTACATTCTCTCTGACACCGTCTCTTAATATGTTTATACCTAACCAGTAATCTTTCTGAATTAGGATGTAGTTTCAATTTCTTAAAGAAACGATGTTTCCTTCTCAACAAACGTTTAGTTTTTGTAGTAATCCATGGCTGGTGGTTCTTGCTTGAAGTTATTTTAGTAGGTATGTTGTCATCCATAATAAATTCCAAGTTAGATTTTATACACTTCCAAAGGTCACTGACATTATCTTTAACACTATGGGACCTCAAAAAAAGACGGCTGAAATCACGAGTATCCCTGCGCAATTTTGGTAAATCTGCTTGGTTCCAGATTCTGATGGTACGTTTAGGGGTTTTCTTCGAAAGGGTTGAAAGTTGCTCTCTAAGAGAACTATATCATGATCACCCAGGCCTGCAATTAATTCCTGATTGCCTAAGGCGCCTGGACAATTGGTAAAAAATAATCCAGGAATGCCTTACCACGAGTTGGTGATTCAACTGACTGTACTAATCCAAGGTCTTTGGTGGCATCAAAAATCTGAGTATTAATATTTTTACTGTATTGATTACCAAGTATGGCATCTTCACTCCAATCAATATCTGGTAAGTTAAAGTCTCCACCAATCCATAATATTGCCTTCCTATTGGCCAAAACAATATTAGAAATGTCTCTGCAGATAGACGAACATACATTTTCATCTGAGTCGGGAGGTCTGTAAACTGATCCAACAATGACAGGTCTCTTATTCTTAAAATTAATCCTACAAAATAAACTTTCAAATATTTTTCCCTTGATATAAAAACTCACTGGCTAAGTTCTTCCTAATGGCAATCAAGACTCCCCCACCTCTTTTTCCAAGTCTGTCCTTTCTATAAATATCAAAGTCCTCCATTAGAAGTTCGCTGCTGGATGTTCCAGTTTCTAGCCAAGTTTCTGTTCCAATTACAACATCAATGTTTTTTTCGGTGACTAAATTACTAAGTTCTTCCTTTTTCTTTATAAGAGATTGAAAATTTACAACTATGCATTTAAGTTTATCTTTTTCTCTTAATGATTTGGGGTTCCGTTGCACTTTATGATTTGGGATTTTATCAGTTTTAGAATCAGGGGTGGATGCAAACTTAGGACAAAATTTCAAGTTTTCTTTTGGGATCGGTCTGGTGAGATAGGTCAAAACGGTTGCTTTCTGAGCTGCAGTCTTCAATAGAATCTTCAAAAAGTCTCGAGCTAAAGTTTGGAAGCCCGCATGTAAAACAAGTCCAAGATATATCACTATTGCATAATGCTTCATAAACTGCTGAATTCATTAACATACATTTAGTGTGATACCATGAATTGCAGACGTCACAGGCAACTGCTTTATGTTTCCATGTGACTCTTAAATTGCAAACTCCGCATGGATATTTTACTTTGGTGACGGGCCAGGATTGAGTTCAATGTCTCCCAATAGGATAAGGCTTAAAAGCCATGATTTAACTCCTCTATGTCTAACTCTTTTAATCAAACAATTCCTTATCACTGTACTATTTCTGATGTGCACTGACCAGCCAGACATGCTCTCTTCCTGCTGCAGCATCAGGGCAGGGATGGGAAGCAGGGTAGAGAGTGGAGGGGAAAAGGGGGAGTGGAGCCCAATTCTGTGATGTCAATTTAAGACGTTTCTTCTACAGGCTGCATTCTATCTTTCTACCAAGTTGGTTGAAATGGCTTCAGTACTTTTAACAAACCAACCAACCAACCAAACAAACACACATCCCCTTGGTGGAAAAAAAGTGGACCTGGGTGAAAACAAAGCCGCCTTGGTGGAGGTGGTGCATATTTCAGGGATGTAAGTCATTTTCAGTGATTCATATTTGTATCCTAAAAATGCTCTCCTATTAATTTTGGAAAAAAGAAAAAAAACCGGACTCGACTAACCGTATAAAATGCATCGAGTCTTCTTTTATTTTCGGAATTTACTTTGAAATTCCTTTCTAAATAACGAAAGACAGAAAGTTTGTTACTGTCTACTAGCTTTTGTCAGCGTCCAGTAACAAGTCTCACTGTGGAAGAACAGTAACTCTGAACACAGGAAGTAGGATCCTAAAATTCAGGGCATTGCCACGTCGAGGCCATATTTATTCGTTTACCTCGCCGACGGCGAGTAGTGGTACAGGTACTGTCGTCAAGTTGCACTAATGGGCGGATCAGCAAGCACAGAGATTCCCGGAGGCGGGACAGAGGGCTATCATGTTTTAAGGGTATGACTGTTTTCCTGATTTTATCAATTGAACGTGACTGAAATGCTAGCTCAAACGTGCATCGTGATCATATGTTCTGCTGTCTAACCTCGAGCTCGATTTGGTCTTCTGCTACAGTTAGTTTTGGTTCCAGAAAACTGTCAGTAGTTCGCGGTGTTGTAGTCGAAAACAAGGGCATTGTAAATAAAAATCCAGTTGCCCACTTGGTGATACAGTGTGTTTGAAATGTTATGGTTCCATACTTGGGTTCTAAACACCGACCGAATCGGTCGTGGCAGCTTTTAGCTGACATGTTCAGGCTCAGCTTGTACTGCTCCACAAACTTGATTTTGTGAGTTATTATGTGTCTCCAGACTCTGTTGAAGTGTTGTATAGTTCTGCTGAAATGTGTCATGCCAACACTGCAAACACATGAACTGAATGCACATGCGACAAACACCAAAGACAATTGGAAGATAATAAATCTGGAGTAAAAAGCCGTTATTTCACTCTCTCTCAAAGCGTAGATCTAATGGTGGCTGAACATGTGAACCAGTTTAAACCAGTTTTTACGTTTGTTTGAAGTATCTAAGAACACAAGAGGCTAACTGAGTGAGCTGTGTGAACACATTTATTACACGGTCATTGACTAGTAGGCTACTACTAGTAGTACTAGTAGTAAGCTTATATAGCAGTAAACATTAGACGTGACCAGAAAACTCTCGTAAATGAGTGAGTAGTATTATCACTATAGTACAGTGCCATCTACTAGTAAAGGACTTTGAGAAAAGGTACTTTTTGGACCATTCATTATAGAGCAAGATTTATCCCCCCTCATCCGCTCTTCAAATTTGATTTGATGTATTCTTTGAATTTGCATCAAAATTTAAGTTGAATCCAAAATGTTTACAATATTGAGCTTTCTACTAATATTTTATTTTCCCATTTAAAGTGCAAACAGTAATGTGACTTATTTAGACTATGAAAACTATTCGGAACTGAATTATGAAGTAGAAAGAATTATTATAATTATGTGATACTTTCTTGAGAAAAATTAACTGGAACTTGCAGTCTTTTGAGTTTATGGTCATTTGAAACCATTTATCAGTTGTTCAGTCAAGAACAGAACAGTTAATTACCTACACTTTTAGATTTTGCTTAAGTTTGAAGGCAGGGCAGAAAATGAAAATTACATATATATGTTATTGCTAACAAGATGATTGTTAAGTCATAGAAAGCCACTCAGGACTTCTGTTAAGAAAGGTTCTCTTTATTCACTTTAAAAATCTGGGTTGTCATGAAATGGGATGAACTTCACAGTTCATACTAATTTAATTCAGTAATTGAGATCATTTCATGAAAAAAATTACAAAATACTGAAAAAAAGTGGTTTGATTAGTTATTTTTGTTTATATATATTTTTGTTGTTTTTTGTTTTGTTTTTTTTTTTTTAAAAAAAAGCAAGGCCTCATCTCATGGCATTAAAAAGAAAGGAAATCAGTCCTTTAGCCTGGATCTTTACCAAAATCTTTACCACTTGATTGTCTCTTGAGCGACATTCCATTTCCCGCCAAGTTTGATTAAAATTTTAGTGGAGTTTGTGTGCATTTTTGTGACAATCAAATAAACAGACATGAATGAAAAGATGTAGGCACCTTGGTGGAAGAAATATTAGTTGTCAAACCTTTTATATTAATCCATTGTTATTTCTTTTGTTTGAAAACATTTATGTCATTTTACAGGTCCAAGACAGCTCTCCTGGACAAGTTGCAGGACTTGAAGCTTTCTTTGATTTCATTGTTGCCATTGGAAACACCAGATTAGTAAGTTCATTGTTGTTAGTTATCACTGTGCTCCATGACACTAATGTAGGTTTGCCATTGTATTGTACTGATATGTAATAGGAATTGTTCACCAGTACTTGATTTTCCCCCATCTTATAAGTTCATGAAAAAAACCCTCAAAAGTTCATAAATTTCAAAGTAAAACTGAAAGTGTGTGTGTGTGTGTGTGTGTGTGTGTGTGTGTGTGTGCATGTGCGCAGCATGCATGTGTACACGTGTGTTTGTGTCTGTATCTATCTGTGCAGGCATAGAATTAGTCATGATGAAAGGGTATTAATTTCACAGAAAAGGAACTTGTGCATTTGTATTTTACCTGAAAAGTTTAACTCTTGAAGTAGATGAATTTGAATTGAACTTTTCAGATTTGATTACTTATAGTTACACCCCACCTAGTTTAAAAACAAAATGTTTAGAATTGAAGCATGTTAAGAACATTCGTAAAGTCTACACAGCAGTTTTCTGGGCTTTGATTATGTATTCAGTGGCCGCAAAATTGTTTAAGTCATGTACTATCACTCATCATCAAACTAATACAAGCTGCACAAATGATTATAATTTCAGCTTGATATTTGTTACAGGTTTTTCTTTCAGCATGTCATAAGTTTTGCCAATGGAATTGTTGTGATTGAATCGTTTGTGTCTCTCTGTCAGGATATTGTGGCTGTGCCTTGTTCTTAGCCAGTTAGCTTCAGAAAGTTCAAAGCTCAGCTGCCAGATTTTGTTTTGAAAGCACAAAAACATTCACGTATCAGCAGCTCAGATCATTTACAGACACATGTATTCCATCTATACTTTGCACTGAATCAGTGACTTAGATCATTTTCATAGGGTAACAAACTTCAGACAGGTGGGGCATAATAAAAAAAAGGAGCAGGAGCCAAAAATCTTTATTAGTAACATGCGTGCTTCTGTAGATGCCTCAAGCTGCCTGGATGAAGTATCCAGAAAGAAACGGTTATGGTGTAAAAGAGTGACAACGCTTAATAATTCTTCTGGTATGAAATTGCATCTTGTAAATATCTACTTCTGCAACAACATGCTGATGTTGGCGATTTCCGGCCCAGAAATATAGCGAAAAAAGAAGAAAAGGCAAGAGATCATGAATTCCTGCCAGAGTATACCCATGAGTCAGGTATGAAAGAAATTGTGTTGGAAGAACGTAGTTGTTTTTTTATTTATTTATTTATTTTTTTTATTGTAGTGACTGCAACATCAGGAATGTAATCACTGTCAGGGTGTCAGGTGTGTTATGGCAGGGAAAACAAATGCCGTCATCCCCTCCCACCTCTCCGCCCTCTCCTGTCCCCTGTTTTTACAAACATGTTGTAGACTTTGTAGAAAATGCACTCATTTTGGTGGAGAAGTACATCAACAGCAGTTTTAGGGTAATAATCCTGCTCAAGCTCTGACTGGCTTTTTGCAGAACAAAGACAATGAGACGTTGAAAGAGCTGCTGAAGTCCAACATAGAAAAACCGGTGAAGATGACTGTGTACAGCAGCAAGACGCAGGGTGTGCGGGACGTCACCATCGTGCCTTCCCACAACTGGGGGGCCAGGGGCTCCTGGGAGTCAGCATTAGGTCGGTGAAGGTTTGAATCAGCTTGAGATTGGTTCGGGATGTGTGTGTGTGTGTGTGTGTGTGTGTGTGTGTGTGAGTGTGTGTGTATTTGACTCAGTATGTGTGTGTATGTGCATGTAAGTGTGTATCTGATGTGTCTCCAAAACTTCAATATTGAATAAATTCATAGCTTTGACTTCAGTACTGTATCCAGTTCAGAAATAAAGTTAATATACAGCTGTATAAGCTGGCTATGAATGTTTGTCATAAATTTTGTTCTTTTTATGCAGTTTGTCAGTGTTCAAGACTGACTGGAAAATCTTAATGTTTGGGAGGGTAATGAAGTAAAGAATGTAGTGATAATTTGATGGAAATTGGAAAAAAAAAGTCTTCGTTTATGAAAATGTTTGACGTAAAGGTAAGACTGGGATAAAAGAGTGAATTCTGTAGCAGATGTGTTTAAATTCTCTCTGGTTCCCTTGTGAGAAAGGAATAAAGAATGGAGATATTAGATATACATTCTTTCATTAATGGAAGATGCCAATAAATGATGGGGGCAACAGCTGTGCGCATTTCAGAAGAGTCTGTGCTCCACAGATATGCTTTTTTTTACTGACTTGAGAGATATTATGCACATAGGGCTGCTTGAGTATAGGAGACTGAAAGCTGGGTAATATTGACAGCATGTGATCAATGGAGAATTTCTATTGAAGATGTGCCCTTTTTTCTTTTTGTTGCAGGTTTTGCTCATTTGAAGGTGCAAATGAAAATGTTTGGCATATTTTGGTAAGTTTCAGTTTTTTTTCTTTATGTTCTTTTAAGAAGCTGTAAATGAAATTCCGTTAAAAACAGCATAGCGTGTCTTGCAAACTTGTCTCAAGATTGTGCCAAGAGAGACGATGGGATGGAAACTATCTTGTCTTGGAGGAAAATCTTTTTTTTTAATAGATAATCTTATCCAAGGATGAAAAGGACCTGGGATGATAGGTAAAAAGTAACATCAATGTAGATCAGATAGTTTAAAACTTTTCTAACGTGTAAACCCATCTAATTTGAAAAAGTTCCCAGATGCTACCAGATTAGTTTGTCTAGACTTGACAGAGCGAGATAAAGTCTTTAAAAGATCAGTGAAATTTTTCTCTGTGTTGGACTTAACCAGATTTTATTATGTTTCAAACATTTGTTTGAAGTAAATATATCAATATGTGTTTCCGTGGTCTGTCCTCTAGGGCAAAACAACAATATTTTAACAGCAACAACATATGGGCATCATTCGGTGATGCTGAAACATTTTAGCAGTGAAATAAGAAATATATTGTTTACCAGTATGAATATGATTTTCATCCCATCAACAAGCAGCTGGACAAGATAAGGCCACAATGTGCATATGCCATAAATGTCTGCCAAGCATTTTTCTGTCAGGTTCATTTAAAACTGTTGTTTGGCAAACTACAGTTCTTTTCTTTTTTTGAGTTATCTTTTTCAAAACACTTGATATATATGGTATTTTCAGAACTGTAAACTGGCAAAGACAGCAGTGAAATTTGACACACCTTTATCATGTATTCAGTGGTGGTTTGTCCACTTAATTGTCTATAAATGTGTTGAATTTAGTTGACAAGCCGCTAAGTTTGAGAACTTGTGACAGTGGTCAGGCAGATTGGTAGTTATAAGAGTCAAAGGAAAAGGCAGCAGTGTGTGGATCAGGGCAGGCTGGTGGTTGAAATGTTAAAATGCTGGTAACATAACATCGACACAAATGAGATCTTGTTTTCTTTTTTTACAGTGAGCTCTCTGCTGTTCACATCTCCTGTGTTTCTTTTCCAGGAAGTTCAACCCAACTCTCCTGCAGATCTGGCTGGCATGAAGTCTGACACTGATTACGTCATTGGTGCCGATTCTGTCCTCCATGAGGTGGGTTCCTCTGCCACAGGCAGTGGGATTAATTATTAATTTTAATTATACATGAATGATTTTGTTTGTGATTTAACAAGTAAGTCCTGATTGATTTTGTTCTTCCTTTTGGCAGAATAAGTTGTATTGATTGTTGTTAATTGGCGTAATGACTACAATGGTAGCAGTTGTGATGGTGATATTGATCACAGTAAAACTAATGAATATATTCATATCTCAGGCTGTAAAATGATGGTGACAACTGCTGGGGTTTATGGCACATAGGCATGCACACACACACACACACACACACACACACACACACACACACACACACACACACACACACACACACACACACACACACACATTCTATCCCTTTAATATTTTCATCTTCCCTGCAATAGCGATTATACTCCTGATTTGTTTTGACAAATGTGCCCATTTTAATGGCTTGATTGAGGGCTAGAAGTAGATATTGACAATAACTTTAAAAGAGAAAATATGGCGATTTAATTGGAAAACTGTGTTCTGCAACTTATTAGGAATGAACTATGTGCCAGCTTGATTTGTTTTGACTGTCTGAATGTTTGTTTTGTTTGTTTGTTTTTGCTCATTTTGCCTTAGAGTTTAAAAAAAAAATTGACATGTATAGAAACTGTAGTGGATAATACTTTACAGTGATGCCACATAGTGATGAAGTAAGTGGAAGAATTGAATGTGATATATGTTCGTATATTTTTGTATGCTGGTTTTTTTTTCTTTATTATTTGTTTTGTGTCATCTATGCTGTTTTTCAAGGTTGTTCCATGTGGGTAGTTATGGATTTGTAGATCGGGGAGGTGAAGCATTGCCAAGATGTCTGTATGATTCTAGTTGGTGTTTGTTTTGTTATTGCAGAGTGAAGATTTGTTCACGCTTATTGATTCCCATGAAGGCAAGCCTCTGAAGTTATATGTGTACAATACTGACACAGACTCTTGTCGAGAGGTCACCATCACACCCAATGGAGCATGGGAGGTCAGGGAAGGTTGGTATCCTCAGCGACTCCTCTCGTTCAGGGGTAGGGGGCAGGGGTGTGCTGTTGTAAACTTTTTTTTAGGTCAGTGTAACCTCAAAGTGGTGGTAAAATGAATGAAATATCCTTGCAGCCTTTTATGTAAGTACTAGTTTTTGTGTTCACTGGTAGAAAAATCACTTTTTGTGTGTATGTGTGCAAGGGTTTATATGTGTGCATATGTGTGTGTTTGTGTGAGTGTGTACATGCATGCCAGAAATTATAAATATGTGTGTGTATTTATAAAGGAAAAGAGTTGTGTGGTTGAACACTATTGATAGTACTGAAATGATATTCCAGTTTAGGTAATATTCAGTTGTGCCGTCAGGTTTGGTTGAAAAAAAAAAGCTATTTCAAATTTTGGCTGTGTCTTGTGAAATTGCTCATCAGCAAAAGGGTGTGTGTCCGTTTGGCCCTCAATGCAGCAGATGAACCTGCTGATTGAAATTGCTCATCAGCAAAAGGGTGTGTGTCCGTTCGGCCCCTCAGTGCAGCAGATGAACCTGCTGATTGAAATTGCTCATCAGCAAAAGGGTGTGTCTGTCTGGCCCCTCAATGCAGCAGATGAACCTGCTGATTGAAATTGCTCATCAGCAAAAGGGTGTGTCTGTCTGGCCCCTCGGTGCAGCAGATGAACCTGCTGATTGAAATTGCTCATCAGCAAAAGGGTGTGTCTGTCTGGCCCCTCAATGCAGTAGATGAACCTGCTGATTGAAATTGCTCATCAGCAAAAGGGTGTGTCTGTCTGGCCCCTCGGTGCAGCAGATGAACCTGCTGATTGAAATTGCTCATCAGCAAAAGGGTGTGTCTGTCTGGCCCCTCAATGCAGTAGATGAACCTGCTGATTGAAATTGCTCATCAGCAAAGGGTGTGTCTGTCTGGTCCCTCAATGCAGTAGATGAACCTGCTGATTGAAATTGCTCATCAGCAAAAGGGTGTGTCTGTCTGGCCCCTCAATGCAGCAGATGAACCTGCTGATTGAAATTGCTCATCAGCAAAAGGGTGTGTCTGTCTGGCCCCTCAATGCAGCAGATGAACCTGCTGATTGAAATTGCTCATCAGCAAAAGGGTGTGTCTGTCTGGCCCCTCAATGCAGTAGATGAACCTGCTGATTGAAATTGCTCATCAGCAAAAGGGTGTGTCTGTCTGGCCCCTCAATGCAGTAGATGAACCTGCTGATTGAAATTGCTCATCAGCAAAAGGGTGTGTCTGTCTGGCCCTCGGTGCAGCAGATGAACCTGCTGATTGTAATTGCTCATCAGCAAAAGGGTGTGTCTGTCTGGCTCCTCAATGCAGTAGATGAACCTGCTGATTGAAATTGCTCATCAGCAAAAGGGTGTGTCTGTCTGGCCCCTCGGTGCAGCAGATGAACCTGCTGATTGAAATTGCTCATCAGCAAAAGGGTGTGTCTGTCTGGCCCCTCAATGCAGTAGATGAACCTGCCAATTGTAAGCCACTGCTAGTGTAAGCAGTCAGACTCATCACTGGGCCAGTATCATATTTTGTCTTAGCAGACAAGGTGTAGTTAGAGCAAGCTGTCTTTTCTGTAGTATTATTGGCTGTGTGGCGTTGACTTTTGTTTTTTTGGTTTTTTTTAATTTTTAATCTTGTACTGAAGAGATCAACATTTTTCATCTGATCTAAGATTTTAAGGAAAGATTTTTAACAAAATTTGTGGTGTGTTTTTAGATGTATTTTTAAGTATTGTTTGAATGAGGGTTTTTTCTTTCTTTTTCTCCATTTTTTGATGACTTGAGTTGACTTTGATGTGGTGACAGCCTTGATATGGTGCTTTGCAGTCAGCTGGGCTAAAATAAACATTTTTTGTATTTTGCTGTTTCAGAGGGAATGTCTTTCACTTTTAACATTGTACAGGTATATGTGTCTGGGTAGTGCCAGGGTTTGCCTGTCTGCACATAATTATATCTGGAAAGTCTAAAAGCCAGAATGATTTGTGCTTGGTAACCTGGGCACTTTCCCCAAACTGAGAGGGAGACGGGTAGTTAAACAGTAACCTGGGCGCTTTCCCCAAACTGAGAGGGAGACAGTTAAACAGCAACCTGGGCGCTTTCCCCAAACTGAGAGGGAGACAGGTAGTTAAACAGCAACCTAGGCGCTTTCCCCAAACTGAGAGGGAGACAGGTAGTTAAACAGCAACCTGGGCGCTTTTCCCAAACTGAGCAGGAGATAGGTAGTTAAACAGCAACCTGGGCGCTTTCCCCAAACTGAGCAGGAGACAGCTGGTGAAGCATTGATCATTGCGTTGTTCACCTAACTGAAGTGGGCCCTTGGACCAATGACAGATATGTTTCTGATGTTTAGTGATGTAGCAAGATCCTCTGTGTGTGTGCGTGTGTGTGTGCTTTTTCAAGTTTGACAGTTTTTTATGCCATGAAACACGAGTGTTTTGGCATATTGGAGCAGTTTCTTACTGGATTTGACTCTGTGCAGTGATGGGCCAAATACAATTGAAGACAAATATAGTCAATAAAAATGCAAGTCAACGGGATCATAAGCAGGCCACCACATTCTTTTATGTTGTTTTAGAGCCGGAAGCTGATTAATACACAAAAGTCAGCTCTTTGCCCAGTGCCATGATTTAATTGAGTTGGAGCCAGTACCTCATTTTTTCAGTAACTCGGGAGTTTGTTCATTGTTATAATTTAACAAAAGGATTTATTGAATGTAAGAGTTTTTCTTTTTAATTGCCTTTCAGTAGGTCATAGGATGCTGTTAGTTCCTTCCCTTGTGATTATTATTTGCAGTATAGGTGTCCTTGAACAAGCGCCAGTTCATTTACCTGTCTAGTTCATACATACCCCAGCATTAGAAAATGGGAGGGCAGACCAACATTATGCAGATTCATTTACCATTCAGTTTGTATTTCATCTCATAGAAAATAGAAGGGAGAAACACACAGTTGATTGTTGCTTGTGTTTCTGTGGTTAAGGGCTTTTTTTCTCTTTTTTTTTTCAGCCTTGGCTGTAATATAGGGTATGGGTATCTTCACCGTATTCCCAAGCGTCAGTTCCCAACAGATGGTTCAAAACAGTTAGCTGCTGGAAGTGCCGCTTCACCGGCACCATCGCAGACCAAAGTGGATGGCTTTTCTGAGGTTGGTTGGTTTGTGTTTGTACTAGTGTAGGGTAAATTGGTGCATGTGTGAGAGACAGGCTCTCTGCGCTTGTGTGTAGAGATTTTGTGATGTGTGTGTGTGTGTGTAGCTGTTTTCTTGTGTCCTGTTGTATTTGTTATTATTGTTTCCTCCAAATTGTGCTGTTCATCTTTCACAACCTGAAAGGTGTGGGAAAATTTAGATTAAGAAAAATTTATATGTGTCTATTCTGTGTATATCTGTCCATCTATCTTAAATTAAGAAAAAATTACATGTGTCTATTCTGTGTATATCTGTCCATCTATCTGTCTATGCAACTCTCTCTCTCTTTCTGTCTGTCTATCTGTTGGTCTCTCTCTATATATGTACATGTATCACACCTACCTTTTTATATAAAAATTGCTATGGGTGTACTTTTCAACAAAAACGAACTCTTGTTTTGTTACAAAGGATGTGTACAAACCTTGTAAATTTTTGCAAAAGCAAGGGAATGAGATATGAGGGTGGTGGTGTTTTCATCTGACTTCATGCAGCAGAAGGTAGAGGAATTTCTTATCTTGTAGCAGCTACGTTAAAAATAGGTTTTTACTTGACAGATTACTTCCAAATCTAATTCATCAGCATACTTTTGCACAGATTCATTCCCTCTCACTTTTTTTGTGGTTAATACTTCAGGGTTTTTAGTTGCTTCTATTGTTTCTGTGTATCGGTATGTTGTTGAAGAGGCAGACACAGCCAGATATGATTTCATGCATTCAAAATAGCAAGAGTTGTTGAACTTTGGCCAACACGTATTCTCTCGTTACCTCCCAGCTTTTAATCACTATGGCTGGCTTTCCGATCTCTCGCAGCCTTCCAGATTCTAACTAATACAAGCCACTTTCCAGTGTCTCAAGTGCCCTTGAAGGTCAAAGTGTTTCACTTCAATTTCACAGCTGACTGTGCAGCATTCATGTGTGCTCAGGTTTCCCTGAACGCCCCAGCCGGCGGTCTGCCGGCGGGCATGGCCAACCTGTCGCTGAACGCCGGATCCCCAACAATACCAGTGATGCCCCAAGGCCAGGGAGCGGCCTCGTCCCTCGCCTCACCCATGATGGCTGCTGGTGTGCCGGGGGCTGCCAGTCCTCTGCCGGCCACCACTGCCGGTAACTGTCACTGTTGGGGGGCATAAGCTCAGGCTTTTTTCTTTCTTTTTTTTTGTTTTTAAATCTGGGATTGTGTGTGTTGGGTTCTTTCATGCAAGGTGTTTTGGAAGTAGGAAGGGTTAAACATATGTTACGGTTCCTTGCAATTAGAAACTATTTCTTAAGAAAATGTAGAAACTAAAAACATTGTTTATTTTTAACCTGGGCAGAAATATAGTAAACACACAATGGCAGTATTGTACTCCTGCTGACATTCTTCTGAGGAGTGTTATTTTTGATGTCTGATGATTTGTGATGCTTGAAGGAGATATAGTGGTTGAACATTCTCTTGTCTGTTTTGTGTTGCATATGAAATGTGTTGCCGTTCACTCTGTATCAAGCGTTGATTTGCATTTTGGCTTGTCCGAAGCAATGCTGCAATGTGTTCTGTCCAGTTATGGCTTAAGCTTGTTAAGAATGGATTTACATGTGTTTGGGTGTGGAGGTTCCTGGAGTCAATATGAATTGTATTTCTACCTTGAAATTCTGTGCTAGAATTTTTCACTTTTTGGTCTCTTTCTCAGATTGAATTTACTAAAAAAAAAAAAAAAAAAGAGATACTATTTTACTATCTTCCAATGTTTTATGTCTTTGTTGTCTGTTCACATGTTTTCATATGATAGAAGATGTTAGCTCTTGTTTTCTGTTTTATTCGTAAGGTGCCAACTTTTCTGTTGTAATCTGATGACTAGGTTTTGACATTATCTACTCTAGCCAGACTTGATACCAGCAGTCTAACGTGCCAGGCTTGTCATTCTACTTTTTTTTTTTTTTCTACTGTGATTTGTTTTTGTCATGTTCTTGAACTAAAAATGATAAGTGGAATGGCATCATCCTCAGGTCATCCTTGTTTTATCTGGCTAAAGGACCAATAATTCAACCACTGTGTTATGAATTGGTATAGAATATCATGAATAGTTGTTGTTGATGTCGTTTTCTCTGCACCATGACTTTCTTTACCTGGTGATGGCTGTAAGAGGGGCTTGTGCGGTTTCTGGGCTAGTAAAAGTTAAGTCCCATAGCTGAACTGTTCAGAGATGCACAGTGTCTGGTGCATGGCTTAATGGAATTTGGAGCTGATCCCAGTCCTTCCACTGCATTAACCTTTCCTGACCTGACTTAGGTACCCATCTAACACTGGATTGACAGGTAGGGCTTACGCGCTATAAAAATCCAACTCCACGAGTGGTTTGGATTCATGTCCATTTGCTCCACAGACAAGCGTTCTGACCATATGACTGCTGGCCTCTCAAGTCTAGAATAGCAAAGCTACTTGGGCAGTGATAAAACTAAATTGCTATATGTGCTTGAAATCATGACTGGCATGTTTACTGAACATCTACCTCATTGTTTGCAGGTGTGCCCCCACCCTCAGGTGTGCCCAACATGGCCAACATCCAGTTACCTGGCATGCCTCCTGTGTCTGTTCCCATGCCACCATTCTCTCTGGCTTCAGGCCTGCCTGCCTCAGGTAGGCCCTTTTGACAGCGCTTAGGCCCTGTTTAGATGGCACCATCATCCATCCTTGTTCTTTCATAGCAGGGATGTGGTGATAGATGTGGCTGTTGGAGAACCCAACAGCTTTGTGCCTTCAGTAATGCAGAACAGGGCAGAGTCGGAACCAGTCCTTTGCATTATTCATCCTGTGCTTCTCCGGTGTGTTTCTGAATATCCACCTTGTAGCATGCAGGCCTGCCAACTTCTGCAGAATTCACAGAGTTTACCACTGAAGTTACTGTCAGCTACTTAGCTACTGATGTGTCGAAAGTTACGATTGGAGGAGCATTTTCAACCCAGTTGAGTGACCCTCCAAGAAACAGCCCTCGCTGTTTTGTAGCAGTGTTGCTGACTGAGAAGCAAAAACCACTTTGTCACACACACTCGGTTTACAACTTCTTGCATTTACATCTTAAGTTCGGTCATCTTAGTCATTAATTCAATTATCCATCAGCTTTAAATCATGTGCTGAGTGGTCTCAGAACTTGGTGGATGTGGTGTAGTGTATATATACCAGTCCATACACAGTGACACCCCTTTTGATGAAACTGAAACTGATCTTGCATGAAGATCAGTCGTAAATGACTAAAATTTGAACACACTGTGTCAGCGTTGAAAGTAATTGAAAACAACAGCACCTCTTAGAATTACTTCCCTTGCATTTTTCATGACCTCTGACTTCCATTTTCGAGTTGATGTATGTGAAAGTTCATTTTGCATATTTTGACTTTCAGTGCCACATTATTTTTGAAATTTTTTTGTTTTCTGAACGCAACTGAAATTAGCTGTAGGCACTACTGAGATTGCTTCAGGAGGGTTGGCAGGTCTGCGAATAGCCCCGGGCAGGAGGGAGTGATGGCAAGATCAGGCCAGTTCACAGTGTTTTTTAACAATTGCCAGAAGTTGTCTGCCAGAAGTAGGAATGGCTCCTTGCCAGATACAGCCATTTGTTGTATGTTCTCTGTATGGAATGTGAGAAAACCAACTGAAAGCACTGGTTTTTTAATACCTGAAAATGTTTTAAGGCAGCTTGCATGCAAAAGAATAGACCTGAGAGAACAGTGTGAGATAGGAGTTCACTGTCTGCAGGTCAGAAAGTCCTTGGTGAGTTACTGTTACTGATGTGTTTTTCCAGTAGAATCCTCAGGTGGACTGAGGATTCCAAAGGTTGTCCACACAAGGGAAGGAGTGTACATATACACTGGTAAGACGTGTGTATTTTTGAAGCTGTGCCTATGTACATTCTCTCAGCACTCGTGTGAGTTGGTTGCAGCCGCATTTACTTTCTGTGGCTGTTCAGTGTCAGCCCTGTAAGATGAAAAGTGTTGAAATGCTGACGTTGCCTTGAGAGGTTTGATTTTGCTCTGAATGTCTTGTGTGAAGTTCACTCTGTTGTGAGCGACCAGTGTTCTTTGGCAGTGTTGTTGGATTCAGGGCAGTGTTGTGATGATGGTTCTGATGACTAGGATAAAGATAGTGTGCTGCTTGATGTTCTTGTTTTTTTTTTTTTTTTTTAAATTCATTCTTTTCTATCAGCAGGCAGGGATACCAGGGAAGTGTGACACAGTTTATGCCATGTAGACATGCTGAATGCCGATGAAGTTCTTATGAAAATAACTTATACTGTGTATCCATTGAATATGACTTGTACTATGTCTCCAGTTGAACCCTGAATGGAGATCTCTTCTGTGTGACTTATTCTGTCCATTCGCTTTAATCTCTGATGATGGTCTCTGATGTTGACCATGTGTACAGTCGATGCAAGTCATACAGTTATTATGTCTGTGGAGATGCAGGGGGCTGTCTCAGTACAAATAGCTTGTCTGCCCTCTGCAAGTTCCTTGCCTCTGCCTCTTTGTAACCTTTTTTTTGCTGTTTTTTTTATACTCGTCTTTGTTTACTGTCATTTTTTCTTTTGCCTTTTTTCATTTTTGTCTTTCTCTACTGTCGTTTGTTTTTATCTTTCTGCGTTTGTGGACCAGTGTCTTGTCTTTGTTCTGGAAAGTCTTCTAGTTCTACACCATTTTCTGGTCACAGTGTATGACCTGGCAGCTTTCCTCTTGTGATCTGGCAGTTAAGCAGTGAAAAGTATACACACTGTTCAGGATGAAAGTTGTGCACTCTGCAGTGTCATTTGCCAGGATTAAAGATATATTTCAAAATTCCATTTTGATGTTTTTCATTAATTTATATACTTTTGTAAATGTTAAGAAAGTTAAGGGGATGGGCTGGTGCTGCCAGCACAACCTGGTCTTACGTGCCATAATGTCATCTGTATATTACTGTTTCCTTCTTTGTTCTTGTGGCGGGAACCTTTTCCAGGGTGAAACCTTTTCTCTCAAGATGTGATTTTTTTTCCCAGGCTTTTTTCCTGTTTGAATTTGACAGCCCCGAAAAGGCTCTGTGTGGTCGGCTGGGCTGTTAGAATAAAAACTATAAAAAGGAAACAAAACACTGTTAAGTTCAATTGCTAATGAAGGTCTCTTCAATCTGACTCGTACCATGCATCCAGTTGAACCCCTAATGAAGGCCTCGTCCACGCCATTAGCGACTGCGGAGCCCATGCTGATGAAAGCCACATCCAGCCCCCTGGCAGCGGCGCAGCCTCCCCTCAAGGCCTCCGCCCAGCCAGTCACAGGGGACCGTGGCAACCCCTATTACACGGCCGCCTTGGATACAGGGAAGGGTGAGGTCCAGTGTGTGGGCCTAGCACAGGGGTGTTGAGTCGCTTGGCTTTGTGTTCTTGCGTACTGTGTGAAATAATACATCTGCTTTGTTGCGATGCTGTTTGTTTTTTTAAAAACATTATTGCAAAGAGGTTGTAACAGTGATGGCTTGCATGATAAACCGCTGAGTTTGGAAGAATATTTTGTCATAGAAATGTGTCACTTTTAAGGCAGAGTGGTGTTCAATCGATCTGTAATGTTGGTCGTTACAATTTCAGAACTCGGACAAGGTGGAAGCTTATTTTCTCATGTACACTTGCCAGTTCTGGTTGACTTTTTCAGATTGAGTTTATCAGTCGTGGCATATTGCTTAGTGTTTAATATAGTATTTTTTGTTGGTCATAGCAGGTGACATTTTTAACATTTTATTTTTGTTAGTTGTAGATTGCATACTGTTTAACAATCTGCAATTCTGAAGCTTGCTCGCTGTTGATTGGCATATTTAATCATTCTTGCTCTCTTTCTCTCTTTTTTTCATTAAAGTACGTTTTTATTTTTTGACAGGTGAGGCTGAAAGTTTCAAATGTTGCAAGGCTTTGGATTAACTAAAACAGTTTTAAAGCAATTTCAGACATAACTGTTTTGCTGTCGGGTACGTGGGTCATTGACCTTTTCATTGGTTGAACAGAACCCATGACATAATGTACAGCAAAAAGAGGATGTTTATGAGCTGCTTTCTTTGGGCATCGCTACACAAGCTGTTAATCATACACATTTTAGGAAGACTTAATTAAGACTCATTCAGCAGACCTCTTCCTGATGAGGTGGACTGGCTGAGAGTGCTGCTTGAACTGCCCTAGTCAGTGGGTGAGATGGCATAGGTGCTATGGAGATGAACATTAAGAATTGGCTGTGTACCATGTTTTCTTCTTCTGATTTTGCTGCAAGCGGGAGTAGACAGGTCCAAAGGTCATTCTCATCCATTTCTGCACAGAATATCTTATGCTATGTTAGGAATTTACAGGCCCAAATAATCATTCTCATCCATTTCTGCTTAGAATATTGCACACTGTGATGGGAATGGACAGGTGCAAATAGGTCATTTTTGTCCATTTCTGCTTGGAATATCACTCACTGTGTTGGAAGTAGACAGGTCTAATGCATATCATTGTCTGTTTCTGCTCGGAACATCACACATTATGTTTGGAATGGGTAGATCCAAATGAACACGCTGTGGGAATGGAGATGTCCAAATACTAGTGTCGATCCATTTTAGGTATGCAGTTGTAGTGACACTATCCATGCATTGTCTTGATTAAACAGCTCTTGCCAAGCCTTGTAGCAACACCTTGACCAAGTTGAGTGGCAGGCTGGTTTATTGCCTGATTAGGTTACACCTATTTTCAGAGCAGTTTGAGCCGTGTGTTTTCTTAAGCCTCAAAAATAGATTAGACATATCATTAATTACGTTTGGATACATGGCTTGCTTTTAGGGGAGATGTGATGGAATACAGATGAAAGAATTATATCTCAATTTTAAGAAGTTTTACCACTTTTTGCAAACTGCTTTTTCTCAAGTCTTTAATTCTCATCAGATCATTCCCCTTGATATTGAATGTCTACATTCCATGCCATGCCATTGTGAGTCTTTCCCGTTGTTACTGTTTCAACAGTCACTAAATTTCTGTGGTCAGATTCAGCAGATTTGTTTATGAATTCAAAACGTAGAGATATTTACCAACATTTTAACAGTAATATTTTCATGTTCAGTAACCTGTCATACCCAGGTCTGTTCAAAATTTAGCACCAGAATGTTTGAATTGGTAAAAGTTGATAGTTTTTACCTTGACTGTCCTTTTTAACTCAGACAATAAATAAAAAAGTATTTCATCTAATATAAATTCTGTATCACTATTTTCTGAAGTTGTGAAAAGAAAAGACTTTTTTTTCCCCTTGTTTGTGTCATTATGGTTGTTCAGGAGATATACCTGGGACAATAAACATAGTCATAGTGTGTATTGTAACAAGCTCACCTAAAGATATAACACCGGTTGAACATACCAAACATTCAGAGTTACAACAGAAGTAACATCAGCAAACGTTAGTATTGTGCACTTTGCAGAGGTGTAACAACCATTTTGTGTCAGATGTCATCATCGTCAGGATGCATTGTTACAGTGCTGGCCCAGAATCTGATTGCAAACGTTATGGGTCATGGCTCAAAAAACCAACTGGTGTGAAAGAAAAGCCAAAGGCATGATTGGACCTTGTATGAGAAATCGTTGCTATGTTTAGGATGATTTTGAGTTCATGTAATACTTGCAGAGAGGTGATGTTTGGTATGACTACCCAGTCTGTAAATCAGCTGTGCTGTGACACGATGCTTAGCACCGGCTCTTGCTTTTTGCGTATGATTAAGTAAGTGGTGTGGACTTTTTTCTGCTTAAAAAAGTTTTTTGAAGGAATGGAAATTTGTGACCATTACGGAAAGCAACAGATGTTTGTAAAGAATGTAATTTTCCCTTCTGTCACAATTAGAAGATGTGTCAACAGACAATGGAGGAGAGAGTGGCCTTTGGGACAGGTGGGCAGTGCAGTATACCTTTACAGAAGGCTGAATCTTCAGATGGATCAGATGATTCCTTCATGTGTTGATCCGTGCTCCATTGTAAACAGATGGAGTATGAACAGTGCAGATCTGTGATTTAAGCAGGATTCATGGAGACTTCCAGCTGTCATGAAACTGCTCACTTGTGGGAAATGCTTGGGTTGTTCTTGCCTGTGCTTGTGTACATGCTGCCTTATCTTTATGTGCTTGATATTTCACTGCAGTTTTTTTTTCTTTGTTTTTTTTCCCCACTGTGTAGCTGTGAATAATCGTCTTTTTTTCTCCACTGTGTTGCTGTGAATAATTGTCTTTTCAGCTTAGCCTGTACATATTTTTATGCAAAAGTATATGGTCTTTGCTCTGCTTGAGTTGTACACAGAGTTCCCCTCTGTTTTTGCTGTGACAGTGTGTGAAAGGTTAAGTAAATACTGCTTTTTTTGCTCATTTAAAACACTGAGACATAGATGATTATGGCATATAATTAGATTTTGTGTATATTGAATCATTAATTCTGCTATTGATTTTTCTGTGCACTATGTAGTCCATGGGATATTTGTACTGTCCTTCATAATTCTAAGTAGAATAATTGAATAATTTGAAAATATTTAGATTTCTCTCTCTCTCTCTCTTTCTCTCTCTCTCTCTCGCTCTCCCTCTCTCTCCCTTACACCCACAAAAACTGTGGTGTTTGGAATACGCATTTGATGAGGTGATATTTATGTGGAAGAACATTTAGTCAGGAAGTGTTTGTGCGCAAAATAATGACAGAAGGAAAAGGATAGAACATGTGGAGGAAGAGGAAGCGGTGTTAATTCTTACGGCAAATGAAACAAACTGCAGCATTACTGGAACACGACAAAAAAGCGGAAGAGCACACAAAACAAAGTGTGAAGTAACGCAGTTTTAATGCACGACACAAAACAGGACAAGAAATTTTCGGCAATATGCCTTCCTCAGCGACAAAAGAATAAAAACAGTACAGACATAAACATGCACAATACTCCCCTCGTGAAGCCAAAGTGGACCACTATTAAAACTGCGTTACTTCACACTTTGTTTTGTGTGCTCTTCTGCTTTTTTGTTGTGTTAATTCTTGTTTATGACTCGTAGATGTAACCAAGTGAGCCTGTGTAATCACTCTTTTGCAGTTGTCTGAGTGTGTGTGTCCATGGGAATTGTAAGCATTTGTGTTTTCTTGGTAAATACTGATACTGATACAACCTACCTCGATAAAAGCATAGTGGTAACACCATTTTAACCATCCCCTATATGAAGATGTCACCTAGTTGTAAAGGCGGTAAATCTGCCATTAATGTTTCCAGCAGTGTCTTCAGTTTTACAAGACTGATTTTTATTCTTAAAAAAATGTGATTGTTGCGACTATCACTTTATGCACTGGTGAAAGGTATGCTTCATGATAGTTTGCGTAAATATTGCAACAGTCATTAATTTATCCCCCATTAACATAAGATCATTCAATGAAAGTTCTACCTGGCAGAGAAGATCAGACCTTTCCATGAAGTTTATACCAGCAGAGGAACGGATATGAATTGATGTCTTACTAAATATCAGATATACCAGATGAACTGTTCATCATTTTTTGATAATCAAGCAAGTGAAGCCACTCCGAAGCAGCAAAATAAACAGCCTTACTTATTTTCATGTCAACAGAAATGATACCAGTATGTCAGTTTGTCTTTGTGAAATTTGATAGTGTCAAACAATAAGAAATGAAATGAATGTCATACGTGATAACAATGACAGAGAACAGTTGGAACAAGTCTGGGCTAATCTGCATACGTGATGAACAGCCTTGAGGGAACCAAGTGTATGCTAGAGGCAGCCTTCGCTCCTCTCTCTACTGCCTTTACGCACTCTTTCCTCCACCTACTCCCAGGTCCTCCTCACTCATTCCTTCCCATACCTTCTCCCTCTGACTGACCACCACCTGTTTCATCACAGGCAAATTGTGAGTCAAAATAGGCAATTGCCTCTCTTGTAATTCAGATTCTTTTTTTTTTTTGGTTTGAATCATAGGGCTGACAGCTTTCTTTTCTTTACTTGTCATTTGCTGTAGTTCTCTGAGACTCCCCCCTCCTCCCCCTCTGCCCCCTTTTTTCATGAATCAGGCTAGTTTCATTAGGGGCCATTACCATTTTCTCAACGTTCCGTTGATCCTGGGCTCTAGTGGTACTGGGATGTAATGCATTATCATCCTTCCCCAGATTAATACAGGTCTTGAAAACCTTAGCATTAAAAAACTCCGAGCCTTTCTGGTTTGTGGAGAGAAGCAGGGTTGTGAAGAAAGGGACCTCAAAGTTTGTAAAACACACAATAATGAACCGTTTTTGAAGTGTAAAAGTCACCTGTTCTGAGCTGGAGACATTTAGCTCTCCTGCTGATGACTCATTTTCAGTGGTCCCTCTGCACTCCCTTAAACTACTTGATGTTGTAGAATTGTATAGATTGATTTGTGATATGAATATTTTTCCTTGATCTTTTGGAACTGTTAGGATTTAACCAAGATATACCTGTTTTGGAAAGGTCAGTTTTGTTTAATTTAAGATCACTTTCATGCTTGGAGTGCTGAACAATGGATGAGAGACAACAAAGTCAAACACCAGAATCTCAAAACAAAAAAACTTTTGAGACCACTAAACTTCATGTATTTTGTGCAATATGAAGCCTTAAAAGGATGCCACAGCATGTGAACTGAAGTGTTTTGTAATACTTCTATTGTGTGTGTGGAAGAGTTCTCAGACCTGTTTACTCTTACGATTTTGCCGTAATTTTTACGGGAAAAAATCGAAATTACGGGAATTACGGCCCAAAAAAATTATTACGGGGGAAAAAAAAAAAACGCAAAGTTTCTTTTGCTACGATTCCGGTCAAAAGGCAAACAGCATTGAAGCGTTTCCCAGCGTGCCTTGCGTCTTATCCTTTGCAAAGATGGCGACGAAGCGAACACGCGCGCCCACGGCTGGTTCATCCAAATGTTCAAAAGTTGCAAAAGTTCGGCAACAGTTCCGTGAATCATACCTGAAGACGCCTGAAGTCTTGTTATTATGGTATAAATGCTTTACATTTGATATACATGTGTAAGTGCAAAAAGTCGCTAAATATTGCGATTATGAAAATTACAGTTTTTTTTCTGAAATTACAGGTTTTTTTATGACACATTACAGGTACACGAAATTGGGGTAAACAGGTCTGAGTTCTGAATTGTGCGAGATATTGTTGTTGATTGTAATATATAGTGTTTTGGCCTGCAGTGGAAGATCTGATCAAAATGACTCCTGGTTTCTTGACTGGGGACAAAGGCAACGTCCATTATTCTAAATTCTTGGACAGCACTTCACCTGGTACGTCAACAGGCTGTATTCTGCTCTGACTTACAAAACTATTTTATATTCCTTCATTCATGTGAGCTTTTTTTTTTTGCACCATTTTTTCACTTGATCTGATTTTTGTCTGTTTTTTGTTTTACTGATTTTTTTATTTTTTAATTTTTTTTGGTAACAATATATCTGGAGAGAGAAAGAGAGAGAGAGAGAAAACGAGAGAGAGAGAGAGGGAGAGAGAGAGAGAGAGACGGAAAGAGTTATCTTTTGATTACATTTTTTGTATACTTTTGAATGTGCTGCTCATGACAAGAATTTAATGTTGACTGTCTAGCAAACATGGACAAATATTTTATTTGGCAATGAGAGTGCGAAATATATACCTGTTTGAAACATTGATTTATTTTCTTTGTTCTTTCATTCTCCTACCATTTTCTCTCCTTTTTTTTTCTTCCAGACAGGTTTCATGTAAATTCGGTTGACAGATTTGCTCCTTCCCTGTTAAAAGGCGGGATTTGACAAAGATGTTTGTTAAACAGTGACGTACAGCACTGGAGCATGTGTGCAATCTGTAAACAGCTGCACCGGCACCTGCCACAACGGCCTCTTCAACACCGCAAGTTGTCGCCGAGACGGTGATGAAAGCTTCGGCCAGTCCTGTTGCTGGAGCACCGCAGCCTCTTGTACAGTCCTCAGCAAGTCCACTGACTGGATTGGAGCCCCCCATGAAATCGGCAGCCAGCCCGCTCACTGGAGCAGAACCACTGGCAAAATCGACAGCAAGTCCTGTTGCCGGAGCAGTGCCTCCCATGAAATTGACAAGCAGTCAGCTTGCGGCGGTTGAGTCTGTGCTGAAAGCAGCATCCCAGCCCATTACAGGCGACCGAGGAAATCGCTACTACTCCGCTGCCTTGGACACGGGGGTGAAGGGTGAGGGCTAGAGTTGTGGGCCTTACTGCTGGATGTGATAATCGCGCTTTTTCTGCCCTGTAGCCACTTTTGTGGCTTGTATTATTGCTTTCCTCCTCCTCTGAAGTGTGTGATTTCATGGCCAAACTGCTGACATTTTCCTACAGCTGTTTGTCATTTGGGGGCTTTCTCTTTGGGTCAGTTGCCACAGTTAGTTTCATCCATGATTTTGTGTCCATGGCTGTTTCATCTTTCCAGTAGACTTGACATTTTCTTTTGTTTCTTTTAGAGCTTGTGAGAGAGAACTTGGCAACACTTTATGCTATGTAGTGGAAAGATCTTGTTTTCTTGTAGACTTATTATTTTATTCATTTTAATTAAAAGAGAGATCAGTCAGGGTTTTTTTTTTTTTTTTTTTTGGGGGGGGGGTGCACATTCACTGTGAAGCAAATCACTGGTATCTAGTTTTGACTTTCTCTAATGTATTTCTAGGAGCTAATTGCATTCATTTTAAAAATTGAATGGAATTGTTGGAAAAGCAAGTTTAGTTGATTCATCTTATATTAACATTGTATATATAATTCAGCTAAAGCAATTTTTTTTTTACCCTTCACTTGCTTTTACATATGGCATCCATCCATTTACATCATAGCCCCCCCCCCCCCCCCCCCCCCCCCCCCCCCCCCCCCCCGTCCCCCTCCCATCCCCCTTTTTTTTTTGTTTAAAGTTTATAAAAATAGTTGTGATCCAATATTTTTTTCCTGACATCTGAAGAAGCTGGGTGAATTTTACAAAAATTGATTTGGGTCCCTTTATAAAAGGAAGCCATGTAACTGGAAACAATTGATCAAATACTTTTTCTTGTTTCCAGTAAATGTGAGTTTCAGACGTAGAAAATGGCTTAGGTATCTGGTTTCATCATCACTTTTGCTTGCCTGCTGCTCTAGAATTGATTGTAATCTTTGAGTAGAGCAATAGATAATCTTCTGCAAAACCTATCAGAGAAGTTGTCTGCTTTGGAAAACTTCCCAAGATGAAGTAGCAGTGGCCTGGTTTTGTATCCTTACATACTGCAGCTCCTTGTGGATGCGTTTCCAGTCTCTGTCCGTATCTGCTGGGTTTTTGTCCAAAACATAAGCACCTTCAGCATTGCAGGCTGCAGTTCCTGTGTTCACTCATCTCTTTGAGATAACTTTTACATATCAGCCCCCCGTCATCTCATTGCTGCCTAACCATAAATTTCAATAGGTACATCTTTATATTGCCATCTGCAAGTGTTTTTGCACAAAGGAGTTATGTCGCTCACACTTTTCCGCTTACGCTGACTGCAATGATTTAAAACTCTGTGCCGAGCTGTCAGGAAGCCCCGGGATTCAAACTATCAAGCTCACTGACCTGTAGCATGCATGTGTATCTGCTCAACTGCTGTGCCTGTCAGATGTAGATCAAAGCATTTCTCTTCATGTTTTCTTTTCTGATTGTCCGTGGTATGTACATGCTGAAATGGAGCTGATGGCAGTGAGTGATGTTTGCGTGAGACACTGCAGTAATTATAGATGCCAACAGCCCCATTCCTTCATATTTTGTTACTGCTGGTCACATTTTGTTCTGATTTTTTGACAAACTAGAAATGATGGCAGTGGTGTTGGTCCAATACACTGCAATATTGAGAGATGCCAGCTACCCTTTTTCTTCATATTTTGTTAATGCCAGTTGCATTTTGTTCTATTATTACGGGAATGACAAAATTATTCTGACAAGCTCATTTTTGTCTGTATAGGTTGAACTGCCCACTCACTTGATGAAAATCTCGACTTACTTTAGTGATGCTCATCATGCACTAAGAACAGTAGATTGGGTAATGAATCACATACTACCAGTCACAGGTGATGAAAATGAGCTAAGGTGTATTGCATGAACAATTATAGTGAAATGACTTTGAGCAGACCAGCCCACTTGTTTGAACTTGAAAGGACGTGACTTGACTGGGTCAAGTTATATCTAGTTGCTGCTTTACCATGTCACTGTTAAATGGAAAGCAAGTATAGTAGGGCCAGGTGTTTTTAATCTGAGTGATCCTATGAAATTCAAACCATTCCTAACAAAACTGTCCAGACTGTTCCCAAAAAGTCTTCAGAGGGGTTGGCATCTCTGAATATCCTCTAGTGCAGTTCACTCTGCAGTATGCTTATGGAAGATCATTCTTTTTTATATCTGGCCGAGGGAGTGTAACTATTTTCCTCCTTCTGACATGAGCAGTTTCATTGTTTTGCTATCAATTATCCGCTCTGCTTGTTCCATATTTGATGGTGGGTTTGCTTGCAAGATCAGGCCAGCACCACATGTGGCTCATGTAGTGTTTTCTTTTTGTTTTGAAATCTGTGGGATGCAACCATTCACACACACACACACTTGCTCTCATTCTATGACACACACACACACACACACACACACACACACACACACACACACACACACACACAGGGTCTCCCGTCACACACAATGCACATACATTTGTTCTCATTGACACAGATGCTTTCTCTCTCTCTCATACACACACACACACACACACACTTGCTGTGACTTGTACGCATGCATGCACACACATGCACATGAACGCACACAAACATACACAAAGACACATGCACAGGTGCACAAACTTAAGCATGTACTCATGTATGCGTGCGCGCACACAAATTACAAAAGCTTGCATGGAAGCAGACAAGCATGTGCTTGCGTGCAAGTGCAAACACACACACACACACACACTCGTACACTTGGGTGCACACATGGTTGTTTTTGTGGATACTTCCTCCTTGTTTGTAAGCTGAACGTTGTGCTAAATGTGGAAATCTTGCATTTTTTTTTACTAATGCTTTGACATTTGGCACTACTTTCAGAGCTTATAAGTTTAATACTCCTCATTATTCAGGGTTCTTTCTTTGCATGTAAATTTCATTTTGATGATTTCTTTTGAGCGAAAAATGTACGTATAATTGATTCAAAATTTGAATTGGTGTTCAAGTAGAACATAAAGCAAATGCAATGAATATGCTATTATAATCAGTGGCAAATAATGTATTTGACATCTGTCTATTTTTCTAATGTCTGTTTTATTAACAAAAAAGTTTGATTTTAAAAGGGCAAAAAGTTTCACATTGAATTTTTTCTGTTAAAAGTTTGTTGTCAAAAATTTTGTTTTTAAAGTGTAACCTTGATTGCAACAATAATAAATTTTGTATTTCTTGATGATATATTTAATTTGTAAGGCAAGGAGGAAATAAGCCATGGATTGATGCACAGATTCATACTTGGAAGTTTCACCAGTACACTTTTCCAGTGTACATCTCTGACATTATGAATTTCAATAGAAATGGAAATTTTGGTTGCATTGGAATAAAAAACCATGGCAATTTTCATAGAGGGTGTGCGTTTTGGATTTATTGTTTGTTGGTTTGTTTTTTTTTATTTTCCTCAGGAAGAGATGTCTTTGTGTCTTACTGTGAATGATGATTTGTTCCCCATTTTCTGTGAAAAGGTTTGAGTGTGGGTGTTTTTACAGTGTTGTCTTTCAACCATTCTTTCACGTTGTTTTTCACTTCCTTTGTTGTGAATGGTGGTTTTTACCTGCGGTTGAAGATCTGATGAAGACAACTACTGGCTCCATAACTGGTGACAAAGGAAACGTCCATTATTCAAAATTCTTGGACAGCACAGCAACTGGTAGGTCCACTGGGGGAGCACACTGTGTGGTCTCTTTCGCTTCAATGTGGGTTCATGTGGAATTTCATCTTTGTGGATGTGGAATAGTTCTGTGGAACTTTTTTATGTGGGTTCGTTTATTCTTCCTCCTTTTTGATGTGTACTATTTTGTTATTGTTTAGTTGTAAATTAAAGATTGAATCTGTGGGTTTTTCTTTTGTACATATTTATTTATTGAATGGTGAAATGTGTCTGGAGGCTTTGTGATGGTTACATGAAATTCTGTGGAATTTTCTGTTGTTGGATTTTCTTATATTGTTACAGATGTATTTACCAGAATGCATTAGCATGGTTTTTTTTTGTGTGTGTGTAGTTCTGGGATTTGATTTCCTTGCATTGTATGCAAGCAGTGGCTTTTTTTTTTTCCTTTTTGGTCATGAAATTGATAAAAAAAAAAAAAAGGTGTGATGTAGCAAGACATTAATGATTCATAGAGATAATGATATTGCTGTGCTTTGTGAGACACAACTTGGTGTTTTTACAGGAATTATAGTATGTTTATTGATAGGTACTACTCTTTTTTTTTTTTTTTACCAAATGTACTACTCATAATTTTTTACCTAAATGTACCACTCATTTTTTAATTACCTAAGGATAATGTATGTTATTTAATTGCTGTAAGGTATGATGAAAACATAAACAGTGTGATGTTAGTGAGAGAAGTGTAATTATTTTAGAAATGGATACTACCCTTTCTTTTGCCTTATGATAGTGTATCTTATTTAATTTCTGTAAGGTAAGATGAAAATATGAATGGTGTGACTTTGTGAAAGATGAGTAATTATTTCAGAACTGAACATGGGAAAACTGTTGTAATGGATGCCTGTGGATTACATAACAGTAATATTAGATAACTAATCTGAATCCAGTTACAGTGTGATCAAAGTGCAGCAGATGATGTCCGTAGATGACAACTGTGTAAAGGTGATATTACCGTCACCTTTCACCACACAAAGGAAATCTATGAACCAAACTGTGTGAAAACAATGGTACTTAACATTTCTTTGCCTACAGCAGTGATCACTCCCATGGCCATGGGCCTTGCTGCGCTATTTCTTTTTCACTCATCGGTTGGTTCTTTTTTCAGGACTGGCTATCTGCTGCCTGGCCTTGACATACCTGAATACAACCTTTCCCCTGTGGTTACCTGACGTCAGCACATTTGAGGCTGGTTTCAGCTTCCTTCTGTGTTGTTTTCAGGCGCCAGCCCATTGCCAGCAGGTGTGTCGGCACCTATGCCAATGCCCAACTTCTCCCCTCAGCCTGGTCAGGCCCCCTTCAACCCAGCTCTGGCCAACAGCCCATTGCCAGCAGGTGTGTCGGCACCTATGCCAATGCCCAACTTCTCCCCTCAGCCTGGTCAGGCCCCCTTCAACCCAGCTCTGGCCAACAGCACAGTGCCTGCCCCCAGCCCCGGCCTGCCTGCTTCCGTGCCCACCCCCGGAGCCACCCCAAGCACCCTCCAACAGCCTCCCTCCTCCGAAGCTCCTCCCACGCAGGTGATGAACGACAACGCTGCAGGAGGAACGGCAGGAGTGTCGCCTGTAGCAGGAGCATCGTCATAAACAACAATAACAACAACAACAAAATCTCATTTGTGTGGCAAGTTTGAACTGAAAGTGGTGTACTGGGTTACTGGCCCCGTTGTGTGAAAGTGTGCAAAACTGGTAGTATACTGGGAGGAGTGGAGAACGTCTGTGGGTGTTGAAAGTGGTGCACATGAGGTTCGCTTCCACTGGCGGTTGGCTGTAGTTGGTTCTGTTCTGGACAGACTGGCACTGGAGGCAAGTGATGGATGCCTGACGTGCAATCCTGTTGTCTTGTTTTCTGTGTGACCTGCTCCAGAGAGGTGTTCTTGTGCTGGTTTGTTGGGGATGTAATCTGGCTGTAGTTTGGTTCTGTTCTGGACAGACTGGCACTGGAGGCAAGTGATGGATGCCTGACGTGCAATCCTGTTGTCTTGTTTTCTGTGTGACCTGCTCCAGAGGGGTGTTCTTGTGCTGGTTTGTTGGGGATGTAATCTGGCAAGAGCCAGCAGAAAGACACCAAGTTCACTGCAGTCTTTCTGCGGGATCATCTTCGTCATGCATTCTTCTGTTGTCCAGAAATCTGGTGCATTCGAGAAAACAAGATATATGGAAAATTTATACGAAAAGGATGAACAGGGAATTCATTTCTTCTCTTAGACCATTGGGTCTTGCTTGGATATTGACAGCAGTTAAAATTAGAAGTGCTGCCTGTAGTGATGTTTGTATTCAGTGTTTAGTATGAAACCATGAAAGGTCAAATGGAGCCAGTGGCTGATTTGAGGATTGCTGAGTGGTCGTGTCTTGTGGCGTTCAAAATACTCTAGGTCTGCAGTGCCAGTGGAGGTATTGTTTCAATGCGATACAGTTTGTTCACTTCTGTTGGTGTTTATAATCCTGCTGAATGCTGAGGCTGTTTCACAGCTGTGCATGTCAGTTATTCTTTTGTTTCCTTTTGGCTTCCTGTGACATTCTTCCACTTCTTTTGAAATTTTTCAACTTCCGCTGTTGACGTTGTTGACAGCCAGGTTGTTCGGTTTGTTGTCCTTTCCCCACGCGCTGATCATCAGTGGTCTCTTACAGTTCCTTCTGTCTCTCTGGTGAGCTGCTTTATGCTGTATTGGTGGAACAAATGTTATTACAGTTACTGGGAGATCTATTCAGTATCTTGCCAGCTGAGCCTGCAGATGGGTGGTAGAAAGGGGTAGGATGTGGAGGGGGTGGGGAAAGGGGTCATAATCATTCCAGTGCATTGCGGACAGTAGTTTGGATTTTGTGAAGGGTCTGCTGCAGATCGTGCTTGTGGTGTTGTCTCTTGCAAAGGCGTTGATTGTGTCGTTGGTGATGACTGAAGTGTTGAGTGTTGTACACTTTTAGATGCTCATACTGAGTGGTAATGAGTCGGAAGAATAAATGACATGGAGCTTTCTTGAGGAGGTGTTAATGTGCAAACTTCACCGACAATATACATTTATGGAGTTGTGTATTTTGTCACTTTAGAGTTGTGATTATCAGATCAGATTTTTAATCCATGCTGTGTGTTTATTATCATTTATATCTAATGACATAGAGATTGTTTTGAGTGTTTCTTGGTGAGATTTCAATGTTCTTTACTTTGTAGTGAGTATTTGACTATCATTTTTTAGTTATTTCTTTCCAGTGTTCTTGCTAAAATTAGCATGGACATCACATTTGATCACAGTAGAATTGATTGTAGGGGAAAAGGGCTAAACAAAAACTCACAAAATGATGGAGAAAAGGCCTACCCTACCCGCCTACAGAACATCAGGTAACGTTCTTTCGTATGGGTTTGGGAGGGGAGGGGTTAACCTTTACCAGCCGAGTCGTCCAAAAGTTGACGACAGGATTTCTCTCCCTTGAGGCGAGTCGTCCAAGTCCGGATGACGGAAAGACAGCAGTACATTCTGCCGTGTCGTCCACAATCAGACGACGGGAACATAAAAAATTCCTACACTTTCCATGAAATGGACCAAGGGAAATAAGCTCTGTAACTAGTCTTGGGGATGTTGGAACGAGTTGTCGACCATACTTTTAGTGGCCTATTGTGAACTTGGCTGACCCCAGGAGCTTTGAAACAAAGAAACTGGCGGCACCGCCACGCGGCGCGCGGCACGTATTTCCTGTGCCAGAAAAAATGTCGGTCAGGCAAAGGGGTGGTAGCAATTTCTCGCTCAATGAAGCGCTTGAAATCGTATTACAAAGTGGATCTGGTGATGAGGGGAGTTGAGTGTTTGTTCTTTCCTGTGACACCCAACACAAGACCGTCAGTTGCTGTAGAGCTACCGTAAAAATAAATTAAAAAGTGGCCAAATCTGTGCGTCAGCAGGGAATGAGCGCTGTGCGCGAGCGTGCGGCAGCAGGGAATCGTGCCGTCGTGCCGCTCTCGGCTGGATAGTATTAAAAGACTGAACTGAATGATAAAACCTCTTGTACGAAACTGCCAGGAGGATTGCACGCGGAAACTAAACTGCCGCAAACTATCTCACTTTCAAATTGCGTTTATTTCCTTTTCTGGATGATTCTGTTTGCTAGAGAAATGGTTAATGAAAGCACTGGAAACCTGTTTATCTTTTATAGAGAAATGGTTAATGAAAGCATGCAGACCTGTTAAACTTTCAGAGAATGACTTTGAAAAAGGAAGGATATAATTATCAATGATGATGTGATACTTTGAAATGAATGTAAATATCATGGATGTTAAAGTCACAGAATCAAACACCGGTTGATGCCTTGTGGCTGTCATAAAGGTCTGTTTATGATCTCCTTCGACTGGAAAGTTTTGCTATTGATCTGCATTTCCAGTGGATCATGTAATCAAATGGTTAGAGTGTTTGCCTGTGGCGCTGATGGTTGTGAGGTTGAACCACTCATGGGGTCGGATGGTGCGGCCTGGTGAACGGGTATCTGATGGGAGTCAGGGAAGGTTGAGGAAGCGGAAGAACGGGGAAGGGCTCTGCCTTTTATAATGCTGTGCTCCAGGCATGTTTGATCTTTCACAGTTCACTGGTTCTACAGCCACTAGGGTGTGGGACTCTGACCTTTTCTTTCCTCTTGATTGCATGGATTTCACACCATGCATTGTCATGGCCCCAGTTGTTAGGGATCTGGTTAATCTCTTTTCACTAAGTGTACAATTTATCATTTTTTTTGTTGGCTGTCGTTAGGGATGCCTGTTAAGTTAGGGACCAGACTAAAAATCATAAACATGGCCTTGGTTTTCAGTGTAACTTAAGGAATTGCCAGAGGTTTTTATTTCTTTTTTTAATCTAGGTTAGCTTGGAACTAAATGAGGTTGACGTGATGTTTTTGCACTTGGAATATGGTACAGAAATGATTCTCACTGCTTTGTCTTTTTTGAAAAGTTCCCTTCAAATTATTTGTTAAATATTTTACTTCTTTGACATGTTCTGTCGTGATTCTCTTTAAAGTATTCACATTTGCTGACCTGTCATCTCTTCTGGACATAAGTTTCTTTTTGTGCTTATTTTTTAATGCTTTTTTGTTCTTATTTTTGTGCTTTTTTAGCGCTTAGCATGTTCTGCTTTTTGGCTTTTTATTCTACTGTTCTGCTTACCTTTTAATAATTCTGCTTAAGGGAGGGGAACAAACCAAACAAACATTATCTTTGTTCATGCTGATTTGCATAATTATGTGCATAGCTGCTCTATGATCACCAATGTCGTGTTTAACAGCCAGTCTGAACTTCTGTTGGCATAACTAGAAGCAACGGTGATGGTGAGCTTTAAGCGGAGAAGTCTGTAGCACAGGGCAAAACGAACAAGAAACAGACAGTTCTTGTGATCCACATGCACGATGGAAAAGTGCTATTCCTTTGTGTGTGTGCATGTGTCTTGTTTGAGGTATCATGCGTTCGCTTGAATAAAAAAATACTACTCAAAAGTCCTCAGAAACGGTCTCAGTGTTCAAATTCAAACAAACTTAGCATGACACTGTCTTTGCCAAACATTTAAGCACCACCACCAGTTTATTTTTTTAGGCAGTTTATGAAGCTGAGAGAACAGACAATATTTTTTTTATGTCTTTGATGGACTGTCACAGCCATGAGGCTGTGGACTGTTGGAAAATGAGAATCGTCATTTCTCAGCTCTCTTTTTTTCAAATGCTTACTGCTTTCTGTCTGACAAATCACGCCTTGATTTTCCCTCCTCCCCACTCCCATCTCTAATGAAAATCTTCCCTCCTGCTCTTCTCTTCTCTCTCTCTCTCTCTCTCTCTCTCTCTCTCTCTCTCTCTCTCTCTCAGTCTGTCTGTTCCATGTTGTTTGCTTTTTGTTTAAATTCATAGTTCAGGGGTTTGAACCTTAACATGCATCCCTCGGTCATTGCTTAGAATATGAAATGCACACATGATGCGCTTACACACACATGGAGAAAGAAAAGGAAAAGCTCTTATGAAACGGGCAGTGTTTAGAATTAATTAGCGGTAAGTAACGAGTGCAAATGCTAAGGTCTACAAACACAGGAAGAATTTAAAAGAAATGTTAGTTTTGGGTTAACATGTGAGAGGAATATTTCTCTTAAGCCCTCACAGTGTGTGTGTGTGTGTGTGTGTGTGTGTTTGAATTTAGATCTGTTAGGAACAGTAGCTGCTCCAACAGATGTGTGTATTTTTTGTCTTGTGCTTTGGATTTTTTGTTTATTTTGTTGTTGTGCTTCTTATGTGGTGTTTAAATTACATTCTTATAGATAGTTCATCTGTGATGTCTTTCGCTTTGTTAATCCTGTATCTTGTCTGCAATGGACGTCAATGACATAGGTCATTGCCACTAGCAGAGAGCACTGTGCGGCGCTGCTCATATACCCAACATTTCCTACTGATTGTTTTTTTTTCACTGCCAGCAGTTTCCTGTTGTTACCTGACACCTAGGTCTACAGAATAATGTTTCGTTCTTCCTTTGTTGTTGTTTGACATTACACATTGTTTTTCTTTCTTTGGTGCTTTTTTTTTTTTTTTTCATTAGATAGTCTTTCTTTCTTTCTATGTTGGCGTTGTAGTTTTGATTTGCATTGAATCATGTTTGTATCATAGTGTTTAAAAGAGAAAAAAAAAACGAAAGAAAAAAGAGAAGCAATGCAATGTTTTAACAAAAACTCTCTTCAGGTGTCTTTTTGTCATCTCTGTTTTTTTTTTTTGGTAATGAATATGACAAAACCATCACTTCACGATCAGTGCAGTATTTAAGAAAAATTCATATAGCAATCCAGTGCAGTCTCGCAAAGTTATTATTCTGTGTTACTCAGTTTATCATGTTTTCTTAAGTCTTTCCTGAAAGACATGATCACATTCTCACCCTTGTGGACTTGCATTTGTATGCCTCTTTAAACAAATGTAACAGTCAGTTGCTACATGTTCAAAGGAAAGGATAAAACATGAACTTGGCACTCATTATACTGTGAAATACCTTTTTGCTCACATGAAAATGTTGTGAAGGAAAGAAAAATATTATTTTGAATGCCAAAACTTGTTCCAAATGCTTTGCTCAAAAATGCTATCTCTGTTACAAAAACAGAAACCCAAGTTCTTTTTCCCCATTGGCTTGGATCTAAAAGTATGATGTTAAACATGAATTCATCCATGAAATGGTAGAAAAAGAGATAGGGGAATTTAGGGAAATTTTCCTTTAGACTGCCAGCACTATGTGCTAGCACAACAGATGGGAACAGCTGCTTTACCATCACATCAGCGCAGCATGTCAAGAAACGGTTAACCTTTCAACTTCCAGCTTTCTTTTACGTAACATCCACGCAACGCCAAATCATTATCATTTTTTTAAAAATATCACCAAACATACTTATGAAATTATGATACCGCTAAAAGAAAGACAAACAACCCTCCCTACACCATCCCCACCTCCCCCACAATATCTTGTGAATCCAAATCATAGTATATCGTAAAATATAATTTAGTAATGGATATACAGGGCTTCTGCTGGGGTGAAAATCTTTCCGGTCCCAGGGACCCCATCATCAGATTTTTAAGGGGTCCCAGGCTAACATTAAGGGGTCCCTACACCACAATAAAAACAACAAAATATCCGTTAAAAAATTGCATCCCTGCACGCGCACTGCAGTTGTCACAGACACATCGTCACAATAAAAACAACATCAAAAGTTGTATCCGTTCTCGATCTTTCTCCTCTGCTTCGCTTTTTCGCTTTTACGACGATGATTTTGTTAACCACGCTTCGAGAGACATGTTGGAAACAAAGGCTTCGCAGAAATGCCTCTCTCCTGCCGGGAAAATGAAAAGCGTCATCGTGACATCACATGGCTCAAAGTAGGAAAATTCGGTCAACTGAAAACGAGGCTGTGGCCTAGCCTCAGCAGACGACAAAAGTGACCGACGTATGTTGTTATGAGGCTGCCCTACTCGCTTTGTTACTGTTCAAACTTGAAAAGGGATGGGTTCGGTCCGAAGTGTAGCAGACCTACGATGTTACGGCACCCAACTTACGATGTTGAAGGCAGTCTTTTCTCACTTTATGTCTGACTTCACCAAAATTTGAAGGGGTCCCTGGGGACCCCTTACACGGACACCCAGCGCGTCCCGTAGAGTTTTAATGCGTACTGTACGCAATTTTTTGCGTTTTCAGAAGCCCTGGATATAGTTTGCGGTGTATGTGTCTGTGTATTGCTGATGACCAATGAGATCGCTCAGCTTGTTTTATGAAAATCCAGACTTGATCAGCAAAACAATGCGGACTTGCATCATTGTCATCTCACATCTTGCTCTGAAGTTTTAAGTGAATGCAACCCATCTGTACCTGAAATGTCCACAACTGTGTAACAAAAAGTGGATGATTGCATATGGCTGTCGTTTGGTATGAGCAGAAACAATGCTTTTTAAAATGTTTTTGCTTGAGGTCATGGCACTGCAAATAATAGCCTTTGTAGCAGATATCCTTAAAACAAATGTATCAACTCCCAAGACTATATAAATGGAACTAAATTATAATCTGATCATTGTGAAAGCTCTGAAGGTTCTGGGTAAGTTATTGCCATTTTACTGTTTCTGTTTTTCTTATCTTTTTCTTTGTCCTGTTCTTTTGACTGTTGATTATAAAACAAGCCAACATGTTCCCAAATCAGTGTATTTTTAGTGACATATATCTGTTACCGGGACTTGTGTGAATTTGAAAAAAAAAAAACGAGAAAAAAAAAGCAGGTTGGCAGTGTATTATTTTCCATAATAGCCTGTGGTTAGGTGTGCACTATTTATCACTATAGCCTATGAGCACAAAAAGTCCATGGTTTGTCGCTTTTTTTCTTTTTTTTTTTGAGGGGGGGGGGGAGGGGGTGGTTGTGTTGCTGTTGTTGTCTCATGCTCTGTACCACTTCAGTTTCAGTGGCATTAAACCCACACTGCTCATTCTAGACCGCATGTTCACAACCACACCCTGGCTTGACCTATCACAGCCCCAGCTCTGGTAATGCACGGGGAGCAGTCAGTATTAGGTCATTGTGAGGTAACCTACCAGAGGAGACACTGCACTGCTGCTGAGTCACTTTCATGATGATCAGTGATTCCTGTTCTGATCCAACAAAGTGAGAACAGAACACCACCTACTGAGCCCCCTTGTGACAATGATGATTGCATAGTCACGGAGGAAGCATAAGTGGGTATCCCCCTCTGGACAGTGCCACCACATCCATCCAGACACAGTCTTCATGAAGAGCTGCAGAATTTGTATTGAATATCATTATATTAATTGCAGTGTGCAGTTAGGTGTATCTCATAGTGAAGAGCTACTGTCTTTTTTGCTTTTTTTTCTTTTTTCTCAGTTATACTTGTGGAGTTAATATGAATCCAATATGAGTGTTGGTACAGTGTTTCAATTTGATGGCAGGTTTTTTTTTGTTTTTTTTTTCTTTTTTTTTCTGTTTTTTTTTAAAGGAAAGAGAGAGTGGTGCATTGTCTTGTTAAATAACTTAAGATGATTATATTCCAACTAGATGAGGGGGTACCATCTAGCAGAGATTGTACAGGTTAGTGTGGTTTGACAAGCAAACAAAAAAGAAAATTGTAGGGTTTGGTGTGCAGACCTACCACTGTTTGTTATCCATGTATACGTCATCTCAGAAGATGAATCGCTTCACTGGAGGTCAACATGAGGGTGTTTATCTTTGTAAGGGTTCCTTGTGATGTTGCTTTCCTCACCACTTCTTGTGTACATAGTGATATTTGTGATGAAATCTGCCATCAGATTGTCTGACGAAATAAAAGACCTGTACTGCAGGAAGACATGAACTTTTCTTTGTCTTGTGATTTAAGCATGCTGGTAGCTTTGTTTTCAGCTGATTGCCCTTTTAAAATTCTTTTTTCTTTCTTTTTTTTTTATAAGCTGACATATATATATATATATATATATATATATATTATATATATATATTTCCTTCTTTCAGCTGAATGCAAAACCCACTCATTGATTTCTTTTGTTTTGTTTTCTTCCAATTTCAGCCAGTAACATGAAATGTTGAAAATACATTTGAAAGCGCGCGCGCACACACATACACACACACAGCGTGCGCGCGCACACACACAGGCGGAATGTAAGGGGAGCGAACATGGCATCACAATTACAGAACAATTGCACATCTTTGCTGAGAAAAATGACAGAGTAAGGCAAGTTCGTGATTTTAACTTCAATTATACATGTGGACAAATGAATTGAACACCCATTTGTTCAGATCATTAAAGTTACAAGCAACTCGTAGACATTTAGAATGGACAAGTTAATAGTTTTGTTGACCTAGAATAGTTGGAAAGAAACAGATACACCCGAATGTGCGAGTGGGACCTAGAAGCAATCGTGTATCATCCTTCGAGCCTGAGCTGTGTTCACAGAGGGTGCAGCCACGCACAAGGCATTATATTCAGAGGTCAAGGGACATAATTGCTCTTTAGCAGATGCCATTGTGTAATGGCCACGGGACAAAACTCCACAAGGACGTCCCCGTGAATGTACTAACCCATATTTTATGACTGTAGAGACCGCTAGCGAAAGACGTCACTGTCAAGCAGCTACCGTGTGCATCCCGCAGCCTCGCTTGTTGCTGTTGTGCTGACAGTTGAAGACAGCACATCTCTAAACAAGGCCAAATTATCGCCATATGAGGTCTTGTGTGCTCTGTTTCCTGTAGTTAACAGGACATTCCCTTCGGTCAGTGGCACTTCCCTCATCGCCATATGAGGTCTTGTGTGTTCTGTGTCCTGTAGTTAACAGGACATTCCCTTCGGTCAGTGGCACTTCCCTCATCGCCATATGAGGTCTTGTGTGCTCTGTGTCCTGTAGTTAACAGGACATTCCCTTCGGTCAGTGGCACTTCCCTCATCGCCATATGAGGTTTTGTGTGCTCTGTGTCCTGCAGTTAACAGGACATTCCCTTCGGTTAGTGGCACTTCCCTCATCGCCATATGAGGTGTTGTGTACTCTGTGTCCTGCAGTTAACAGGACATTCCCTTCGGTCAGTGGCACTTCCCTCATCGCCACTGGGCCATTTCCCAGAATCAGCCAAAAGGCAGACAAGAAAAAGATGCACCCCAAGGTGCGAGTGGGACCCAGAGAAATACTGTCCTCAATGCCAAATCAATCAGTTGGGAGCAAACCTGCACCGCCCTTGGAAGCCTGCGTTGTGTTCATATACTTACTTACTTAGGCCCATAGCTCAAGGGTGAGCATAGGCCATCGACAACACTCCGCCATCGCCCTCGGTTCTGAGCTGCTCGCTGAATGCCTGTCCAGTTGGTCCCCTGCCTCTTTATCTCCGCCTGTCTCGCCTCCAGCTGCTGCGAGGTCGGCCTCTCTTCCTCTTTCCCTGCGGGTTCCAAATCAGGGCTTGGCGTGTGGTGCTGGATGCTGGCTTCCTGAGAGTGTGTCCAATCCAGCCCCACTTCCTCCGCAGAATCTGCTTGGCCACTGGTTCCTGTCCTGCCTGCTTCCATAGATCTTCATTGCTGATTTTTTCTGGCCATCTGATTTTGAAGATGCGCCTCAGACAGGTGTTGATGAAGGTCTGAAGTTTTTGTTGTATTGCCTTGGTCATTCTCCAAGTCTCGCAGCCATAGAGTAGAGCCGACTTCATGTTTGAGTTGAAGATGCGTAATTTTGTTGTCCTTCTGATCTATCCTGAGGCGCAGATGTTCTTTAGCATGATGAATGCTGCTCGTATCTTGCCTATCCTGGCCATGATGTCTTGGTCAGTGCCCCCCTGTTTGTCAACTACACTTCCCAAGTAGACAAAGGAATCTACTTCCCTGATGGGCTCGCCTCCGACTGTGACTGGGCTGCTGTCTGTGGTGTTGATCTTCATCAGCTCGGTCTTCTTCTTGTTTATCTTGAGCCCTGTTCCTGCTGATGTTGTCTCAAGGCGGGTGGTCTTGTCCTGCATCTGTGTGTGACTGTGGGAGAGGAGTGCCAAGTCGTCAGCAAAGTCAAGGTCATCTAGCTGCGTCCAGAGTGTCCATTGTATCCCATTGTTCCTGCCTGTTGTTGTGGTCTTCATGATCCAGTCGATGACCAGGAGGAAGAGGAAAGGTGACAACAGACATCCCTGGCGCACTCCTGTCTTCACCTCAAAACTGTCTGACAACTGGCCTGCATGAGCCACCCTACAGTTCATATCCTGATAGGTGCACCGGATGAGAGAGATGATCTTCTCTGGTATTCCATAGTGTCTCAGTAGCTTCCATAGTGTCTCTCTATCTACACTGTCGAAGGCCTTTTCATAGTCAATGAAGTTGATGTAAAGGGGCGAGTTCCACTCCAAGGACTGTTCGATGATGATCCTGAGGCTGGCGATCTGGTCGGCACAGGATCTGTTTCGTCGGAAGCCCGCCTGCTGGTCTCGGAGCTTTGGGTCAACTGCTTCCTTCATCCTCTCCAATAACACTCTGTTTAGAATCTTTCCTGGCACTGACAGGAGCATGATCCCTCTGTAGTTACTACAATGTGTTCATATAGGGTGGCAGGTAATCACAGTACATGCCATTGAGACGTCAAGGAACATAATTGTTCCCTGGCAGATGTCACCGTGTCAAGGTCACCGGATGGGATTACACCTGTTGGACATTACACAATGGCATCTGCTGAAATGAATTGCGCACCCTTTCGTTCAGATCGTGAAAGTCACGAGCTACACACAATGCACTAGTTATTAGTTTTGTTGACTTACAATTGTCAGTGTTTGTAAAAGTAAACTTTTGAAACTAGAAGCAGTCTGCCTTGTTTTGTTGAATGTATGGAAGCTGTGTTTGCTTGACTTTGTTACTGCGGCTTCTGTTTGCATGCGTGCAAACACACACACACACACGCACGCACGCACGCACGCACGCACGCACGCACGCACACACACACACACACACACACACACACACACACGCACGCGCGCGCGCGCGCGCGCCATTCCCACGCCCAAACAGAGACAGATTAATTGATCGATTCATAATCTTTATTCCCAAAGGTAACAGAGAATCAAGAAGCGTTTGTATGATATGGCCATTGTCCCGTCAGGGACCAAGTATACTAACATAGCACACGACAGTGATGATTCATATTATCATAAAATACACATGGAATGTAAGTCACACACACACACACACGCATGTACGCACGCACGCACGCACACACCACCACACTACACACACTCGCTTCGCTCTGCGGAAGAACACACAAGAACGATCAGTCATCATGACAGTATCATCAACTCTACCTGAGGAGGAATGAACAGTGATTCATGAGGGAGTCATGTTCTTCAAGTACACATGCGTACACAAGCATTAAATTAACGATCAGTTGTTCATTATGCAAGATCAGTTTTTAAGTCAGTGAAGAACAGGAGATAATGTGGGCAGAGAGAGAGAGAGAGTGAGAGAGAGAAAATGATTCATTGAGATTAGCTTACAAAGCCCATTCTCAAGGGGACGATTTGGTGGGATGGGGGTTGTACTTAACTATCAAAGAATAAACACACGTAATACATGCTAGAATACAACATCGCCATGTGGAAACCAGATCGCGGAAGATATTAATCTGAAAGTGACTGTCACCATATCAAAGCACCTATCCACAATCACTATATTTCCGTCGTTGACAGCTTTGGAGTCGCCAGAAGCCATTTTCACGTCTTCTTTCGTAGTAAAGTGAAAGGTGTCCACCTTTCTGGCCAATTCCTGTAAATATGCCATTATGTCACTGATGGTAACGTTGTCAGCATGAACATCCTGCGGTCGACTGACCTGAGAAACCTATTCGGGACCATCTCTGCATTCTGAACCATGGTCGTCCTCAGTTCCCATGTCTTTCTCCTTTTTGCTTTGTGTGGAAGTAACTGGTGGCCTGTCATGTTCACAGAACATGTCACCGAATTCTTCACCACAGTCTTCATTACCACTTGGCCCGACCAACATAACATCCAACATGAAATCTTCATCGTGTCCAATTGTCACACTGTCCCATGTTGACTTCATTTTGAGTGCCACTGTGCCGTGTGTCGTGTGCAGGCTGTGGTGGGGACGGAGGAGAATTGCTGTCACAATGAAAATTGTCACCACAGGCAGCGCAGCTGTTGCCGGCTCTGTCAACACTGTACATTTGGCCAGGTGGCGTGGGCAAAAACAAATCAGACGGAGAGAAACCTTCACTTGCCTTTTTCTGCAGATTATTTTTGTGTACCTCAGCCCTGCGCCTGTCTCAGTTAACCTGTGATGGACATTTCCGACGACACGCAGCACTGTGGCTTTGGGTTTGCGTTGCAGGGGGTTGGCTGGTCGGCATTCGTAGTTTTAAGCGTAGGATGACAACTGTTTATTTTCCTCTGCCTTCAATTTTAAATGACGACAGTGTCATCTCCTGTAGCGCAGCATTGAGCGTCGCTTCCACAGTAGATGGGAGACCTTCAACCGGCATAGTGGGCAATCTACAGGTAATGCAGGTTGAAATTTAACAGAGCAGCTAAAAGAGCGTCTTGGTGGTTGCCAGTCAAGGGAAGCCACTCAGAGAGAGAGAGAGAGAGAGATTCAACCATTAGTATTACATGGAGAGAAAACAAGAAAGAAGAAATTAAGAGTAGAATGCCAAACATAAAAAGATGAGTAAATTTTCTTTAAAACAACAACAACAACAACAACAACAACAACAACAACACCCCCAAAACCCCACCAATATGCATTTCCATACATGCCTAAAAATATGAGCAGTATGCTGGCTCAAACACGTCTACTTCATGGGTAAATCATCTATCTATATCTATCTGTCTGTCTATCTATGTATCTATTTTTTTTTTCACATTTTGACATTCACATACACTGACATGGGGTGTCCAATGAACGACAGCAGTAATTTATTTTGAAACAGTAGTACTCGTAAACAGCAACATTTCCTTTGGGTTGGTAAGTAAAAATGGATGTTCTCAATGATATGGTAATGGCAGACATGTACGCTAAATAGGCAATGGTAATATCAATTATACTGCATACCTACATAACTAAGGTGAGTGTGCAAAATATATAAACATTTTTTTTTTCTGTAAGATTCTGAACTTCGATGGACCAAAGACATGTAAGCTCAATGAACCCACAAATATTTTGCAGTCTTCTTCTCCAGATGGGACAACGAATTTTCAGAGCCATGGTCATGGTGTCCTTGGAAGGCCTCCATTATACGGTGCCGCTGGTTTCTGTGGCTGTCTTCACCTTCAACTAAAATGCACGAGAGAGAGAGAGAGAGAGAGAGAGAGAGAGAGAGAGAGAGAGAGAGAGAGAGATGCTTATAGCCCAGCAGACCACAAAAGGCCATATCAGGGCTCTCACCTCATTGAAAACTCTCAAAACTTAAAAAGCACAGAGATAAACAAACATCTTTCAGTAAATATATGATCAAATGAATACTCTTCTTTTTTTTTTCTAATGAAAGTCAAAAATCACATCAGGTGCAAAACCTCTGAACAAGATTTCCATTGTGTACTGTAAAGAGTTTTTATGTGACATTATGTAGCGTCAAACACAGCGCTGCTGGGTCTAGCCTTCTGTCACACACAAGTGACGGCGCACAATCACGTGATGGCTCTAAGACGCATGAATGGCCCAAACCAAATGATGGATCAAAGACAAGTACGTTCAATGGACCCACAAACATTTTCCAGTCTTCGTCTCCGGATGGGACAACGAATTATCGGAGTTATGGTGGTGTCCTTGGAAGGCCTGCAGTGTACAGTGCTGCTGGTGCCTGTGGCCGCCTTCACCAGGCCGACAGGTTGTGAGTGTGCTGTGGGCTTCAGTATGAAGGCCGACAGGTTGTGAGTGTGCTGTGGGCTTCAGTATGAAGGCCGACAGGTTGTGAGTGTGCTGTGGGCTTCAGTATGAAGGCCGACAGGTTGTGAGTGCTGTGGGCTTCAGTATGAAGGCCGACAGGTTGTGAGTGTGCTGTGGGCTTCAGTATGAAGGCCGACAGGTTGTGAGTGTGCTGTGGGCTTCAGTATGAAGGCCGACAGGTTGTGAGTGTGCTGTGGGCTTCAGTATGAAGGCCGACAGGTTGTGAGTGTGCTGTGGGCTTCAGTATGAAGGCCGACAGGTTGTGAGTGTGCTGTGGGCTTCAGTATGAAGGCCGACAGGTTGTGAGTGTGCTGTGGGCTTCAGTATGAAGGCCGACAGGTTGTGAGTGTGCTGTGGGCTTCAGTATGAAGGCCGACAGGTTGTGAGTGTGCTGTGGGCTTCAGTATGAAGGCCGACAGGTTGTGAGTGTGCCGTGGGCTTCAGTATGAAGGCCGACAGGTTGTGAGTGTGTTGTGGGCTTCAGTATGAAGGCCGACAGATTGTGAGTGTGTTGCTGGCTTCAGTATGAAGGCCGACAGGTTGTGAGTGTGCTGTACGCTTCAGTATGAAGGCCAACAGGTTGTGAGTGAGCTGTGGGCTTCAGTATGAAGGCCAACAGGTTGTGAGTGTGCTGTGGGCTTCAGTATGAAGGCCAACAGGTTGTGAGTGTGTTGTGGGCTTCGGTATGAAGGCCGACAGGTTGTGAGTGTGCCGTGGGCTTCAGTATGAAGGCCGACAGGTTGTGAGTGTGCCGTGGGCTTCAGTATGAAGGCCGACAGGTTGTGAGTGTGCTGTGGGCTTCAGTATGAAGGCCGACAGGTTGTGAGTGTGCTGTGGGCTTCAGTATGAAGGCCGACAGGTTGTGAGTGTGCTGTGGGCTTCAGTATGAAGGCCGACAGGTTGCGAGTGTGCTGTGGGTTTCAGTATGAAGGCTGACAGGTTGTGAGTGTGCCGTGGACTTCAGTATGAAGGCTGACTGGTTGTGAGTGTGCCGTGGATTTCAATATGAAGGCTGACAGGTTGTGAGTGTGCCATGGGCTTCACTGGGAAGGCTGACAGGTTGTGAGTGTTCTGTGGGCTTCATTGGGAAGGCTGACAGGTTGTGAGTGTTTTGTGGGCTTCAATAGGAAGGCTGACAGGCTGTGAGTGTCCTGTGGGTTTCAATAGGAAGGCTGACAGATTGTGTATTCTGTGGGCTTCAATAGGAAGGCTGACAGGTTGTGTATTCTGTAGGCTTCGATGGGCAGGCTGATAGGCTGTGAGTGTGCCGTGGACTTCAATATGAAGGCTGACAGGCCGTGAGTGTTCTGTGGGCTTCAATGGGAAGGCTGACAGGCTGTGAGTGTGCCGTGGACTTGAAACATGAAGGCTGACAGGCTGTGAGTGTGCCGTGGACTTCAATATGAAGGCTGACAGGCCGTGAGTGTTCTGTGGGCTTCAATGGGAAGGCTGACAGGCTCTGAGTGTGCCGTGGACTTGAAACATGAAGGCTGACAGGCTGTGAGTGTGCTGTGGACTTGAAACATGAAGGCTGACAGGTTGTGAGTGTGCCGTGGGCTTCAATGAAAAGGCTGACAGGTTGTGAGTGTGTCGTGGGGTTTAATGGGAAGACAGCCAGTCGAGTTTTAACTTTTTAGCGGTTAAAAGTCCTCAGTTCTATCCATTTGATCACTACCGTATTTCTTTGTCATATAATGTACGTGAGCAATTAGCAGTTAGTGTATGTGTGTGTGTGTGTGTGTGTATGCGCCCGCGCGTGTGCATGTTTGTGTGTGTGTGTTTATGCACGTATTTGTGTGTGGTGTGTGTGTGTGTGTGTGTGTGTGTGTGTGTGGGGTGTGTGTGGCGCGCGCGTGCGTGTTAGCGTGCACGTATGTATGTTATAATGTTGTAAAACCAAAGATC
>CM031595.1:18542302-18544242 GCA_018398815.1 Conus ventricosus | reverse complement strand
GGTCAGAATCCATCGTCATCCCATTGTTTAAAAAAGGAGATGCAAACGACCCAAATAATTACAGAGGTATTTCATTGTGTAATGTGTGCAGAAAATTTTGTATAGTGCGGTTATTAACATGAGATTACAGGAGTGGGTAGAAGAACATAATATTACGGGAGAATACCAAGCTGGGTTCAAGAAAAACTATTCTACTGTTGATCACATGTTCACATTGATGGCATTTATACAAAAACAGTTTTGTTTAAATCGTAAATTATATGTTGCCTTTATTGATTTTGAGAAGGCTTTTGATTCGGGAAATAGGACTTTATTGTGGCCTGTATTGCTGAAAAACGGGTTCATGGGAAACTTTATAAATGTGTTATAAATATGTATGAGTGTGTGAAGGCAAGAGTGCGATCTGGTGCAGGTTTGACAGAGTACATTACATGTACTTCTGGTGTGAAACAGGGCGATGTCTGCAGTCCTGTCTTGTTTTCTTTATTTATTAATGAATTGACACAGGAAATGATGCGTCGTGGAAGGCACGGTGCACATTTCATAAACGATGCTCTAGAAATTTTCATTCTCCTTTTAGCTGATGATGTCGTCTTGTTATCAGAAACAGTGATAGGATTACAAACTCAGTTAAACACTTTACAAGGTGTCGCTGCTTCATTACAGTTGAAAGTCAACCTGTCAAAAAGCAATATAATTGTATTTAGGAAGGGTGGGTATCTCGCAGCGAGAGAAAGATGGACATACAACGGATCTATAATGCCTGTTGTTAATGTTTATAAGTATCTGGGTATCTACTTCTCCACACGTTTGAGTTTTGCCTTTGCTTGCAAGGATTTAGCAAGTAGAGCGAAATATCCATTATTGTGCATTATGAAAAAATTATCATTGCTAAAGAACGATTCCCTTATTCTGTTTTTGAAATTGTTCGATTGCCAGATTCAACCTATGTTACAGTATGAAGCTGAAATATGGGGCCTTGATGCTGCCGCTGTGCACTGTGAAAAAAATTCATCTTTTTGCTCTTAAGAAATTTCTTGGTGTATCTTTGCAAACTCCGAACGACTTAGTATATGGTGAAACAGCAAGGCATCCTATAAGTTTGAATTCTGTTGTTAAATGTATCCGATATTGGTTAAAATTGTTCAGATGCAGGAGCACAGATTACCGCTCAAAGCGTATAGAATGTTGTTAGACTTAGACAATAGAGGTAAGAAAAACTGGGTGACCAAGGTGAGGATGAAACTGTGTGAATATGGTTTCACCTTTGTATGGATGAACCAAGGTGTGAGTGATATGAGTGTTTTTATTCGTGTATTTCGAGAAAGGCTGATTGATTGTAGTTGGCAAAATTGGAATTATCATGTGCAAAACAGCGATAGATTTGCATCATATAGAACGTTCAGTCATTTACGCTGTTTACCTGTATATATATCGATGAAGATGGACAAACAACTAAAGCGTATCATGACTAGATTCAGATTCGGTGTGTCTGATATTGCTACTCATCATTTTCGTTATAGACAGTCATGTGACAGAAATCTAATTTGTCCATTATGCCAAAATCCGGAAGAAGATGAAGTTCATTTTGTATTGACGTGTCCAAGATTAAGAGACCTCAGAGAGCAATTCATACCACAAAAATATTTCAAGAATCCTTGTCTTTTCAAATTGGTCTTGTTAATGTCATCATCTAATGAATATACTATTAGACAGTTTGCTATTTACTTGTATAAAGCATTCCAGATGCGAAGTGTTTATGTAACATGATGAAGCTAGTGTCAGTATGCGACATGAATCACAATGTATATCCCCATTCTAAGGGGCTTTGGCCTTTATGAATAAATCATTTGAGTCTTGAGTCTTGAGTCTCTCATAGCTAATAGCAGAAATGCCTTATCTTTAAAGTTCATCAGTTTTTGCTTTGTTTTTCCCCTTTA
>CM031595.1:18524802-18537302 GCA_018398815.1 Conus ventricosus | reverse complement strand
GATGTATGATTAACTGCCATAAAAATCATTATTATTATTATTATTATGTAAGTGTGGATAGAGAAAATGGTGCTATGGAGTTCCATTTTGGTCTGAAGTTTAATTAATGATAGGTCTGTACTTTGACGGTATCCATTAGACGTTGGGTAAGTCACATAGGTAAGTAAAGGTCATGTTGCTTATAGTCCAGCCGACCGCAAAGGGCCTTTCTTCTTCTTCTTTCTCGTTCGCTTCCCATTTGATGAGCAGCCCGGTGTCCTCGATGAAGGCTGCCGTCCACCGCAGCTCCTCCAGGGTGCCGTACAACTTGGCTTCCACTGCTGTCGGTGTTGCCAGTACTTCTTTCTGGATGCTGCATGCGTCATCCAGTCTTGAAGGATGTGGTCGGTTGTCATTGGTCCCTCACCCAAGGGCACTCTCCACTCTGTCCAATGCCAACACAACCCTTTAAAATACAACTTCTTATTTAAAAAAAAAAAAAAAAAAAAACACCCGGAAATTTTGTAAAGAAAAAAAAAACTCTTCCGACTGTAAATCTCAGATCAGATGGAAAATGTTAATTTTTTTTTCAGATAGGGTGAGTCATATTTGTTGTAGCAAAATTTCGGACTGTCTACTGAGGCGGCTTGTCAGAATACAGAAAGACACTGTGAACTTTTTCTGTCCTGGCGTTTCCTCTTGCTTTATGCTCGCACACTCTAGTATACACAGAGGCACAAATGCCAGTGGTTATGATGAAGAAACTGCCATCATTGCGAAGTTAATGAACGAAACTTTTTGTCAGCGCTCCGAAAGCCAGAAACATAAAATAAAAAATAAAAATAAAAACGTGGACAAACGAATCAAAACACAAAACACGACGCGTTTCGACCTCTTAAGTCTTCTTTGGGCCGACACAAAAAATAGAGGGCAGAGAAATGTGCATGACAGTGTGCGCATATGCTGTGCATGTGAATGCGTGTGCATGCATAATGTGTCAGTGTGTGTGTGTGTGTATGTGTGTGTGTGTGTGTGTGTGTGTGTGTGTGTGAGGTGTGTGGAGTGGGTGTGAGTGTAAGAAGAGGAGATGGAGAGAAAGAGAGAGAGGACTTGACCCCAAGACTTATCACCCCGCACACCTTTAACGTCAGGGAATTGAAATTCATTGAATGTTACATAATTTAATAGAATTATGTTAATTGATACATATTGAAGAGGTCGCTGACAGCATCCTCCTACTTTGTCTCTTCTGATGATCAAGTTCTATCGGTCATTCTCATGCTGACTGCCATTGTGCCTTTGTTTTTAATGCCGCTTTGTAAGGTCTGAAGCAGAGTAATTTGTCAAAATAATGGCGCTGTTTGCCTTGTAAATCAAAGCTGGGTTACTTTATGTCTTGCTTCGTGTTTTCATGGTATATTGCGCTGCACTCTGTTCCATTGACCTCTGACGTGTCCCCGCATACCTTCAATCCGTTACACCCGCCACAGCCACACACTGCACGCACGCGCACACATACACCCGCGCGCGCGCACGCTCACAACAAACATGCGCGCGCGCGTGCGCGCACACACACACACACGCAAGAACGCACGTGGCGCGCGCGCTCACACACTCACACACACACACACACACACACACAACACACACACACACACACACACACACACACACACACACACACACACTCATAAACAAATATCTCATCACTGCACATATATGACAGTGCATGCAGGAGTGAGGCACACATACACAGCCATGCACCCAACGAAACAGCTACACTGGCACGCTGCTGCATTCTCAACCATCCCATCACTGACATACAGCGACACCGCACATCCCTCACCAAATCCTCTCAACATCCGCAACGCACAGTTCCACATGCACTGTGTCTGAGAGCATGCCTTAAAGAAACGGCACACGATTTATCTCCTGATTTGTTGTCTGCTTGTCGCTTGGAGGAACGTCTTTTACTTCCAACTCTTACGCAACTGCGTGTGGTGCTTGATTTACGTGGCTGGTGTTCGTGAGCTGCCAGTGTTTCGTTCTTGGTGTTTATAGCGGGGCGTCTTCGTCCTTCCCGCTTTGCCAGGTCGTAGATCAAGGCGGATGGACCGGGCGTGGATGGAAGGGAGGAAGGAGGGGGGGGGGGGGGGGGGGGAGAGCAGGGGGAGGGTAACACATCTTCGCCTTCGCTAATTGAGTATTGAAGGCATTTACCACTTCCTGTTGATCTAGTTAGTTTCTCTGTCTCCTTCTGTTCACGGGGAGTCTGTTTGTTTATAACACGTGAGGCACACGCATGGTGGTGGGTCAAGTGTTGGGACTGGCTGCGTTCAGACGGTGAGCCGACCTCGTTTAAACAGCAGGCAAACAACATGCTGGTTACCTCAGAGGGCAGCACATCCAAGTGAACAGTTTCTCCTCGCGGCCCGCGGTGAGTGGTGCCCGGAAGAGAATAGTGATCTGCACAGTGAGCGAAGAGGACTCCAATAGAGACGAGTGGTAGGATAGCGAGACGAGATCCTGATCCTGGCCCTCCTCTCCTGGTGTATACCAAGGTGAATTGACAGACATGACATCCTTTCTGCTTATACGACAGGTGGTTATTGTGGTTGTAGGCATAGATCCATCATGGCCTGTCTTTGAGTAGCCAGAGAACAATTGACAGTCTCCGGTGTATCACTACCATGCCTGCAGGCCTGCATCAATCACTTTTATCGTTCTGTTTCTGACTCTAAAGGGTGTGCGTTGTTTCTATCACTGTATGTCATTATAAACAGGGTACATAGAGCCGGAGAAGACGAAAGGAATCAAGTCTGGTTCTTCCGCCTAGTGTCAGGATAGTAACAGATCTGAACTCAGAGATGCTGCAATTGTTTACTATTGGTATGGCCGCCTGTGTCCACCTTATTTTGCGTGATCAGTCACAAAAACTTTGTCCCAACATTGACCAGTCCTGCTTGTGTGTGTATGTGTGTGTGTGTGTGTGTGTGTGTGTTGTGTGGGGTGTGTGTGTGTGTGTGTGTGTGTTGTGTGTTTGTGTGTGTGTGTGTGCGTGCGTGCGTGCGTGCGTGCGTGCGTGCGTGTGTGTGTGTGCGTGCGTGCGTGCGTGCGTGCGTGCGTGTGTGTGTGTGTGTGTGTGTGTGTGTGTTTTGTGTCTACGCGCCCACTTGTTCTTGAAGTTTTCACCTGTATGTCATATACAAGCGTTGCTTGTCCCTCTCCGTGTGTTTGCTTTCAATGTATGGAACTATTTTAAAAAAAGAAGCAATTTTCTCTTCCACTACCTAATTGAGAATCTTAATCTTAAAATCTTGAGATCAATACTTACGCCTATTAAGGCTTTTGCTTAAAGGAAAATTGATAGTTTCTGAAGTGCAGCCAAGGATCACTAAATGGAAGACACAAATGATACATTACAAATCGGTCCTTTCACAAAACAAGGCTCGTCAGACACTGTGCGGCAAACTGTGGGTTTACAGAACATAGCGTCGGACGGTTTTCAACGCGTAATTGCAGGGTGAAATGTCGACTTCCAGCCCATGGAAACCAACACTGTGGTTACCAGGTTTTGATAATGACGTTAGTTGAAGGACGCTTTGTAAGACAATATACCACACGCTATCAGTTATTTCTGACATTTTCATGGCTTGCTGGGGCTGCCGTACACTGAGTATAATGGCTTTGATAACTTCTTTTAAACGTCCTCTAATGGTGGACAAAGGTACAAGATGTGCACTAGGCTTAAAAGGTAAAGAATTCAGAAAGGATGTTCATTAGTTCACTTTTGGGCAAGTTGCAAAGAGCTAGGCCCGGGATTTTTGTGTTTAGATTTCTGGGCCTTTCCTGGTTCATGTGAATTTCCGTTGGGAGAGTATTTGGAACACTTGTCATTGTTTAACTTCTTTCTGCCTATTTTATTCTATTACATTTTTTTCATTCTATTTTATCATTTGCTCTCTTCAGGAATGAAAACGAGTAAATCCTACTGAGACTATTTATATCATAAATGATTCGTCAGTGCTCATATACAAGGTCTATACTCACTGCGGTATATAGCAAGTTTCCATCATGCAATCGGTAAGACAGACACAGAGGGAGAACGAAATGTTATGTCAGATTGGAGGACAAGTGCACATGAATGTTTGAGTATCTGTGAGTTTTTGTGTGTGAGTGGAGGGTGCATACATGTGATCGCGTGCGTTTGCATGTTAGCTCGTTTGTTTGTTTGTTGTTTTTTAACTTACCCATAATGATAGAAAAGAAGAAAAGAAAAAGAAACACCCGAAGGTGCTGGGAGACCCAGAGAAGCACTGTCTCACCTGCCCTTAGAGCAGTCCTGTACACCCCTGGAGGCCTGCGCTGTGTTGACGATGGGTACAGGCACGCGCAGGACACTCCATTAAGATATCAAGGGACATAACTGCTCCTAGAACAAGGTAAATTAGACTACAGGATGCAGCTCATAACAGCCCAAAGTAGCATCCCCCATGGGTTGTACCAGCCCGTATTTCATGACTGCAGAGCCCACCGGCGAAAACACCCCCCCCCCCCCCCCCCCCCCCCCCCAGCAGCCGAGCACACCCCACAGACCCAACCACCCCTGCCCACGACAGATGAAGACATGCCACTCCAGACACAGCCAAGCTTTCGCCATGCGGTCTTATGCCCCAAGAGAGAATCCAAAGTTGTAGTCTTTCCCACTGTCAACAGGACTTTCCCTGTGGTCAGTGGGTCCTTTCCCCACCGTTTGCATGTTAGCTCGTTTGTTTGTTTGTTGTTTTTTTAACTTACCCATAATGATAGCCTATATACTATAAAGAAAATGACACGCGAACATTCCGCAGTAACGTGCAGTATAGTCCTATAAGAAGATACAGTCTGAAACAAATAGTACCTATCCTCTTTCTTACGTCTCTGATCTTGGAAACCTGATGGTGATAATAGTATCATTATAATGAGATGTCCGGTGTGTATTCAGGAATAGATGCAGGTGGAATTGAAGGTATGAGGAAAGGTGAGAAGTGGCACAGGACAGGAAAAGAGAAAGGAGTAGAGCAGAGGAGGGGGAGCGAAGGTTGCAAGCGAACACGAGAATGTATGTCTGTATTTTGTGCCAGTATATCCAGGCCTGTATTTTCTGTGTAGATTGATATCGCCTCCCAAAACAGGTTATTTTGGTGTCTGAATCATAGCACTGTCTGTTTCAAAACATATCGGTTGTTATTGGCCTACCTTCTCGTATTTGTGAGAAATGAGTTACTCGAATTGTACTACCTTATTAACAAAAAAAAGTTAGCAAACCGCCCAGAGAAACGTGGACAAACGAGTCACAAGACAAGTGTTTTGTCTTGTGACTCGTTTGTCCACGTTTCTCTGGGCGGTTCGCTAACATTTATTTAAGATTTGTTTAGATTTCTGCCTGCAGTCGTCTCACTTTGCAACTAAAAGAAAAGTGGTAAAATTTTTACGATCACTATTTTGGAAACACATAACATGGTTTACACCGCCCTGAAGAATACATTATATGAATTGATTGCTGCAGATGTAGAAACAGACTTGCTTAGAAAAACAGCAGTAAGATCTTTCCAAAAGTCTTTTTTTTCTTTTTTTTTTGTGAGTAAACTAACAGTATTAAAAAAACAAGATCTATCAAAATGATGATTTCTGCGTCAGTGATTATTGCTTGCTGCAGATTTAGAAGTAGCCTCGTTACAAAAAAGCCATATCAGAAAATCATTTTACGTCAATGAATAACAGTATAAAAAAAAAAATAAGATGTGTCAAATGATGATTTTTGCGTGAGTGAATTAACAGTATGAAATCAGCTGTACTGAATGATGATTTTTGCGTGAGTGAATTAACAGTATGATAAAGTAAACTGTGTCGAATGATCATTTTTGCGTAAGTGAATTAACAGTACAAAAAGTGACAATATATCACACCGTAGGTCGTTCATTATGAAAAAGAGAACTGTGCCAAATAAATGATGTAGAAAGCCATCAAAACAAAATGACAAACTTGATGATGATCGTTTGAAGAAAAAATTATCTGGTTATATATTTTTTCCCATACCCTTGTTTCCGTGTCAAAACCACCCTTGTTTCATGATTGAACAAGGCTTTTCTTTGGAGTCTGCTTAGACCTGATCTGAACGATGGAACAGACGTTAGTCTGTTGCAGTTTGGTGTGATTAGCTTCAACCCCGTTTCACATCCATCTGGGAGGCCCCTCAGACAGTTCCCATAAATGAAGAAGAATGGAAACACACTAGATTTGTTGGCGCTTTCAGTCTGGAAAAGAAAAAATGACATGAAGAACAACAATAAATTGTTTCAAAGGGTGCTATAAATTAATTCAAAGGATGCAATGAATGAAGTCAAAGGGTGCAATAAATGAAGTCAAAGGATGCCCATTTTCATTCTAGCTACGTAGTTTGTAAAGAACCGAAGTTCGTCTCTCACATCTCACTTCCAGTTCTGATCATTATGTCTCCTTCACGGAATATTCATCAGGGGAGAGAACTAGAAATGAAACGAAAATTAGACAGTTGCGAAAAGTATGAAAGTATTCAGATGGCTATGCAGACCTACACAGGTACATGATACGTATACAAATTGTTGTGTTTTTGCATCGATATGTATTTTCCACAATTTAGACAGATTTTTACAACTACAAGTGTTCGGATTGCTAACATTCTTGGGAAGCAAAGCTTTAAATTATGAAATTCATTTCTCGCTTAACACAATCCGTGAGATAAACAAAATCACCAAAAGTGATTATAGCCGTTGTCTTCATGTATACTGTATTACAATGTGTATTTTAAGTGGAAAGAGTTCAGGACTATTCGGACATTTGTTCACTGCTTTCATTCCCCTAGGGAGCAGATGGGCGGGTGTATGATAGAGGCGGAATGATAAAGGGGAGGGGAGATAAGCGAGGGTGAAAGAGGAGAGGGAGTTGGATGTACACAATTATGGAGACCAAAGTTAAATAGGTGAAGAAAGATGTGCTTTTATCTAAAAAGAGAGTTTTATTATTCAGATGACGGCAGTGCTGTTCAAAAGATCAACTTCATACTGTTTTTGTTTACACAATCAAAAGTATCCGATTCTTTCTAGTAGGATGCGAACTGTGGAGACGCTAAACTCAGAATGAAGTTCCGCACACCTTCATGAGCACTGTTTTTCTCTTTTATTTTTTTACCGCGCGCACACACACACACATATATATATATTGAATTATAAACAAAGCTTGCTCTTATGTCTTAGATTGAAGAAATAGGGGAGATACGCATTCACATCTGCAGTGGTAGATGATTCTGCCTAACTAACAGTATGTGCTTGAGTGTGTGAATGGGGAAAAATAAAATAAATGCTTCTCAAAATGAGACTTCAGCAAGCTTATATTCTCCAAGGGGAGACATCCTCCAATATGGAGGGAAACTCACTAACATATAACTCCTGGTCATATACCGATATTTCGAAACTTGGTGGTTTCTCCTCAGTGACCGGGGAAAGTGGTAATTTGACTCCTCTGCCTTTTCAGTTTTAAGAAGAATGCAATCCCAGAAAAGGCTGTGTGCAATACCGTAGTATGTTTGTTGAGTTTTCAAAAAACCAACCAAAGGTGCCATCTAAGAAGCAAAAGAAAATCATGAAAGAGCAAAAACAAGCTACATTTTCTTGTGAAAAATAGAAAATATAAAAAGATATCCTCTAAGACACAAGTGCTGAGGGCCAGTTCTTGAAATGAATCCGCAAGGGACTAAAATACAACAAACTAATAAATTCCAAGGATAAGTACCGAGCGCCGTTCCAGCAACTTACAGAGCAAGCTTTGTTTATAATTCAATATTTCTTGCAGTCATTGCAACACCAAGCTGCTCTGTAAGTTGCTGGAACGGTGCTCGGTACTTATCCTTGGAATTTATTAGTTTGTTATATATATATATTTTATATATATATATATATATATAATATATATATATATATATATATATATATATCAAAGATGTTAAAAAGGAAGGTTAAAACTCGAGGTTAAGACTCTTAGTGTCTTAACCTCGAGTTTTAACCTTCCTTTTTAACATCATTGACAAATGTTGCTCCCCAAGGGGTCGAGCACTTTTAAAATCATTTTCTTGTGAAAAGTAGAAAATATAAGACATAATAGCAAGCTTTGTTTATAATTCAATATTTCTTGCAGTCATTGCAACACCAAGCTGCTCTGTAAGTTGCTGGAACGGTGCGGTACTTATCCTTGGAATTTATTAGTTTGTGTATTTTAGTCCCTTGCGGATTCATTCCAAGAACTTGCCCTCAGCACTTGTGTCTTAGAGGATATCTTTTATATTTTCTACTTTTCACAAGAAAATGTAGCTTGTTTTGCTCTTTTATGATTTTCTTTTGCTTCTTAGATGGCACCTTTGGTTGGTTTTTTGAAAACTCAACAAACATACTACGGTATTGCACACCAACCTTTTCTGGGATTGCATTCTTCTTAAAACTGAAAAGGCAGAGGAGTTATATTACCACTTTCCGCGGTCACTGAGGAGAAACCACCAAGTTTCGAAATATCGGTATATGACCAGGAGTTATATGTTAGTGAGTTTCCCTCCATATTGGAGGATGTCTCTCTCCCCCTTGGAGAATATAAGCTTGCTGAAGGCTCATTTTGAGAAGCATTTATTTTATTTTTCCCATTCACTGTTAGTTAGGCAGAATCATCTACCACTGCAGATATGAATGCGTATCTCCCCTATTTCTTCAATCTAAGACATAAGAGCAAGCTTTGTTTATAATTCAATATATATATATGTTTCCCATTGCCCAGTCTGAACAGCAGTCACCGAAGTTCGTTCTGCATTTTCCCAATCCCCACACTGAACAGTGGTAACAAAAAAGATGCGAGCCAAAAATGTTGATGAAGGACTGGTGGAAGCTAAGAAATGCCTGTAAAACTCCTGCATGACTCATTTTAGCAGGGCGTCCTGCTGCCTAAGAAACGTACCTCTGATGTAGATGATTCAGACCGAATGGGCTTGTGTCCCCTGGGGTACTTACTAGAAAAACGTTACTCCATAAGCACCGACAGTAGAGAGCACTGTAGCATTTGCTTTTTTTCCCCTCCTTTCTCATCTTCCTTTTTCACGCATGTAAATTTAAATGGGGTCGGGGTGTAAAACAACATGTCACCCCCCTCCAACCACATCAGTCGAGGAGCGATGAAGAGGGAGCCGGGGGGGGGGGGTGTGGACAGAGCGGAGGGGAGGGGAGAAGGTGGGAGGGGTTCCCCCCCCCCCTCCACCATCTACCCCTCCCCCTCTCACTTGCCTTTTCCTCACCTTTCCAATTCACTGCTCTACAGTACAAAGTAATATCATAGAATGTAATACTCCACTTTCCTTCCTCGATAAGAACTACGAGGTTCACCTTCATGTGAGATTTTTTTTTTTTTTTTTACATATGTGGCCATTCTTATTGTAACCTGTTGTGTAGTCACACTTCGTCTTTGGGGATGACATTTTTACAGAATACCACACGCATGTGGGTCGGGTTTATACATGTTTGTCTGTTTTGTGTCGTCCATCCCACTGACGTACAGCCTGCTCTTCCGTGAACGAGGGCATTGGATTTTAACGTGTATGCAACTCTCTCTCTCTCCTCTCTCTCTCTCTCTCTCTCTCTCTCTCTTATCACTTTTTGTACATGTTTAATCCACCCCCTTCAAAAGGGGCCATGGTCTATATTGAATAAACCATACGTATCTCTCTCTCTCTCTCTCTCTCTCTCTCTGTATGAGTGTGTGTGTGTGTGTGTGGTGTGCGTGCGGGCGCGCGCGCGCGCGCGTGAACACAGTTGCTAGTCGCTTGTCACGGTATGCATGTATGGATTGTTTCATGTCATATCTTACACGTTTTAAATACCTGACGTTCACATTCAACACGATTGTAAAACTGACCATGATGAAGTTCGGTTCTACGAGGATTGGATCTCAAACCCAAGCTATATCCCGTTTACATTGTTTCTACATCGTCTCATGTTCAGATCTTCACCTTTGACCTTTTCACTCTCAGAGGTCTTGGTCTAAACATGCCCCGCTTTACCAACTTACGACAAAAATTCAAACCGTAAAAGAAAAATTACTCTGCTGCCGAACTAAAAAGAACAAGAAACAAACCAATTACAAGACAAACACGACGCGTGTCGCCCTCGTTGGTTTTCTTCAGCCAGACAAACACGACGCGTGTCGCCCTCGTTGGTTTCTTCAGGCCAGACAAAACACGACGCGTGTCGCCCTCGTTGGTCTTCTTCAGGCCAGACAAACACGACGCGTGTCGCCCTCGTTGTCTTCTTCAGGCCAGACAAACACGACGCGTGTCGCCCTCGTTGGTCTTCTTCAGCCAGACAAACACGACGCGTGTCGCCCTCGTTGGTTTTCTTCAGGCCAGACAAACACGACGCTGTCGCCCTCGTTGGTCTTCTTCAGGCCAGACAAACACGACGCGTGTCGCCCTCGTTGGTTTTCTTCAGGCCAGACAAACACGACGCGTGTCGCCCTCGTTGGTCTTCTTCAGGCCAGACAAACACGACGCGTGTCGCCCTCGTTGGTTTTCTTCAGGCCAGACAAACACGACGCGTGTCGCCCTCGTTGGTTTTCTTCAGGCCGAACAAACAACATTCAAAACAAAATGACAACGAAGAACAAACAATCGTTTATTTCCTCAAATTGGGCGCGAAAGGGGAATGGCTGATTGCTGTCCGGAACAAACTGTTTTCTTCGTTTGTTGTTGTTGTTGTTGTTGTTGTTGTTGTGTTGTTGTTGTTGTTTCCTATTATGTCGTATAGTGATCTTGGTATTGGAAATGTAGCATCTTAAGGGATGGATGAAAAGTCGACATTATAATCTCTGTTTTTTCCCAAATTTGTGCGCTCTAACGTCTCTTATACAGAAAATGCTAAGATCAAAGTTTTCACACACACACACACACACACATAAACGCGCTCGCATGCGTCTGATAACAAGATCAGACAGATGATATAAAACCCGTGGTGTTTATACGCGTTGACCGAAAAGGATCACAAGACTGTCATCTGAAGACGTCGGGCCGGCCTACCTGTGAGACAGCATCACGTCATTCATGGAACATGAGCAGGCTTTGTGTGGCAACCTTACACCCATTACCCCCAGGTTCCTTGTACCAGACAAGACATTATTATAAGGCTGAGGACAGAGGAGGCAGACTAGACATGTAACGACTCTGCCGTGTGGTCAATGCTCGCCTTTTGTAACCTGATGTAACCTGAGCGTAAAAATGACCAACTTTCGGTCGGTCAGAACTGGCAGGAATTGACCGTGCAGGATAATGATCGGTCTGTGTTTGTGTGTGGGGGAGGTGGGGGGGAGCGGAGGGCAGAGAGAGAGAGAGAGAGAGAGAGAGAGAGAGAGAGAGAGAGGGGAAGGGAGACAGACAGACAGACAGATAGACGAAGGGAGACGGACAGACTGACAGAGACAGACAGACACAGGCGGGCAGAGAGACAGACAGACAGACACAGGCGACAGAGAAAGAGAAGACAGACAGACAGACACAGGCGGACACAGAGAGAGAGAGACAGACAGACACAGGCGGACAGAGAGAGAGACGACAGACAGACACAGGCGGACAGAAAGAGAGAGACAGACAGACACAGGCGGACACAAAGAGAGAGAGAGAGAGAGAGAGAGAAGAGAGAGAGAGAGAGAGAGACAGACAGACAGACAGACAGACACAGGCAGACAGAGAGACAGACAGACAGACACAGGCGGACAGAGAGACGGACAGACAGACACAGGCGGACAGAGAGAGAGAGAGAGAGAGAAAGAAAGACAGACAGACAGGCGGACACAGAGAGAAGAGAGAGGAAGAGAGAGAGAGAGAGAGAGAGAGAGAGAGAGAGAGAGAGAGAAGGCACTGACTTCTAAGGGCAATAACTCTGCAGGTGTAACCTACATGGGGTTGGATGTCCACTGAAGCGCATGAAAGGATAAGGAACGCATGACGACGGGGGATGGGATGAGAGGGGATTAGGGGGTTGCGAGTAGAATGAAGGAGTTGGGTTGTGAAGGAGTCTTTCTCATTTCTAGAAATTGTACAGATCTGAAGCTAGTGTGATAATCGTTACACTTTCACAAGCGCAGATGCTCACTCACCAATCCAGAATGTTGTAATTAAACCGAAACAGACGGACACACGGACACACAGACAAGAATGTTGTTAAAAATATATCGAAAAGGTTGTGTAAAAAAAAAAAAAAGAAATGATAGACATGTCTAATATGTGATGTAAGGAATGAAATGAAGGGGCCTATCACATATGTTATGTAAGATATATGACACGTTAATTATGAGCATCAGAGGTTTTATGTAACAGACGAGACAGTGTTTTGTAAACATAATGTTATGTAAGGCATTTCAGGCTTGCTGTGTAAACACAATAGACACGTTAGACACATCAGACATGCAATACGCATCAG
>CM031595.1:18504802-18512302 GCA_018398815.1 Conus ventricosus | reverse complement strand
TCATGCATTCGTCACATCAAACCACTAGTAAAGTCTATAACTTTACTACACATGATCATAGAACGAAACATCAATGCATATGGAATCAAACCAAATAAAACATTCTCTCTTTCCTGAACTTCACAAAATCATTTATCTAAAACATCATTAACTAACCCGGGTATAAATAGATTTCTACTTTACCTGGCCAGGTGCTCTTAACTATTCACGAATCACTGTCTTTTTCTTTTCCCTTTTTTTTCTTTTCACTGTCACTTTCACAACACGGCACAACTGCTGGCACCGGTCAAGTTAGACTGCTGGCATCGGTCAGGCTGGACTGCCGGCACTGGTCAGGTTAGACCGCTGGCGTTGGTCAGGTTGGACTGCCGATGAAAGTGGCGCTGGCCAAGTATGAGGTCGAACCCCGGTTAAGATAGAACAGTGACTATCAACATCGATCTGTTCTCCTTTCTTCCTTCCTGCATTGACGCATTGCACTCTCTCTCTCTCTTCTAGTCTGCCCTATCAAATGGACATGGTTGCTTTTCTTTTCTTTTTCTTTTCTTTCTTTTCCTCTTCATTAGTTAGCAACTCTCTCTCTCCACATCTCTCTTTTAGTCCTTCCCCTGCAGACTATCTCCTGCTAATCTCTCAACTTGGTTCTCTTCTCTCCTCCCCTCATCTCTCTGCTTCTCTCTCAAGCAGACCTACACCCAGGACCTCTCTCTCTCTCTGCCTCTCTGTTCGTTCTCCCCCTCGTTCTCTCCCGTTCTCTCACTCTCACATCCTTCTTATCCCGTTCCGATCTGTCAAAAAGGGCGAGTACCATTGGTCAGTATTTTTACCGCCTCGTAGCCGAAGTTATCTCCACAAGAGCAGCGGCAGCAGCAGCAGTAGCAGTAGGAGTAGTAATAGTAATAATATTAGTAGTCAATGCAGCAGCAGCAGCGATAGCAGCAGCAGCAGCAGCAGCAGCAGCAACAGTAGTAGTAGCAGTAGTGCTAGTAGTAGTACTAATAGTGGTAGTAGATACAAGAGCAGCAGCAGCAGTAGTAGAAATAGTTGTAGTCGTGGTAGTAGTAGTAGTAGTCGATACAGCAGCATCAGCAGTATCAGCAGTAGTAGTAGTAGTGCTAGTAGTTGTAGTAATAGTGGTAATAGATACAAGAGCAGCAGCAGCAGTAGTAATAATAGTTGTTGTTGTGCTAGTAGTAGTATTCAATACAGCAACAGCAGCAGTAGTAAGTAGTAGTAGTAGTTGTAGAGGCCACAGCAGCAACAACAAAAGGAGTAAAAAGGACAGTAGTAGCAGTAGTAGTAAAGGCAACAGCGGTAGCAGTAACAACAGCAACAGAGCTGAGCTAGCAGTAACAGCAGCAGCAGCAGCCTTAACAGCAGCAACAACAATAGCAACAACAACTGAGGTAGCAGTAACAGCAACAGCAACATCAGCAGTAGTCATAACGAGCAACAGAAGCGAGACAAGCCTGACAATATTGAAACGGAGGAGAGGGTAAAACTGACGATGGGAAAAAATGGGGAAGAAAACTGTAAAGAAAGATGGAAATGGGCCAAAGGAAATGAAAGAGGGAGACGGAAGAGGACATGGCAAGCGCTGTGAAGGAGGGGGGGGGAGGGGGAGGGAGAGGAAAGGAGGGTACTACACCCCCATCCAGAGGAGGAGGAGGAGGACAGGAGGAGGAGGAGAAGGACAGAAGAAAGAAGAGGACAGGGATGGAGAGAGAGAGAGAGAGAGAGAGAGAGAGAGAGAGAGAGAGAGAGAGAGAGAGGACAACCAAACTGACAAGAAAACACAACACGGAGACGGGGTGGGTGGGTGGGTGGTGTGAGACACGCCGACTCCAGCGCGCGCTGATCAGGTTGGCGACGTTAACAGTGACGAAAATGGCGGGGTGGGTGGAGTGTATGTGTGGGTGGTGGGGTGGAGACGGGAGAGTGGGGGTGGGTGGGAGGGGGTGTGTGGGTGGGAGGCGATAGCGGTGGTGAGAGTGGGGTTAGGGGTGGTATGGTGGGGGCTTGGAAGCTGTCTAGAGCAGACACGGTCTCTCTCTCTCTCTCTCTCTCTCTCTCTCTCTCTCTCTCTCTCCTGTGACCCATGCGTCGTCAGATTGATCAGATTTGAGGGCCGCCCTGAGCTGGTCATCGGGGGTCCTTGCCTCGCAGCTTCCACTTCCACATTTTGCCTGCCTGTCTCTGGCTCTCTGGCTATCTGTTACGTGCGTGCACTTGCTGGAGGTGGGGGGCTGCCATCGTTTGGTGCCCGTCGTCGTGTTCAGTGTCTTTGGGGCTTGTTCTGTCACCGTGTAGATTCGGACTGTTTCTCTTTGGTACAATGTGGTGAGGTGAGACTGTTTGGAATTTAGGTTGTGGACTCTTAGCTGGGCGGCTGTTGAGTCGCGCATGGGTTCGATCTCTTCGACATGATCAACTCGGTTTGATCTTCTCCCTGGATGAAATGGAAGTGTGATCGAACTACCCTGTGTTGTTGTTATCCGGGCATTCATTAATCTAGCTCCTTATCTGTGCTCGTCTTCTTGTCTTATTTACTTATTCATTCATTCGTTTATATAAATATATATATATATATGTGTGTGTGTGTGTGTGTGTGTGTGTGTGTGTGTGTGTGTGTGTGTGTGTGTTTATTTAGTTATTTGTTTATATCTTTCTTTAATTACTTATTTCGTAAATTTGTTTGGTTGATCGTGTTTTTTGTTGACTAATGTACTTATTTAATCTTTTCCTTATTATCTCTGTCCTATTTTTTTGTGATTATAGAATAAAAGATATTGTCCTCCAATACGCGGATTTTTAAGCTCGGCTCATTCAGTTTGCCCGAACGAGCGCCAGTAGAGCTCAAACGAGCGGTGCCAGACAAGTACAGTAGTCTAGGAAACATGTGTGTCGCGTTCTATCCTCTATTGTCTCATGCAGGGGTCAAAGGTGAATAAGTCTTGAACTCTGGAGTCTGGAATCTAGTCGTTTGTGTGTCCCCGCTTAGATAGATGGCGCTTGTGTCAACAGGTGAAATGCAGCTTTCTCTGGTAGATCTTTCAATCGTAATGACGTTTACTGAATGATTCGGCGAGTCTCGTAGTCATACACATAAGGCTTTCATTGAGAGACAGACAGACAGACAGACAGACAGACAGAGACAGACAGACAGAAAGAGACAGACAGACAGAGACAGGTAGACAGACAGACAGACAGACAGACAGACAGACAGACAGACAGAGAGATATGAAGGAGATTCTGACAATGAATATCTTTACTGCCTATAACTTTACAAAGCTTTATGAAGACGAAATCATACTGATATCATAATTCACAACGTCGAATGATGATATATGGTTATGGTCTTCGTACAACTGGTCCGTTAATGGAAAACAGCTGTTGAATTGTATTACTGCTGTTTCATTCGTCACTCAGTCTGATTCTTCATGGTAATGGAAGAAACGTGTTACCACCGCCAAGGAAGTGATGTTTCCTTCTGTGTCCGTTTGTTTGTGTGTTGGTCTGTCAAGAGAATTGCGCAAAATCTTAGCACTAAAGCCATTTTGAACAAACTTCTTCCGACTCCATTATTCGCAGTGCGGATTCTGATCCAACAGAATGAAAACGTCTTATTACGCGAAAACTGCCAAATTGAGTTCACTGAAACAGTGTAAAAGATGAAAGTCCACCCAGCGACGCATCTGTTAAGTTTCTGTGCGGATCCTTTAAGTTTTGCTCTCGCGGTGACCCCAGTTTGACGTTTCCTCTCTATGTCTTTGCCCTATTGGAGGTTCTGTCGAGGTCACAGGTACCGGCAAATGGATGGGGACTGTCGTTGGACGGACGTGGTGGCGCCCTCCGGAGGGAGAGCTCACTCACGACGGCTCCGCGACAAAGCAATTATTGTCGTCAGTAGGGGGCTTAGTAAGAGGTGTCCTGCGCATGTTGAATCAGAACAGGCGCCACTAAACACCACCGAAGTGACTCGGCAGCAGTGCAGTGTCTTCTCTGGTGGGTTGCCTCATGACTACTTGACATTGATTGCTCCGTGGATTGCCGGTGCCGGGGCTATGGCAGGACAGGCCAGACTGTGTCTATGGACAGGGAGTCGGGATGAACGGCGTGAGTGCAATGAATGCCATTGGAATAGCAATGAAAATGTGACAGGAAAAAAAATATACTAGTGCGGATCGATAATATAGACAGGATCAAACAGCGGATGGCAGATCTGTTCTTATCTTTGATGAGGTCCTTCTACATGTTTCACCGAACGCTGTAAAGCTACGTCACGAATTGATAACTGTCTACGACCGAATGTGTTATCACGGAATATAAAACGTTCCAGTAACAGGCTGTATGTTGACGTTTTGTATTTTCCATTTCCTCTTTAAAATTGCACAGGGAACTTTTCTTTTCCTTTTTGCATAAAAAGCACTTACTTATCGCCTACCCTGCGTTAGAGAGCAAGCTCTAAGCGCTTCACAGTTCACGCTGTCGTTTACACAACGGGCTGTCTACCTGGGTAGACAGCCGACTGCAGAGTTTCCCGTCAATGTCAGGCACTCAGTGCTGTTCCTTCATTCTTCCGATTTTTTACGCAGAATGCACGCTGTGTGTCACGTGTCATCCATACCAACGGCCAAACTGGCCTTCTCCTTTGAAAGTTGATGATGGATTTTACGTGTGTGCAAAATGAGTGTGTGCACTTAAGGAAAGTCGGTTTATATTCTCATTCGAAGGACTTTACGGGAAATGAAGTCAGAGCCAGTGCTGAGTCCGAGTGAAAAATCTTCCCGTACCGAAACGGCCGGGCGGTGATTCCTTCTCGCAACCCATGATCACGAGTCCAGCGCTCTACAAACTCAGCTCTTCCGGCCACTTCCAATAACTCTGTTCCAATGATTACTTCCCCTGGATGACAGGTAATTGAACTGATTCAAATTGTAGATCCAAGATTCGTTCGACCTGAGTGGAGCTCTCCACATTCCCGCGTGCCCTTCTAATTACATTCTCCTCCAAGGAGGTTATATTTTCCTCACGTCTTTTTTTTTTGTTTGTTTGTCTACTCTCAGCAAGATTATGCAAAAACTAAAGAACCGATTTTAATCAATCATGACGAAGACGGACGTGGCCTAAGGGACGAACTCAATATATTTTTGTTAAAGCACACATCTAGCATGTTTTTTTTTTCCCTTTTAGCAAGGTTATTACAAACTTGCCACTGAACATGGACATTATGAGGCTATGTTTACGATTTAAAACTATGTATCAAATAATATGCTGTCGTAGAGCCTTAAAACTTTCTACTGAAAAAAATATCGGTGTCTTGTACTTTACATATTCTATTAAAAAAAAATTTAAAAAAAAAGAAGTACATAGAAATGAATCTTTCATTCCATACTTTGAAAAATTACATAGGAAAATACAGTCCATATTTCGGCGTCTTGTACTTTACATATTCTTTTAAAAAAATGAAGTAGATAAAAATGAATCTTTCATTCCATACTTTAAAAAAGTACATAGGAAAATACAGTCCATATTTGTAACTTTCCCCGGTGAATAAAAAAACAAAAACAATTTGCTTTCGTTCATCAACTGACTGGCACACATCAATGGAAATCAAATGAAGATGAAAAAAGTGGAAAAAAAGCCTGCCTACCGATTCCATTGTTCTCTATAATGTTACACTAAGAACGCCATTTTCCCCTTTCTTTCTGCCAAACACTTTGGAGCGAATCCAGGATCGTTCCAATCGTGAGAGAGGTCTGCGGTCTCCTGGGAGCACTGCTACACTATCTTTTGCCCCCTTTTGTTTCGTCAGTTTGAATCCATGCAGTCCTTGTGTTGCCTTTGTGGTCGACTGGTCATCGAACAACATAGCTAGACTTGATTTCAGTTTCATTTCTTACCTACAACATCCTTATAATAAATTTGGGGATCTCAAACGCGTTCCATTTACCCTTTTCCTTTACGAAGACAAACTTTGTACTCATCCGCCAGCTTGGAAATTACATCAAAGATACTATCTGCACATAAGTGTGCAACAGACAATCCAGTTCTGAAATACATTTCAATGTTATTAAAAGTCCCACATGCTGAGAGAGAGAGAGAGAGAGAGAGAGAGAGAGAGAGAGAGAGAGAGAGAGAGAGAGAGAGAGAGAGAGAGAGAGACAGACAGACAGACAGACAGACAGACAGACAGACAAACAGAGACAGAGAGAAAGACGCGCACGCACGAAGGCACTCACGCACGCACACACGCACGCACGCCACCCCTCCGCCACACACATGCTCGTGCACACACACGCCCCCCCCCCCTCCTCTTACCCTTCCCATCCACCCTCCACTCCCACCCCACAAACACATACACCCTCCACTCCCACCCCACAAACACATACACCCTCCACTCCCACCCCACAAACACATACACCCTCCACTCCCACCCCACAAACACATACACCCTCCACTCCCACCCGACAAACACATACACCCTCCACTCCCACCCCACAAACACATACACCCTCCACTCCCACCCCACAAACACATACACCCTCCACTCCCACCCCACAAACACATACACCCTCCACTCCCACCCCACAAACACATACACCCTCCACTCCCACCCCACAAACACATACACCCTCCACTCCCACCCCACAAACACATCCCCACCCCCCACATCCACCTCCACCCACCACAAACACATCCACCCTCCACTCCCACCCCACAAACACATACCACCCTCCACTCCCACCCCACAAACACATACACCCTCCACTCCCACCCCACAAACACATACACCCTCCACTCCCACCCCACAAACACATACACCCTCCACTCCCACCCCACAAACACATACACCCTCCACTCCCACCCCACAAACACATACACCCTCCACTCCCACCCCACAAACACATACACCCTCCACTCCCACCCCACAAACACATACACCCTCCACTCCCACCCCCACAAACACATACACCCTCCACTCCCACCCCACAAACACATACACCCTCCACTCCCACCCCACAAACACATCCCCACTCCACCCACAACTCCACCCTCCACCCACCAAAACACATACACCCTCCACTCCCACCCCACAAACACATACACCCTCCACTCCCACCCCACAAACACATACACCCTCCACTCCCACCCCACAAACACATACACCCTCCACTCCCACCCCACAAACACATACACCCTCCACTCCCACCCCACAAACACATACACCCTCCACTCCCACCCCACAAACACATACACCCTCCACTCCCACCCCACAAACACATACACCCTCCACTACCCACCCCACAAACACATACACCCTCCACTCCCACCCCACAAACACATACACCCTCCACTCCCACCCCACAAACACATACACAAATTGCTAGAAACTCCAAAACAATCAAAATCTTCTCCCTCGATGATTTATCGAGGCACGCTATGTGGTCGTTGATGAAAAACTTCAGACGTTTCTTGCCAATCAGAGAACGTTATCTT
>CM031595.1:18474802-18494802 GCA_018398815.1 Conus ventricosus | reverse complement strand
CCGTTCGTCTTCTTGTCCACAGTCGGCAGACACATGATGCTTGCAGCGGAAACATGGATGGTCTTGTACCGTTCGTCTTCTTGTCCACAGTCGGCAGACACATGATGCTTGCAGCGGAAACATGGATGGTCTTGTACCGTTCGTCTTCTTGTCCACAGTCGGCAGACACATGATGCTTGCAGCAGAAACATGGATGGTCTTGTACCGTTCGTCTTCTTGTCCACAGTCGGCAGACACATGATGCTTGCAGCGGAAACATGGATGGTCTTGTACCGTTCGTCTTCTTGTCCACAGTCGGCAGACACATGATGCTTGCAGCGGAAACATGGATGGTCTTGTACCGTTCGTCTTCTTGTCCACAGTCGGCAGACACATGATGCTTGCAGCGGAAACATGGATGGTCTTGTACCGTTCGTCTTCTTGTCCACAGTCGGCAGACACATGATGCTTGCAGCGGAAACATGGATGGTCTTGTACCGTTCGTCTTCTTGTCCACAGTCGGCAGACACATGATGCTTGCAGCGGAAACATGGATGGTCTTGTACCGTTCGTCTTCTTGTCCACAGTCGGCAGACACATGATGCTTGCAGCGGAAACATGGATGGTCTTGTACCGTTCGTCTTCTTGTCCACAGTCGGCAGACACATGATGCTTGCAGCGGAAACATGGATGGTCTTGTACCGTTCGTCTTCTTGTCCACAGTCGGCAGACACATGATGCTTGCAGCGGAAACATGGATGGTCTTGTACCGTTCGTCTTCTTGTCCACAGTCGGCAGACACATGATGCTTGCAGCGGAAACATGGATGGTCTTGTACCGTTCGTCTTCTTGTCCACAGTCGGCAGACACATGATGCTTGCAGCGGAAACATGGATGGTCTTGTACCGTTCGTCTTCTTGTCCACAGTCGGCAGACACATGATGCTTGCAGCGGAAACATGGATGGTCTTGTACCGTTCGTCTTCTTGTCCACAGTCGGCAGACACATGATGCTTGCAGCGGAAACATGGATGGTCTTGTACCGTTCGTCTTCTTGTCCACAGTCGGCAGACACATGATGCTTGCAGCGGAAACATGGATGGTCTTGTACCGTTCGTCTTCTTGTCCACAGTCGGCAGACACATGATGCTTGCAGCGGAAACATGGATGGTCTTGTACCGTTCGTCTTCTTGTCCACAGTCGGCAGACACATGATGCTTGCAGCGGAAACATGGATGGTCTTGTACCGTTCGTCTTCTTGTCCACAGTCGGCAGACACATGATGCTTGCAGCGGAAACATGGATGGTCTTGTACCGTTCGTCTTCTTGTCCACAGTCGGCAGACACATGATGCTTGCAGCGGAAACATGGATGGTCTTGTACCGTTCGTCTTCTTGTCCACAGTCGGCAGACACATGATGCTTGCAGCGGAAACATGGATGGTCTTGTACCGTTCGTCTTCTTGTCCACAGTCGGCAGACACATGATGCTTGCAGCGGAAACATGGATGGTCTTGTACCGTTCGTCTTCTTGTCCACAGTCGGCAGACACATGATGCTTGCAGCGGAAACATGGATGGTCTTGTACCGTTCGTCTTCTTGTCCACAGTCGGCAGACACATGATGCTTGCAGCGGAAACATGGATGGTCTTGTACCGTTCGTCTTCTTGTCCACAGTCGGCAGACACATGATGCTTGCAGCGGAAACATGGATGGTCTTGTACCGTTCGTCTTCTTGTCCACAGTCGGCAGACACATGATGCTTGCAGCGGAAACATGGATGGTCTTGTACCGTTCGTCTTCTTGTCCACAGTCGGCAGACACATGATGCTTGCAGCGGAAACATGGATGGTCTTGTACCGTTCGTCTTCTTGTCCACAGTCGGCAGACACATGATGCTTGCAGCGGAAACATGGATGGTCTTGTACCGTTCGTCTTCTTGTCCACAGTCGGCAGACACATGATGCTTGCAGCGGAAACATGGATGGTCTTGTACCGTTCGTCTTCTTGTCCACAGTCGGCAGACACATGATGCTTGCAGCGGAAACATGGATGGTCTTGTACCGTTCGTCTTCTTGTCCACAGTCGGCAGACACATGATGCTTGCAGCGGAAACATGGATGGTCTTGTACCGTTCGTCTTCTTGTCCACAGTCGGCAGACACATGATGCTTGCAGCGGAAACATGGATGGTCTTGTACCGTTCGTCTTCTTGTCCACAGTCGGCAGACACATGATGCTTGCAGCGGAAACATGGATGGTCTTGTACCGTTCGTCTTCTTGTCCACAGTCGGCAGACACATGATGCTTGCAGCGGAAACATGGATGGTCTTGTACCGTTCGTCTTCTTGTCCACAGTCGGCAGACACATGATGCTTGCAGCGGAAACATGGATGGTCTTGTACCGTTCGTCTTCTTGTCCACAGTCGGCAGACACATGATGCTTGCAGCGGAAACATGGATGGTCTTGTACCGTTCGTCTTCTTGTCCACAGTCGGCAGACACATGATGCTTGCAGCGGAAACATGGATGGTCTTGTACCGTTCGTCTTCTTGTCCACAGTCGGCAGACACATGATGCTTGCAGCGGAAACATGGATGGTCTTGTACCGTTCGTCTTCTTGTCCACAGTCGGCAGACACATGATGCTTGCAGCGGAAACATGGATGGTCTTGTACCGTTCGTCTTCTTGTCCACAGTCGGCAGACACATGATGCTTGCAGCGGAAACATGGATGGTCTTGTACCGTTCGTCTTCTTGTCCACAGTCGGCAGACACATGATGCTTGCAGCGGAAACATGGATGGTCTTGTACCGTTCGTCTTCTTGTCCACAGTCGGCAGACACATGATGCTTGCAGCGGAAACATGGATGGTCTTGTACCGTTCGTCTTCTTGTCCACAGTCGGCAGACACATGATGCTTGCAGCGGAAACATGGATGGTCTTGTACCGTTCGTCTTCTTGTCCACAGTCGGCAGACACATGATGCTTGCAGCGGAAACATGGATGGTCTTGTACCGTTCGTCTTCTTGTCCACAGTCGGCAGACACATGATGCTTGCAGCGGAAACATGGATGGTCTTGTACCGTTCGTCTTCTTGTCCACAGTCGGCAGACACATGATGCTTGCAGCGGAAACATGGATGGTCTTGTACCGTTCGTCTTCTTGTCCACAGTCGGCAGACACATGATGCTTGCAGCGGAAACATGGATGGTCTTGTACCGTTCGTCTTCTTGTCCACAGTCGGCAGACACATGATGCTTGCAGCGGAAACATGGATGGTCTTGTACCGTTCGTCTTCTTGTCCACAGTCGGCAGACACATGATGCTTGCAGCGGAAACATGGATGGTCTTGTACCGTTCGTCTTCTTGTCCACAGTCGGCAGACACATGATGCTTGCAGCGGAAACATGGATGGTCTTGTACCGTTCGTCTTCTTGTCCACAGTCGGCAGACACATGATGCTTGCAGCGGAAACATGGATGGTCTTGTACCGTTCGTCTTCTTGTCCACAGTCGGCAGACACATGATGCTTGCAGCGGAAACATGGATGGTCTTGTACCGTTCGTCTTCTTGTCCACAGTCGGCAGACACATGATGCTTGCAGCGGAAACATGGATGGTCTTGTACCGTTCGTCTTCTTGTCCACAGTCGCAGACACATGATGCTTGCAGCGGAAACATGGATGGTCTTGTACCGTTCGTCTTCTTGTCCACAGTCGGCAGACACATGATGCTTGCAGCGGAAACATGGATGGTCTTGTACCGTTCGTCTTCTTGTCCACAGTCGGCAGACACATGATGCTTGCAGCGGAAACATGGATGGTCTTGTACCGTTCGTCTTCTTGTCCACAGTCGGCAGACACATGATGCTTGCAGCGGAAACATGGATGGTCTTGTACCGTTCGTCTTCTTGTCCACAGTCGGCAGACACATGATGCTTGCAGCGGAAACATGGATGGTCTTGTACCGTTCGTCTTCTTGTCCACAGTCGGCAGACACATGATGCTTGCAGCGGAAACATGGATGGTCTTGTACCGTTCGTCTTCTTGTCCACAGTCGGCAGACACATGATGCTTGCAGCGGAAACATGGATGGTCTTGTACCGTTCGTCTTCTTGTCCACAGTCGGCAGACACATGATGCTTGCAGCGGAAACATGGATGGTCTTGTACCGTTCGTCTTCTTGTCCACAGTCGGCAGACACATGATGCTTCCAGGGGGACCATTGAGGCAAAGAGCAGGCAAGAAGCCTTGTTTGGGAAAGAGAAAGATTTTTATTGCCAGTTTCTGTGCTCTGCACAAAGCTTGCTTGTACTCACTCCCTTCTCCACACATCCCAGCCCTCTCGTCTCTTGCTCCTCTTGTATTCCAATCTCCTTACCCCACCCCTGTTCCTTCCCTCACAGCCTTTCAGATTCTTCTTGTTCTGTTGATCTGGGTTTCCGTTTGCCATTTTGTCTTCCTGCATGTTTGTGCGCTCTGCCTCCCTACCCTTCTCTCTCTCTCTCTCTCTCTCTCTCCCCTCTCTCTCCTCTCTCTCTCCTCTCTCTCTCTCTCTCTCTCTCCTCTCTCTCTCCTCCCCCTCTCTCTCTCTCTCTCTCTCTCCTCTCTCTCTCTCTCTCTCTCTGTATTTTTAGCTCAGCCGCATCCACTTGCTCTTGCCTGGATGTGCGCACATTTGAGCACGTACTGTGATAAACACGCAGACATCTAAACTCGCTTTTTTCTTCTTTTTGTTGTTTAGTACGTGTGTGTTCATCAGAAAGTAAACACAGAAGAATGAGACCAAACATAATCAAATACCGAAAGCAAGCATAGAAGAAGAAGAAGACCAACAACAACAACAACAAAGCTAGCACACACATCGAATTCTTAAAAAAAAAAAAAAGCTAGCACACACATCGACTTCTAATTCTACAGTTAGTTTTTATCCCACACTGTCAAGACCAATGCCACAAGACAGCTGACGAATGCCAGCTCAGATAGCGCCATCTGCTGCCTCCCATCCCATCACACTCGCCAAAATGTGCAGTTTGCTGCCGTAACGTTACATCCCTTTTTTTTTTGCCAAGCTTCCAAGCGGGTTCAATCGAAGCGGTTAGCGAATGAAATTGTGTGTGAAATGGATGTGACGTCCGCTTCGCCTGTCGCCTGCTGGAAACCCCACATCATTGGAGAGAACCAGGAAGAATTTCATAGGCAAAACCAAGGCCCTTTCTCCTCCACTGGGGCACGGTTTTATCGCCCATTTTGTTTGCATGTTTAAGAGTTTGCAACACGCACCTGCCTTTATATATTTTTCTTTTGTGTCCCCTCAACCAAGCCCCTATCTCGCTCCCTCCTCTCTGTCTCCGTCCCTCCTTCCTTCCTTCACCTCCTGTCACTTCCTGACAACGGCACATTCACACTGCATATGTGCTTGGTAATATCAACTCATCCGTCGTAGTGTATCTCTGGAATGACATGGAAATCTTATCACCCGAGAAATTGATTTTCTGTAAACTGTCAACTTCCATTTTAAAACTACAACTATCTGGTTTTGCCAACAGATTCAGTTCTCTTTTCTTACGGTTGGCAGGATGTGTTCACTCCATAGGTCCACACGAGGGGCGCCTGGACATCCTCCTCCACTTGTGGCTTTCCACTTCCCCTTCTTTATGACCCCAGATCCCCTTTGAACCCTCCCTAACCCCATTTCTTGTGTAAGTGATCTGGAGGATGTTTTTTCCCATTCTGTCTGCCTGCATGCCTGATGTTTTGCTCTCTCTCTCTCTCTCTCTCTCTCTCTCTCTCTCTCTCTCTCTCTCTCTCTGTGTGTCTCTGTCTCTCTCTCTGTCTGCCTCTCTCTCTCTCTCTCTCTCTCTCTCTCTCTCTCTCTCTCCTCTCTCTCTCTCTCTCTCTCTCTCTCTCTCTCTCTCTCTCTCTGTATTTTTCAGCTCACCTACATACTCTTGGTCTTGCTAAGATGTGTGCACAGTAGGGCACGTACTGAGAAAAACAAGCTGACATACAAATTCACTTTCCTTCTGCTTCTCTTTCTCCTCCTCCTCCTCCTCCTCCTCCTCCTCCTCCTTCTTCTTCTTCTTCTTCTTCTTTTTCTTCTTCTTCTTCTTCTTCCATGTGTGTGTTAACCCTAAAGCCAGAATAGAAGAAGACAAAAAATAAGATAACACATTAATTTTCTACTTCTAGTTCTACAGACAGTTTTTAACCCACACTGTCAAGACCAGTGCCACGAGACACCTGACGGATGCCAGTTCTAATAACGCCATCTGCTGCCTCCCATACCACCGCTTTCACACTCACCAAGACGTGCAGTTCGTTGTCAGCACGGCACATCCCTTTTTTCTGTCCAGCTTCAAAGCGGGTTCAGTTGATGTGGTTGGCGAAAGAAATTGTGAGTGGAATGGATGTGACGTCCACTTCATCTATCGCCTGCTGGGAAACCCCACATTATTGCAGAGACCCAGGGCTGAATTTCATAGGCAACACCGGGGCTCATTCTCCCTCCACTAAGGCACAGTTTTATCGCCCATTCTGTTTGCATGTTTTAAGAGTTTGCAGCACGCACCTGTCTCTATATATCTTTCTTTTTGCTCCTCTCCGAAGAGCTCCCATATCGCCTCCTTCTCCTTTCTCTCCATCCCCCTTCCCCTCTTTCACCCCTTGACATTTACTGACATATGCATGCACGCATATCATGCTTGATATGCTTGATAATATCTGCTCATCCATCTTGATGTATTTCTGGCATGACATGGAAATCTTATCACCCAAGAAATAACTCTTTAGCGAACTGCCAACTAGCATTTTAGAACTACTACTTTGTAGTTTTGCAGACAGATAGGGTTGGCAGGTATAATATGTTCACTACAGAGTGCCGGACAAGGGGTGCAGGGACACCCCCCCCTCATCCTCTCATGGCTTTCCCTTCCCCTCCCCATCCCCCAGACCACCTTTGAACCCTCCCCACCCCCTTTCTCATGTAACTGATCCAGAGGATAAGATTTATGTTTGCACTTTCTCTGCCTGCATGCCTGTAGACTTTGTGTTCACCCTCTCTCTCTCTCTCTCTCTCTCTCTCTCTCTCTCTCTCTCTCTCTCTCTCTCTCTCTGTATTTTTAGCTCACCCATATAAAGTTGCTCTTGCTTGAATGTGTACACACTGGGGAACATACCGAGGTAAACAAGCGGACATCCAAACTCGCTTTTTTTCCCACCTCCTCCTTCTTCTTCTTCTTCTTCTTCATCTTCTTCTTTCACGTGTATGTTGACCCAAAAGCCAGAATAGAAGAAGACAAAAAATAAGGCAGCACACATCCATTTCTAGTTCTACAGTTAGTTTTTAACCCACACTGTCAAGACCAGTGCCACAAGACAGCTGACGGATGCCAGTTCTAATAACGCCATCTGCTGCCTCCCATCCCATCGCCTTCACACTCGTCAAGATGTGCAGTTTGCTGCTATCACGGCACATCCCTTTCTTTGTCCAGCTTCAAAGCGGGTTCAATCGATGCGGTTGGCGAATGAAGTTGTGGGTGGAATGGATGTGACGTCCACTCCCGCCTGTTGCCTGCTAGGAAACCCGACATTATTGGAGGGAACCAGGGCTGAGTTTCACAGGCAACGCCAAGGCAGTTTCACCCTCGGCTGAGGCATGGTTTTATCGCCCATTCTGGTTGCATGTTTAAGACTTGGCAACACGCACCTGTCTCTGTATATCTTTCTTTTTGCTCCCCTCCCCCGAGCTCCCATCTCGCCCCACTCTCCTCTCTCGCTTCACCCCCCTCCCTTCCTTCAAAACCTGTCATGCACACGCGCATATACCTGATAATATCTACCCATCCATCATGGTGTATCTGGCATGACACGGAACTTTTATCACCCAAGAAATAACTTTTCCGCGAAATGTCAACCTGCATTTTCAACTCTGTAGTTTTGCAGACAAATTTAGTCCTCTCCCCCTAGGGTTGGCGGGAGTAATATATTCACTAGAAAGGGTTGGACGAGGGGTGCCTGGATCCCCCCCTCGCCACCTCCTGTTTGTGACTCGCCCAGCTCTACTCCTTGCCAGGGAGGGGCCCCCAAACCCATTTTGCCCCCACCGCTTCACATGTAACTGATCTGCGGGGTTGGATTAACTTTAGAAGAGCCTCCCCCCCCCCCCCCCCCCCACACACACACACACACCCGCCCCTTTCCCCCTCTTAAGAAATTTTGAAATGTTGACACCTCTACATCTTTCCTCGCTTTCACACCATTTTGGAAAAGAACAGCCCCATGTCCCACCCCCATCCCCAAGCTTTTCATTTTCAAAACTCTTCCCCCACCCCCACCCTCGCCCCACCCCGACGCCCTCCTTAGGCTTTTACAAATTTTACGCATTTTTCTTTGGGTTTTTTAATTTCTATTTGCTGTAGTTTCCTTTTCCCCAAATGACGGACGCATTTTTCTTTGTTTTTTATTTATATTTGCTGTAGTTTCCCTTTCCCCAACTGACGGAAGACTGTGGACCCCCCTTTGGAAACCCCATCCTCTCATTGATCTGACGCTGCCCACCAACAGTAATCTTCATTGTCTGCGTGTGGGGTACTTACTGCATCCTTATGTTTCTGTGTTCTTCTTCAGTCATTCTGTCTTCACTTGTTTCCTGCCATTGCCCATTCACTTACCTCCTTTGTTGGTTTCTTTTGACAATCTTGAACTGCTTAGTTTGGAATTAGCATCAGCCACCTTTGTTTTGGTAGTGTGGTGTTTGTATGATAGAACTCTCTTTGTTCCAGAACTTATTTTGATATAGTTATTATACTCTTCCAGAAATGACGAATTAAGGCCAATGGCTGGTACTTTCGGTGCCATTTAAGAAGTCTGAAGACTTCGATGATCTACTTGAATGGCTTAATGGGTGTTCACTTTGCTTTTACGTTGTGTATTTGATAATAACTTTACAAATCTTTCAGTCGTATTGTGGATTCCACTGTCTGCTGACTATAAACTGGGTAGACATGAACTTTTTCCCTCAAGATCGCCTAAACCCTTAGTTTCCTTGCCTGATAATGACATTGATGACACTTTCTACAAGGTCATACGCCACGAATAGTTAAACAGGAGGCAATTACGCCTATGTCTATCTTTGCCCAGTCATCGTCGGTCCTGGGGTCGATGTGTTTGGTAATGGGAGAGCGTGAATATAGATAAGATGTGTGGGCAGCGCTCGGCTCACCTACGTCTGCTCCCTTCCAATGCCAGTAATGCTGACTGCTCGCGGTCATAGCCCATGGAAGAGGGTATCCTGTTTCCCAATCTTGTCTTTCATTTTTTTTTTGTCTGCCTGCCCGAAAGGTAACTCTAATAAAACATTCGTAAGAATTTTCCTCCAGTGTGTGGTTTGTGGGGGTTGATATCTACAAACTGTTCCACGATTACGTCACTGGTTAATAACTGACGACATGCGGAGGAAAAACCTGTTCGCAAACGAACCCAGTTCGATAAAATAACGTTTTCATTTGTGGATGTAAGTCCCTTTTCGGAGATATTTAGCCGTGTCCGTTATTTGTACCAGGTTCTACAATATCCCTGCTCTTCAACCCACTCGTAATAGTCCACCCCTTACAATTATTTTGTCCACAATCATGTCACCCTTCCAACTCTGATCGCCCCCACTGTTCTTCTCATCCAAGTTTGTTCATACGGATTTTGCCCAATTCTCCAATACTGTACTCCTTCCCAAACATTTATTGTGTCCGTACAGATTTGGCACCGCCCTCACCAATCTCATTCTTATCCTCCCCATATAGTTAGTTCAAAGATGTTTACTAATCAATGCCTTCGCTGACTTCTCAGTAGTAGCGTCCTGGATTAAGGCTGGGCGGTCGCTGGTGCCACCCCCGGCAGGACCATCATGAATGTGGACATTTTCGGTCCCAGTCAGGTCTGACCACCCTCCGTTGTGTGCTTTGTGGGGACTGACTAGTGCGAACACCTTCAATAGACATAGGATTTTCGTCTGTCTGGATAAATGTGTATCCACGAGCTTCCTTCAGTATGTCTACTTTTCTAACATTAAAAGGTGATGACCGTTCGCCGTCGTCATAGCCTTTACCTGCATCCTTCTCCACAGACACACACAGGCGGGCACGAATACGCATACGTGTACACACACACAACACACACACACACACACACACACACACACACACACACACACACACACACACACATGCATGCATGCATGCATGCATGCATGCATGCACGCACGCACGCACGCACACACACACACCACCACCACAGCACACACACACACACACACACACACACACATACACACACACACGCTCACACGCTCACACACACACGTGCGCGCGCACGCACGCACGCACGCACGCACACACACACACACACAGTTTTGTGATTTTTTCTCTCGTAGTATATTCTTTCCCAATGCGCAGTATGGAATACAAGCTGCAAGTGTTTCGTGAGTCAACAGTACGGACTGGTCCGTAAAAACAAAATTAAGAATTGAGATGCGCTGAAATATCAATCTAAACAACGCTGCAATGAGACTAGAAGAATGCAGTAATAAGAGTGACAGACGGGTTTCTACGTGAGTTGGTTTTTTTTTTCCTTTTCCCCTCACCCCCCACCCCGACCCGTCCTACTCCTCGCCTTCCCATTTTTTTTAAACGAAAATACTTTCCAGCAAATCTTAGTAAGTGATAACGGTAGAGATGATGCAATATTTGTCCATAACAGATATGTTCGCATGGAAAAGAGCAAAACAAAACAAAAATTAATAGAAAAAGTGGAAAAAGCAAATTATGGCATCTTTTTCCTTCAGAGCACCTGCCATGCCCTTCCTGTCAAATTATAGCTGTTTACCCAGCTGATGTTTTGTTGCTGCCATCACTCGTGCCCGTTTTCTGTCGGCCCGTTTTCTGTCTATCGGTCTGTGGGAAGAGATGTTTCTACATGGGTGTGCCACTTTTTTCAGGTAAACCACAGCTGCTATTGACTTTTTCATCAGCTTTGAGTGCACGTGGTAGGTATGATGGAACCACGGTCTTTCGACAGTCCTCTCCTCCTCTCTCCCCCCCCCCTCCCCAATCAGGATCCGCACGACGGATCAATACACCACCAGGATTTAATGGATTCGACCGTGGCCCATGTTCTATTTTTCCATCAAGTGTGGTCACACGTGGTTTGATGCTTTTTGCTTAGACGAACAAACAAACAAGCCAGCGGACGCAGGTGAAAAGGTCAACCCCTTGGCCTCGGAGGTCGTAGAACTAGTGGCAGTGCAGTCAGAGTCAGAGACCTGTTTGCCCGGGTATCTTACCGTATCAGTCCGCATCAGTGCACTTGTCAGATTGTTTTGCTGATCTATTTACAACACAAATGCTTTCATGGTTGTTTTCGTTTGATATGGTGGAACGGCCTATGTACCTAAACCCCCATGAGATTCGTTCTCTCTCTCTCTCTCTCTCTTTCTCTCTCTCTGTGTCTCTCTCTCTCCTTCTTCTTCCTCTCTCTCTCTCTCTCTCTCTCTCTCTCTCTCTCTCTCTCTCTTTTCTCTCTCTCTCTCCTTCTCTCTCTCTTTCTCTCTCTCTCTCTCTCTCTCTCTTCTCTCTCTCTCTCTCTCTCTCCTCTCTCTCTCTCTCCTCTCTCTCTCTCTCTCTCTCTCTCTCTTTCCTGTAACTCAGTGCGCGTGCGCTCAGTAACTCGACACACATACACACGTCAGGGCATGGAGAACGATACGAGGGCCAGCGAGAGCGCGGAGATAACTTCGTTTGTGTGAGAGAAAGAGAGACAGAAAGATAGAGATAGGGAGTCCAGCTTCCCAAACAATCGCTGCACACTTGGCTCCCATGAGGAATCATCGGCTGTGAATAGGCCGAGAACCTGGAGGGTATACCGGGGAGCTGAGAAAGAGGGGCAGTCAGTCTGGTTGTGCACGGATGTGGCCGCTGACAGGGGTGGATATTCCTGAACTGTGGAAAACCGCTACAGTTGTAGCACCTGGCTACTGCTGTTTTCCCTATGACTCCGATCAGCCCGTGGGGGGCGCCCAGGTGGAAATCACAACGAAATTTGCAGGTAGGGAAGAAGACGTGTGCAGTGCAGTGCAGTGAAGCGGAGAGCCGAGGTGTGTGTGCAGTGCAGTGAAGCGAAGACGGAGTCGGATTGTTTGTGTGTAGCGGTGTGGGGTAGTAGCACTGGAGTGTGGTAGTGTGGCCCGCTGCATAGCGGGATGATGACGACGACAACGACGACGTCGACGATGATGATGATGATAATGATTCTTCTTTTTCTTCTTTCTATTGCTGCTGCTGCTACTACTGCTGCTGCTGCTGTTTGTTGTCGCACTGGATTGCATTTAGATTGATTTACTGGGGTATACTATGTGCCATGTAACACTTTTTGGCATAACATTTTTCTGCCTCTGGAAAAATACTGAGATAATTGTATTGGTGTGGCTAACGTGTGTGTGTGTGTGTGTGTGTGTGTGTGTGTGTGTGTGTGTGTGTGTGTGTGTGTGTGTGTGTGTGGGGTTGTTGTTGTTCTTCAATTTAACGTCTTTTCACTGGATGTGATATTAGACAAGGTGTGTGTGTTTGAGTGTTGTGTGTGTGTGTGTGTGTGTGTGTGTGTGTGTGTGTTTGAGTGTGTGCGTCCAGCGTGCGTACGTGTGTGCGTGCAGCGTGCGTACGTGAGTGCGCGCCCGCGTGCGTGCGTGTGCGTGTGTGCGTGTATGTGTGATGAGGAGAAACTCTAAGTAAGAATTAAACTTATAAAAAAAATAAAAATATAAAAAAAAGACATCAAAAGTAAAAACAAACAACTGTACAAAATAAGATCATGAAACAGCAATTACAGGATTGAGCCAACTGGGCTTAACATAAGAATTCGTACAAAATTTAAGAGAGATAATGGTATCCTGGAATATGCACTTTGAAGCATCCTTTCTAAATTCTGACAAATCGGAATCAAAGTAGGGGCAAAAGTATAGAACGTGTGTTGTTGTACAATTATCAAGGGCGTGTGTGTGTGTGTGTGTGTGTGTGTGTGTGTGTGTGTGTGTGTGTGTGTGTGTGTGTGTGCGTGCGTGCGTGCGTGTGTGTGTGTGTGTGTGTGTCTGTCTGTCTGTCTGTCTGAGCGCGTTCTCCTTGCGTATGTGTGTATGTGTTTGGGGTGGGGTGAAAGCATGTGTGTGTGTGTGTGTGGAGGGGGGGGGGGGAGGGGTGTGTGGAGTCGTGTAGTTGCCGTGGTATTTCTGGTAATTCTCTTGCTTTCGTTCTAGAAACGCTTCCACATTTCAATTTTTTCTCTGCTCAGGTTTTAGCGCCCCTGCTTTGTTGCTGGGAAGCGGATAGTTGGACCGTATACACTGTCCAGAGTGGGCATTCGCTGTCCATTTTGCTACAGTGTCTTTTCGTCCATATGTCCCGTTTATGCATTTTTAAACCTTTAAATGCTTTGCATTGATTTCAAGTCTTACCACTTTGTTTGAAAATTTAGCAGAATGCGGAGCAGGCGCACTCAGTACACCTTAATCTTGTCCACCTAAGGATACCAGTCCCAAAGATCCGTATAGGATCAAAAATTTTAGTACTTATTAACTGATGTAATGTGTGGAAATTGTTTTTATCGTTGTTGTCGATCTTTCTTTTCAAGATAGGACCTTTTCCTTCAGTGTGGTGGCAACTTGAAAAGGCCCTGTGTGATCGGCTGGGGTATGACAATAACCAAATAAAACTTAACTAAACTACGGGAATATGGAATGCTGTTATTGTTTTGAAGCCCCCGCCATTCACTTCCCCATTTTCGAGGGCAGACACCCCCCCCCCCCCCTCCCTTTTTCCTGTCTCATCCTTTGTGCCACTCCAGTGGCATTTTCCCCACGTCGCTCATTCCGGCCCCTGTCCAATCACACTCTGGTCGCAGCCCTGGTAACGGCAATCCACAGGGAGAATCACTGCAATGCTGTCGAGGCACCACGGTGGTGTTCAGTGGTGCCTTTTTGATCTAGGGTTCGTAGTGCTCCACGTAAGCTTACTGAGCCCCATACTGACGACAGTAATTGTTCAGTCGCGGAGCCAAAGTGACTGAGCGTCTCCCTCCGGAGGACGCCACCGCCACCACTGTCGATATAAACCGACTTCAACGTATACAAAACAATGCAGCCAGACTTGTTTTCCAAATGTCCAAAAGAACCCACACTACACCTCTGTTAGTTAGACTACATTGGCTTCCCATTCATGCGCGCATTCAGTATAAACTCGCAACACTTGCCTTCCGACACTTTGATGAAACATTGCCTGCTTATCTTTCCAACATACTTGTCACTTATCAACCCTCTCGCACTCTCCGCTCTAGCAGTGACAAACTTCTCAAGCTTCCCCGCATGAAACTGAAATCCTTTGGCCTACGTTCTTTCAGTTATCAAGCCCCCCTTGTCTGGAACTCCCTCCCCTCCCAGCACCGCTCTTCACAGACTCTCTCTGCGTTCAAATCTGGTCTCAAAACGCATCTCTTTCAGAAGTCTTTTTGTCTTTCTTCATAGCGTACGAGTTAATGCATGTTTCCCATGCATTCTCCATCCTTTCGCCTCTTGTATGTGCACGTGCGCTTCCGTGCCTGAATGCTTGTGTGCTTTTGCGTGTGTGTGTTCGTGTGTGTGCGTTTACGCGCGTGGTTTTTTGTTGCTTCGTGTTGAGTTTGCCCTGTGTGTGGGTGTGGGTGCTCCCTTCTGCATGTTTTATATTGTATCCCGTGCAGTGTTCACGAAATTGGAGGCGGGTGAGGGTGGGGGTGGGGATGGGGGTTGGTTTTTTTCTTCTATTCCCAAATTCTTATCGAGCGTTGTTCATATAATGTCGTGTGTGTGGGGTGGCGGGGGTGTGTGTGTGGGGGGGGCGATAGAGTGGGAGGAGGGATGTGGCTTGTGCATCTGTTTTAGTGCTTGCTTTGTGACCTATTGTTTTGATGCCTTTTTCCTAATATTGTGCAATGTTAATGGAAACTTTTATTTTTCCTGTATTGTAAAGCGCTCTGAGGATGAGTCTTCTCTCATCGAAGAGCGCTATATAAGCTCGATTTATTATTATTATATTATTATCCGTCCAGTGACAATCCCCGTGCAATCGCCAGTACTGGTGACCTCGATGTGAACTCACCAAGGGCATAGATGTGGAGCAGACATCAAACTGAGGTCAACATGAGACCAGGGTATGCAGCGTTGCAGAATTTGATGGTTTCTATTGCTGATTGATAAGGATTACTGTGGTGAAGATGGTGCAGTGGAGGTCTGTTCTGGTCTAAGACTGCTTGACAGCACTGTATTTTACGCTTACTGTCATAGCATATCCCGGCGTCTATATCAGGTCGGGGGGTCACAAGCACCTGCAGTATTGGTCAAGAAATTTGAGCAACACTGTCAGAGACACACACCAATCGGGAAGATGAAACTCGACTGTATGGTTCCACTCTTTCCGACTGAGCCCATAGCAAACTCAGCATTAATTAGGAGCCAGTCAAGGGCCGAAAAGCTTCACAGATATAAAGGGCTGTGATGGGAATGGAACCTCCCAACGTGTAATCCGCGACGTTAACCACTCGGCCATGTCAAGGCACAGAACCTCAACAACACTGAAATTTGTCACGCAACCATTTGTTTCAGTGTACTGCACGTTTTCTTTCAGCTATCATGCGGAAGTAATAATCATGTTTCCTTCAAACCGCTATTCTCGGTTGCATGGGAATGCTGCCCGCGGGAAATACTGTTTTAAACCGATTTATGTTTGTCACAACAGACTCTCTCTCTCTCTCTCTCTCTCTCTCTCTCTCTCTCTCTCTCTCTCTCTCTCTCTCTCTCTCTCTCTCAATATTTCGTTGTTTTTGTATAAGGCTTCTTTATATAGAGAAATAGCTACTTCATAGTGTCGCATGATATGATTCATTACAGTCGTTGGTAATGTACTTGTTTTGAATTGGTATGAGGAAGCGTTATCTATTGTACATTTACTCTTTCATGAGGGGCTGAGGCCTACATGAATAAACCATCATTCATTCTCTCTCTCTCTCTCTCTCTCTCTCTCTCTCTCTCTCTTTTCTCTCTCTCTCTCTCTCTCTCTCTCTCTCTCTCTCTCTCTCTCTCTCTCTCTCAGACAGAGAGGATAAACTGTCGTATGAGTTGGACAGTCTTTTGTGGAACTCCTGATATGCCTACTCCTACGCAATCCATGTTCAAGCGGATCAAATTATTTAACACTGAAGAACATCTTTGTTCTAAATTTTAAGCATGTTTTTGTCTGTTTGTTTGTTAATCTTTCAGTATAAAATGTGTTTGTCCGCGTTTTCGTTATAGAAAACAGGTTTACGGAAACTGGAACTAAATCACCAATGGGAAAACGTCATTAAGGAAAAGTTACAGGAATCGTGATTATGGGGTCCCGTAATTATGGAAAAACATGATGAAGCGATCAAATTGTTCCACCGAGAATCAGTGATAGAAAGGACTGTTGTCTGTTTAATCCTTAATGTAATGAATTATTGATCACTTCCTTCGATGGTCTGCACGCCATCAGATCAGCAGTGCGGAAAGGTGGGGCCCGGGGATCAATAAACCAAAAGCGATTGAATGCGATGTGATTTCCCGCTGGGGCGTGCGCAGCTTGTATTCTACTTATTTAAGGTTTTTTTTTTTCCATGCTGTGAATTTTGTTCCTAAAATCTTAATGGCATTTCGAAGAGATCTAGAGTTGTTCGAGATGATCCCAGGTCTCTGTCGCAGTTTTGATCGAACACTTAGGAAAGGTCAGGGTACACTGACTTACTTACTTAGACACACACACACACACACACACACACACACACACACACACACACCACGCACGCACGTACGCACGCATGCACACACGCACGCACACACACACGGACTCAAACACACGTATACATACACACACACGCGCGCGCTCGCACATACACTCACACGCACACACCGTACCCACCCGCTCACACATGCGCCCACTCATACACACACACACACACACACACTCACTCACTCACTTACTCACTCACTCACTCACTCGCTCACTCATGCACACACACATTCATACACGCATGCATACATACTCTCTCTCTCTCTCTCTCTCTCACTCTGACTCTCCTTCCCTCCCTCTCTGTCTATCTCTCTCTCTGTCACTCTCCCTCCCTCCCTCCCTCCCTCCCTCCCTCCTCTCTCTCTCTCTCTCTCTCTCTCTCTCTCTCTCTCTCTCTCTCCCCCCCTCAATGTTTTCAATTAATGTAAGGTTGTTATTTCGTTTCTGGGCGCCATAAATCAGAACGCCCTGTGATTAGCTGTAGGATTTATTCGCAATTCATATCGTCCCCTCTCTGCACCATCCATCGCATCCCCCGTGCTCCCTGTCTACATAACTGGATCTGCCAGCTGTAGGATTTATTCGCAATTCATATCGTCCCATCTCTGCACCATCCATCGCACCTTCCGTGCTCCCTGTCTACATCACTGGATCTGCCAGCTGTAGGATTTATTCGCAATTCATATCGTCCCCTCTCTGCACCATCCATCGCATCCCCCGTGCTCCCTGTCTACATCACTGGATCTGCCAGCTGTAGGATTTATTCGCAATTCATATCGTCCCCTCTCTGCACCATCCATCGCAATTCCCGTGCTCCCTGTCTACATCACTGGATCTGCCAGCTGTAGAATTTATTCGCAATTCATATCGTCCCATCTCTGCACCATCCATCGCATCCCCCGTGCTCCCTGTCTACATCACTGGATCTGCCAGCTGTAGGATTTATTCGCAATTCATATCGTCCCATCTCTGCACCATCCATCGCATCCCCGTGCTCCCTGTCTACATCACTGGATCTCCCAGCTGTAGGATTTATTCGCAGTTCATATCGTCCCATCTCTGCACCATCCATCGCATCCCCCGTGCTCCCTGTCTACATCACTGGTTCTGCCAGCGAATTGACACGATCGGTGTTACCATCTATCATCGTCGACTCTCTGTTTTGAACATACTGCTTTTGACTGTTTGCTGCTCTTGTTTTCATGCATGGTATATTTCTGGTGACTTTGGTCTGCAAGATGCTGCAGGCTGTGTCAGCCTGAGTTAGTTTTTTTTGTATTTTTTCTGCTACGTTTGTCAGTCTGTCTGTGCGGTCTAATTCTCAACCATCAGAATATCATCTTATCTAACCTGTTCTAATTTGTGTGGTCTCTTGTCTGTCTGCCTCTCCGGTTAACTGCAATTTTTCTCTCTCTGTCTCTGTCTCTCTCTCTCTCTCTCTCTCTCTCTCTCTCTCTCTCTCTCTCTCTCTCTCTCTCTCTCTCTCCTCTCTCTCTCTGTCACACCTCCTCTCTCTCTCTCTCTCTTTCTCTCTCTGCTCTCTTTCTCTCTCCTCTCTCTCTCTCTCTCTCTCTTCTCTCTCTGTCACACACACTCTCCCTCTCTCTCTCTCTTTCTCTCTCTCTCTGCTTCTCTCTCTCTCTCTCTCTCTCTCTCTCTCTCTCTCTCTCTCTCTCTCTCTCTCTCTCTGCTTACTCATCAACTCTGTATTATTTGGCAAAAGATACAAACATTTTGTCAAACTGACAGGAGACAGGGAATGCAAATAGGAGTTATCAACCATTTTCCAGTCTAGTGATACTGGCGGAAGACGACAGTATTTGCAGGGAATCTGTGACTAGGACAAAGTTCACTGTATATGTAAATGGAGTCACCAGAACACTCATGAATGAACAATACATCTTTCACCTGCATCAGAAACATCAGAAACTAGCAACGGTTATCTCCTGTTGTCCCCCACCCCTAGCCCTCCAGCCTCTCTCTCTCTCTCTCTCTCTCTCTCTCTCTCTCTCTCTCTCTGTCTCTCTCTGTCTCTCTCTCTCTCTCTGGCTGGCTGGCTGGCTGGCTATATATCCAATAAATACATTTTACCACAGGTATGCATTGAATTATTCAAATCCATCTCGTTTTGGGATCATCTGCCGGGAACTATTTTCTTGCCTCTGTTAAGCTATGTCAATCATTGAAATCCTTCAAATCACACCAGCAATGCATAAACTACTTTTTGGGGGCAAGTATAAAATGTGCTTGTGACTTGATATATTTTTTCTGTGTCTGTGTATATCTTTTGTTTGTTTGTTCTGTTTTGTTATTGTAGTATGATCTTTACTTCGTTTTTTTCCTAGAACGTAGTTGAATAACAAGGGCAGACTGCAAGATCAGGTGCTGTCTAAATCCTTGAATATAAAAGATTTTTACTCTCTCTTTCTCTATGTATATCTCCCTCTCTCTCTCTCTCTCTCTCTCTCTCTCTCTCTCTCTCTCTCTCTCTCTCTCTGTCTGTCTGTCTCTCTGTCTGTCTGTCTGTCTTGTCTCTCTCTCTGTTTCTCTCTCTCTGTCTCTGTCTCTCGCAGGACTCTTCCCATTCAGCTTCTACTTCGTTCAGTTTTGAAGAACAGCTACCAACCTAAACGTCTAGGTTATCAACATTCTAAGCCTTCAGGTGACAGCAGCGGCAACAACAGCAGCAAGAATCAGAAGCAAACCTGAACTTCTGCGTCTTCTTTTTCTTCTTCTTTTTCTCCTCCTCCTCCCTTACCTCCGTAGAGGGGTCACTTAGGCGCCACACTAAAACGGTTCACTTGGTTTCTCCAGGTCTGTCGGAGTGCCAAGGCCTGGGTGTCTGCAGCTGGTTTCCCTGTCTATTCTGCAACGTTGTCAGTCCATTGTTTTCTGTTTCCCGCTCCGTCTGCCTCCCTAAACGGTTTCCCGAAGGATTGTTTCAGTAAGACCGTATGATCTTCTTATAGAGCTATGCGAACGTAGTTGTGTGTTCATAACTGATGTCTCTTGTGCTGCTCGGTGGTTAAAAACGCTTCTTCATTATCGACGGTGTCAAAATATCTGATGTTCAGTATCTTACGGCAAAACCTTATTTCCATTCTTCTTTCCAGAATCGCTGTGAGGGCCGATGTCTTGCATGCT
>CM031595.1:18437302-18469802 GCA_018398815.1 Conus ventricosus | reverse complement strand
CTGCAATTTTTATATAGAAATGATCCAACCCTCCCACAAACAAATCTTTAAACTGTAAATTAGGGAATTGTATAATTTCATAATCGCAAATGCAGCTTCTCCCGATCGGAAGACTCTTAAAACAGTGAGGGCCTTCCACATATAAGTATTTCATCATGCGCAGCTCATCCAAATGAAACATAGAGAAATGAATGTTAATGCAAGATCGATCTGGGGCCTTTCCCCCTCATAAGGAGTTTTGGTTGGTGGTAACTCTAAAATATATAATTGTAAGCTAAAAGCCTAACAATTTCAGCTAGCACTTTATCAAAAAAAGAAACCTCCTTCTTCTTCAGCTTGAATGATAACATTGTTTTTTAATTAGCATTGGTTAAAGTTTTTTTTAAGAGAGTATGTCTAAGTTAACTCAATGATTCATTTAGTGAGCAAAACACGTAATAACCCATCAGAATTGTTAACGGCTAACTTGGGCCCCTGTTTGTACACAACATTTAGAACCTTATTATTCTTTCCTGTTTTCACTATTATTAAACCAAAACGACATTGTAAAATAATTTCATGAAGTGCAACCATTTTGCTCCGCATTTCGTTTATCAATAGCATGTTCTAAAAACGAAAGTGCGGTCTTGGGTTGTATTGTTAACACACATTAATTAAAACTAAATAAAAAAAGAGTGCATTCAAATATACTGCGCATAAATATTTGTTGGGGGGGGCCGCACAACAATCATAAAAATATAGCAACTGATACTCTTGACAGATAGCTTGACCAGACAGCCTCTTATACAAAAAACAGGTTGAGTACTTCCAATGAAGAGCTATCCATGTTAACCCCCCTATTGAAAACGACCACATCAATAAAGCTTGTTAGTCACCGATGCAGTTTTATCAGAAACCAGTTAAACTTTGCTGTGTTTTGCTCATCAACTGGGTGGGAGAGTCGTATGCAGATCATTTAAATCACCATGACCTTGGAGAGGTCATGTACAGATTTCATTTTTAATACGACCACTTCAAACGTTATTTTGACTGAACTGCGAGCACCATTACCAAATGACAAACCATTTAATCCACTCAGCAACAAAGAATTAACATGAGGCTTTTGAAAGGATCCTGTAAACGAATTCAATAATAACATCAAGGACAGGAGGCATTAGACAAAAGATTGGAATCATAATCATGGCCTATGGCGATACCTAATTTTCGGTGCAACGCACAGAAAGTATAACTATGACTGGGCATCCCTCCTTTCTAACTTTCTTTTCAGGCCCAAACTGTTCAGAGTCCCGGGTCCCTACAGCAAGAGCTAAAACAGCATGGACAACATATATCTTATACACTTCAAAGGTGCCTAACTAGAGCGGGAATAGAACAATAAACGACTCTATTCGCACTTACTTTGGTGTTTCTAGGATTACAAGCACAAGGCAAGATCAAGCATAACTGATCCTTTCTAACTGGCTTTGATGCACAAAAACAATATTAGCAAATTTAGAAGACGCCATTAATTCTACAGATTGATAAGCCATTCAAGTAATAAAAGATACCAAAATGTTTACCTAATACTGCAAGAACGAAAGTAGACTTGCAGTTGGCACAGGATATTATACATGCTGGCCTCTGACCTATGCTTCCAGATAGGAATAATAATAAACTATAATAATGTATTCTTATAAAGCAGGCAATGAACAGAAGGATGGAAAAACGACATAAATTTGACAGAAATATTACCAACAATAGAAATAACACCAAGATTAAGTCATCTAATTCCCGAAGTCCAAAAACCCCAAAAAGGCGTCATTGAAAGACTCACCAAAGCTTTCGCGGGACTCAGTATCGCGATACCATGAATATTAAAATACACAGCGCTTGTTTCATGTGATTAACTGGCCTATTATTACTGGTCTTTAATCTTTACTAAATATTAACCAAACCTATTAAGAGAACTAATGTCCATAAGTGCTACGCTCGTCCAATAACGCCAACTACTTAGCTTGCAGTAGACAAAAGCCAGCTGACAAATACACACCTAATAAAACCCGGAAAAGAGTCCTATAAGCTTTACAGGGCAAATTTTTTAATAATCCGCAAGAATGATCAAGCTGTATTTTTACCCATGATTAACAGGGAGGCGAATGCGGCGGAGTACTGAAACTTTGGCCACCGCCGCCTGTAATAGCCATCACCAGTGAACTTATTGCAAATCCTAAGGCTGTTATATAAAAACGCTTACTAATGTGACTCCATTCTCTCTAAAACATGTGTTCGTATTCGTTCTGGCTAGTGTTGTAGTCTTCATAAAAAATTATTTTCGATAGTTTCTCTTATTCTATTCCTTGAGTTTCGTAATTGGTCTCCGTTAGTAGTCGTCCTTACTATGTCTTGCAGATCATTCTGTTCAAGACTTTAGTCTATGTCTTATTCATTCTTTAATATCTGGCCCAAGTTGGCGTCATCAAGCATCAACAGTTTTTTTCTTTTTCCTCTTTTTAATGCTCAACTAGTCACCTAGTTTTGCTAAATTGTTTTGTTAATTCGCCTCTAATTGGTTCTTTAAAGCCATCAAGTGCCGCTATTTTCACGCATGGTAGCGGGGAGTCGTGTATAGTCCTTTAAACTGTATTCTTCTGAAAAACAGGTTTCTGCTTCTATTATTGCATTTATTATTTCAATTGCCGATTGATTTAATTTCTATTAAGTCCCATGTATGTATTTGGTTAGCTGTTGGATTCTGTAGTGTGTTTTGAAGATTTAGAAACGCCTCCCCTTTAAAAAAAAAAAAAAATCTAATTTTGGTCTAGCATGCCAATGCGATTTTGATCTTTCACAACGATTCTTTGTATAATTGTACTCGCTTGCTAAAAACGTTGATTGGTCTGGTATATGTTGTAGCCGAGACAGATTCACCTTGAACGCCTTTACAAAACAAATTGACCAACTTCTAATTCAAAATCATTTGGTCCCTATAAATTCGGGAGGTTCTTGACCTAACTTTTGTAAAATGCTCCGACCGTACTTTCTATTAATTTCACGCCGCATTGAGAGCGTGCGAAGCCGTTGTCAAAGGGATCATTTTCACTTACAATTCGGCTCCAGGATCCAAAACACCATAATCTACTTCGGCCTTCAATTCCTCTGCCATGTTTATAAATAATTAACTTTTTATAATTTGTTATAAAAAAAATTCACAAGCATATTGCTCGATTCTGACCCGTATAGAAACTGAAAGAACCCTTTGGCGAGCAGGGAAATAAACGGAATATTAACTGTTCCAAATAATCCATCTACTATGATGCATGATCAAATTCTTCTTACTGTGTAGAATTTCTCAGACCTAGGAGCGGATGATTTGATCGTGCCTAGGCTCTGCACGGCTACTTTTAAAATAGAACTCGCTACATCAAACAACAGACCCAAACCAGAACAGTTGTCCAGAATGTTGGGACGGCAAGTCGTTAAGATAAATTTCTGTAAAACTTTAGGGGCAAGAAGTATTTCTTTAAACAATGCAGACATATTTTTTAACCTATCTGATCTAAGGCTAACCGCGAATGAAAGGGAAGAACTTTCGTATTCAAGGAATCGGCAATGAAGACGCACTACAACTTAGAATAGGCCGCCGAACACGCCTCATGTTGCTAAAAGCAGCCAAAAGGCTTTAGGCTGTAAGTTAAGCGGTATGGTAATAATTCGATTTTTTTTCCATTCCCTAGATTTTGATTGTTAAAATAAAAAGCGCATGCCCTCATACTTTCAAGGAGCAATAAAAGGACAGATTTGTCATATGAACTAACTTTTAATGAATACAAAATAGAGTTTATCCAAATCAACCGACACCGAAGCCAAGTACAGCATTTCAGACATCACCGTTAGAGTTTGACGTTGTTAGCAACCCGATTTAGCAAAGCTGATTGGGGAATCAATATAATCCCAATTAGCAATCTATATCGAAAACGTGCGTCATCAAATACAACATATCCTAGAAGCAGGGCAGACACTATATGGAATTTTTTATTTTTATAAAGCGTCTCAGCAAGATCCGCTTAAAGTATTTTAATGCAGAGTGAAGATGAAGGTAAACCATTCCAAAAGAGGAAGTGAAAAGATTTTAATCCAAAAATAACGAAAGTTACAATGTTCGATTGAGGGCACCCTAACCAAATCTATGCTAGCGGGCTTAAAAACCTTAATCAACATTTTTGATGAAAATAAGAAAACTGTTTGGAGTGGGAGTGTAGAAATCCCCGACAGTTGACCTAGCGGCTAAAGATCTACACCTTCACACTGTAATACTTGATATTATTTAACAACAAAATACGGTTTATGGATCTGACCTAGAGGTTCAACGGAGGATAATCCGTTACATTGAAGAGCGGAAACAGTGTAAGACGTAATAAACAATCAAATTGATAAAGTAAGAAGAAGCCGAATAACCCTTAATGTACATTTTGTTTTAATATATAGGATGCTGCGGTGGGCAAAGAGCTAATATTGAAGGTAGGCAGATTACAAGAGGGACAATACTAAAATTATTTTTTCATTTTATAACAAGCATGTCTGTTTCAGGTAATCCAAAATTGCCTACAGCGCGCCGACCAAAAGGAAGATGATAGCATGCAAATTCTGCTGTTATAGAAACCCCCCGCAGTACAAACCTTCAATTAACAAACAATTACACAAAAGCAACAAAAACTGGAGCAATACCTTCAAAAAACAGCAAAACCAAACAGAAGGTATTCGCTGCCATTTAATGTCTGTAACAATATGTAAATACTCGGAGCATCGACTATAAGCGCCGCATCAGCAGGAACGAGTGTTAGCCCTTCCAAAGTGTTGGTGCATCCCGCACTTTACCTCTAGGCGGCTTGTCTTTAACTCTTGGCCTGTTTATCATTAGCTGTAAGTGCTGCTAGCAAAAAAATAAAACAAACTCCAAAAGCACACAGCTTATGGATCAACTAATAACAGCTAAACTTAACTCGTTTAAACTGACAATAAATAAAGCGCTAGTTGACTCAAACATCACGGATGAAGAATTTAAATCGTTTATACAGGCCGATTTTGATGACTACAAAATACAAAAGTTTGATCTTCACAGAAAGGCGAGTGGCAAAGTTTTTCCTCAACAGTCCCCCAGACGCCGAACAGATAAAAAAGTAAATTGCTGTAAAAAAAGTAAACGAAACATTACAATTAAACTCAGTTTTTTCTAAACAGCTCACCTTAACAACACCAAAGGTGTTTATACTTTAGTTTAAGAGTCCAGCGTAAAAAGAAACCGTCGATATTGCTTCTGATTAAGTATTTTTTTTTATAATTAAAATAAATATTTTGAGTTAGAAAAGAGACTCACATTGCTAAGATATATGAAGGACAAGACTAAATTTTTTTTGAAAGCAATGCAAAGAATAATTTATCAAGAGCACTGAATGATTATTGATGTTAGAAGTCATTGACCCAACAACGTACAGGCAAGGAGTTGTTCCCATATGCTATTTCTTCAAGTTCCAAGTAAACTAACAATAGACCCCGCCATTAAAGTAATGTTAGCTGTTTTAATCGACTATATAAACAAAATGAAAGAAAATCTAGAAAGTCTGGTCTCGACAAATCCACAGACTATTCTTTCTCATAACGACATAACTCCACTCCCCGGTTGGCAACGAACTGCTTACACCCCAGTTTGACGCTGCCGCTGAAAAAAGCCAAAATGAAGCACTGGTTGGTCAGAGGGCGAAGTCCTAGAGATCAGATAAAAACAGTCTAAGTAAGCACCGATAGTTGCTCAAACTGCACATTCCACTACCCTCAGAGTTGGTTACAAAAAAAGCAAGTTCTAAAATCAAGAATACCGACAAACTAATGTTTTATGTGGTGTGTTCTTGCAAGGCTGCATTAACGCCCGCAAAAACGCAGAGAAGAGTGTCTAACTATCGCCCTTACATCAATGATCATAACTTTAGAAGTGTATATCCTTTCCCGTTAGCGTGGATCCATTGTTCAGTTTGAAGAACAAACAAACCAATAACTGTAAATGTTTACAACATGGGAGAGGAAACAAATTTGGGTGCAATTAAAGTGTCCAAAAACAGTCCAACAAATAGGCTAACTCAGCCAAAAGTCATGTGGACTTAACCCTAATGTTTTTCGCCAGCAGGGCTGCCCCATTACACATGTACGCACATTGAGCAGATTAATATGCATACATACCAAACAAGAACATAAACAAAGAATTCTGTAGAAAAAGATTTAACAATAATGCCATCTGTTCAAGCGCGAGTGAAGCATAATAAAACATTGTAAAATTTTCTCGTAGACAGTAATACAGTCTAAATACGACACGCCCCCACCATGGATCAACAGTTAGTTTTAAAGTGAAACATGGAAAAAAACAGCAAACATACTCCGATACGTAGTATTACGCATACTTTCAACGAGTCGCCTTATTGTTCCATATGAAGGCCACACCACAAAAACTTTTTCGAAAAAAAAACAGTCTTAATGATAATCATCAATTTGTATCATTTGCCGTTCATTAATGTCCAGGGTCGGAATGGCGCACATTCAGCAACCAGAAATATTTAGAGACCATATGCTGCAGAAACATTCTAAAACCATGCAGCAAGTGTCGAAATGGACTTTTCTAATAATCTGAATTTATCTGAAATCAAAAGAATCCTAAAAGATCAACCGCAGTAAGACTCAGCCACGCATTGTTGGATTTTGCGGTTTAGAGCTAACGCCCAATAGTGTAAACACCCCAGTAAGGAACCATTAATCACATTAGTGGAAGTTTAGAGGAAGCGGCGCTAACAAATGCAATCTTCAACTAAAGTTTGGAACCAAAGACATGGAAGGCTGCCCATCTTCTTTCATGACTTGCGAGGTTACGACCTCATCTTATATTGCAAGCAGTAACCACGCCTCAGGGTAGCATTGCAATGCACAAGTCATCAAAAAAGTCATGTCTTTAATTATAAATAAACCAGACAATTTATGACTCAGAAGCAACTCAAAAGGGTATTCATTATAGCAACAATCAATGTCCCTTAAAGAAGTCCGCCCATAACAGAAGAAAAATTTGAACACCAACTCTCGGTTAGAAATGGCGTTTACCCTTATGAGTACATGAACATTGGAAAGGTTTGACGAAGAACACTTCCTCTCAAAATGCGCGTTCTTTCTAGTCTTAGAGGAAAGGACCATCGCGACTCCGATTACCCGCATGCTCAAGATGCTTGGCAAAAGTAAGATTGCTAAAACGATGGGAGAACTATCATGACTCCTAATTAAATGGCAAATGTAATTTTGTTTGGCGGACGACTTTGAAAATTAATAGAAAGACTGCATGAAACATTTACTGTTTGGATCCAGCGCATTATATTTCTGCAACCCGATGAGTTGGTACTCGTTTCTAAAAAGTATACTGAAGATTATACAGATTGATTTATATTGTCAGATTTAACCAATGAATTCAGATGATGAAAACGGATTGCGTGGAGAATTAGTATGGCATCGCATCAATACAGTAAAGCAAACATACAAATACTTGACTACTAGATCCGAGTAAAAGGTCTAACTAGTCTCATGTATTTTAGATCAAACAAAATGTATGGAATGGGCAAAGGCGCAATCACTTCACGTTACGCAACTTTAAAATGTAACAACAGCGGCGCGATCCGAATAATATTCAAAAGGCATTAAAAGTGTTAGAACATATATAACAGCCTGATTCAGCCGCGTGGTTTCATTCTAGAATTGACTTAGAATATCCTCAATGATCACCATGACCTGCATAATGACTACCCCATTCGCACAGCAGAAAAGTCTAAAAGATGGATCAATAGAAACCACCATAAACTTGTGCTAATCTTGAGCAAAAAAAATTAAGTCATGTCAGATGTATCGACAGACGCGCTTCTGCAATTTTAATTAAGACATGGTTTGAAGTTACAGCAGTTCATCCATACTTGCTTTCGATCAAGAACAGTTTCATGAAACCATACAACATGAAGAACACGATCTCAGAACCAAATCACAGATGTCTCAGAAAAAGACTTTTCCCAAGCTGATGACATCAACATCTTTTTTTTGAAAGACTATGGAGAATCCGCACAAGCGCAAAGACGTCATATTGGGTCACCAGAGAGAACGAAGATTAAAGCTAACTACAAAACTAATTAATCGGACTTTTTCAGAATTTCATTACTCAGCCTTTTTGCAACTGATGAAAAAAAAGAAAGTCAAATTAGACAAACCCGATTTTTATATTGGGTTAACTTGTTTTAGAATTATCAAAGCTTTTGATGTAGAGTTTTCTTTAGACTACTTTAAAAACCCACGTAACCAGATTCCAGAGTACTGTACACATATATCAGACAGTTTTGTTAAGATATACCAACTTGAAGACATCTATAAAGACATGGAAAAGGATAGTGGCTAAATGCATGCAGATGTATAAACATCTGATTAACCCTAAAGATTCCACTTTGCATTCAATTATAACAAGAAGGTTTTAGGAAAGATGAAGATGAATTATCTGGAAAGGTGATCAATGATTTGTTGGTTTAAGGTCCAAAAAATGTAACCAGTAATTCGAGCCGGAGAAAATCATTAAGAAAGCAAAGGGAAAATCTCGCAATCGTTGAGCAGTCAAACATATCACATGACAACTACAAGAAGCATGTTTGCAATAAGACTTTTCATCATGACAACGTAAAACTACGATCTAATCACATGAGATCAAACACCACTGTGTAAACCAAGAAGTCATTAGATAGAACAAACACAGAAAACGGTGTTTGTTAATCCAGTTTTCATATGCAATCGGCTGTATCGCACTGGAGGACCTGCATAAACAGGGGTATTATATTTTTCATTAACTTTTATTATAAGGATCAAATCATAAGCCTTCATCCCATTCATTTAAATCTTTTCTCAGAAGTTTGCTTGACGATTTCGAATTTTTTTTAATAATTCAAGATATTTCATTTCCCCAAATTTGGGGTTTGAGTTTGTATGTGATCTGGAATGATTTAGCCAGGCATTGATTAATCCCCCCCGAAAATGTTTCCTTAATAGCATTACACGCATTAATGATTCCCCGTATCAATTTTCAAAGTCACTTCCTTATACTATTCTTGTTTCGTTCTGGGGCACTTCCTTCTGAGCATCCATTTTAAAAACAAATATAATTACGTAAATTATTTAAAGCGGAAGCTGTGTCTGGCGGAATTATCTGCAGTCTTCTTTCACAAAAGATCTTGAGGAGCTGGATTTTTGTTTGTCAGTTCTCGTAAATAATACAACGGGCTTTTCATCTTTACAATTCTTTTTATAGGTTCATATGGGACAACACTCCAAACAGTATCGGGTTGCCCTGATGCGAGTGTCCCCTTCTGCTTCCCCCCGTAACATAAAGTGTACCTTACTTTCAAATCCAAATGTAATATTTTGCTGATGAAGCCCTCTCCTTCAACAACATTAATTGTTTTTCTTTTGATTGCATGTACTGGTATTATATAGACCTTTAAATTCTCAATATTCCATTGCGCGCAAAACGGAGGGCAGTCTTCTACCCATTCTGATTTGCGAGAGTTGACAAATAAAAGCTCTCTGTGATACTGGTAGGAGAAAAGTTCTTTTTCGGCTAACAGATTTGATTAAAGTTTTCAACTAAAGCCTGTGATCTGTGAACTCCCGGAATGCCTCTTCTAAATAGTAAACACTGTGTTTTACTCAATAATTGATTTCACTTGGCCTTTAAAATTCTTTCCCATCAACGACTTGAATCATGCGAGATAAGTAGAGGCCCTCGTTGTATAACATTTAATGCAACAGCAACAGCAGAAGCACTCCATTTTGTGTTAATGGTTTCCGCATCTTTATATCTTGACGCAATATCAATTGACGTGAGTGCGTACTTAAATCTTTTATCGTCTAATCCTATCAGAGGGTCAAATAAAGAATATCCATTTGATGGGTGTCCGTTGGAGTTAGTATTGACCAAAGGTGGTCTCAGTATCGTCAAGGGCAGAAAATAAATTAAGCCAAATCGCTGTGTTTAGATAACCATCCTTTGCTTTTGTTCACTGACTTATTCGCGCTGCTTGGCTTAGCTTTTTTTAAGCCGTGATTCCCTACCAATATCCTTTGGGCGAATAATAATTTTGTTCATTATTTACCAGCCAATCTTATTGGCAACAAAATACACAAACGGTCCAACCACCGACAAAAAACCCCGATACACTTGCACTTTTGATTTTTTCTGATGGTTTGATAAAATACACTGAAAATTGGTGGGGCAATGTCTGGACCGTTGCCTGTTAACTCTGATACAAATACTTTAATCATGTCACAAATTTAAAAATTTAAGCAGCAAGCCCCATTTCTATCAGGGAGTCCATAAAAAAAATTCAAACAGCTCAATCACTGCCTTTCATAGGCGCGTCAAGTGCCGCTGCTATTCCTACCAATAGCTTAGATATGCCTTGTTTTATTACTACAACGCCGACATCCCGCAGTTACAAAATGCTAAATTACTTCCGCTAAAAGCCAGCGCATTCACCACAGCGCCGGCCTATCATTATTGCGAGTGAAGCCCTTTTTTATAAATGTAACTTTTATAATTACAAATTTATAATTGTCTGGAAATATTCCTTGCAAAACTAAAAAATCTTTCGTGGCAACCGAAGCTGCTATGATAGCAATCCATCTATGGCTGGAATCCATCAAAAGACTAGTTTGCCAAGATCTGCTGTGTTTAATTCTTAACAAGCTTATACCAAGCTGATTGAGTATCCTACACTTTAGCCATCCATAACAGCAGAATGGTATACAAGGTTGGTAACATTTTTTTCTGCACATTTTTATAAAATACATATTAAAAAAAAATAAAAAAACATGAACATGAGATCTACTACAGCTACAAGGCGCCCAAACCTTCCTGAAACTTATGTAATGACCAAGTTAATGATCAAGCTATTATGCCCCAAAAGGAGAGGCTGTATTCTTTGCAGCATGTGGGAAAACAAAAACAGTATACCTCGAACTGAATCAGCATAGAAAAACAGATACAACAGATGTCGCCCCTCACGACATTATAAAGTTCATAACAGGTAATAACGCAGCTGGGTCGAGAATGGTAAAGTGTGGGGCATACGGCCTTAGTTTTTGTACACTAAACAAGTCAGTAGATTTGCTCCCATAGATTTTCTGAAACAAGATCTTACGGAAGATTTAACGCCAGATCCAGTTATAAACAAAGACATTAGAGTCCTCTAGGTGAGATATTATATACAGATTTGGAACAAAGTTATCGGCCATTAATCCATGGGATTAATTACTTTAACATATAGAATATATTTCCCTTCCAAAATGACCGAGTCGGAAAAATCAAACAGAATCAGAAACAGAATCAGGTGTAGAAAGTAACCACAAGCCAGAAAATCAGCAGAAACACTGAACCAGGTGGGGACCATGAAAAGAATCCTCACTTGGCGTGTTAAAGCAGGAAAAAAATTAGCAAGTGAAAAACATGACAAAAAAATTAATGTTACAGAAAAGACTCATCATTAAAACAAACGCCGCCAGCGCCAGAAACAAGTTTGTTTTCAATGCGGCTATAAAAACTCCATGCGATACAGACCCTACAGGCACCAAAGTCTTCATGGAATATTGAACATTAAAACTGTAGCCAATTTTGGCGCCAATGCTGCTGTTGGAGTGGCAGTTATTGCGGCTATAAAATAATACACGATGCAACAGAAACAAAAGCAATCAAAAAAATCTAGAGCCATCAAAATGCAAAAAAGACACTCACACGCCAAAAACCACCGCCAATAACAAAGCATTATTTTGAATTCCATTGAATGTAATAAAATTTTAAGAACTTAATTTTAAATTTTTTTAAATTAAAAAAAAGATCATGGCGTATTATAAAATGAGGTGTCAATAAATAAAGACATGGAGTCCAATAAAAGACATTTCCATAGACCAAAATTGTAAAACAATGCGGTTTTGCTTTCGGATGCAAGAACTTCATTAAGATCTATGCGGAGAACGCTGAGCAAGAACAATCCTCAACAATGACGCGTATTTGAGGCGTGTGTGTACTATATTAGACATCTGCTATTTAAGATAAAAACATCGATATATTTTTTTGATAATAATAAGAACTTGAATAAGAACTTGTCTGTACTTAGAGGATTGACTTAGTTATGACTAGTTATAAACTAGGGTAAGAACTTGATCAGACTATTAATACCATGTGATGACTTAGAGTAACTTTGGGGCAACTTGAGGATATACATTTAATCAGAACAGTATCCAAAAATTAACCTCAATTTAAAACAAACAAAGTCTGATCGAGAACAAACAAACATATGAATAGAAAAGTACCCCAAAACACAAAATAGGGAAAAGCGCCGTTATGACAGGGCGAGTGTATACACACAGTTCTGAATGCATGGGAAACAGTCGGGCTTGCGTTAGGGAAGTGTTTTTTGAAGGGGGTGGGGGAAGTGACTTTGTTGCAATGATTATCCACATTGTTTGTAAAGTTCAAAGCAGCCACAGAGAGCACTTGTCAAAAGCTTGATACAATAAACAATTCAATAGATCGGCGAAGTGCCGCTTTGTGGCCACCAGCATAGGCGGCCTAGTACAAGGGCAAAGCGTAACGCAGGATAACGAAGTGAAGCAGGCAGATAAAAAAAACGCAACTATTATTTGCAATATATACATTGGCTCAGCTTATAGCGGCTAGTAATCGGCTATCAACACCCTCATAAGACACTGAGGCATTTTCTAAGTAAGTGTTGCCACACACTAACCCACACCAACGCCATCAAGGTTGATTTTTTCTGATTTCCTTTACTCTACCCTGCCCCGGCGTTTTGCAAAACCGTTTTTATACTATTATTATTGAAACGGCATGGTCCAGTTACTATTTACAGCCAGTCCCTGTCATAGCTGTAGGCTAGCAAGGAGCAGGGGCGCGACCTATTTCAGAAGAGGCACAGAGACAGCTCGATCTAGCGTTTACAAAACCGTATTTTACTATTTTTTAGAACAACAATAACAGGGGAAGTGTTCACTGAGATTGTGAATCTCAGTTGTGAGCGGGTAGGTAAACTCTTTGGACCAATGGGCCCTAAATTCTGGAACCTGCAGCATTTTTTCAATATTTCTTTTATTTTGCTAGCAATGAAGGAAATGGAAGCCCAACAAGTAAAAACTGTGGATACCCAAAAAGCACCTTTGTTGGCAAACAACACTTAATTTACGTGCATGATCGGCAGAATATTAGCCTTCTGTTTCAAGCCATTTTTTGCCCATGTTACCTCATTCTTCCCGCTTTTTTTTCAGAATCAAGCCCACGCCTTCACAGTTTAAAAAATTCCCAAACTTGAATATAGATCATATTGTTTGGGCATCCTGTCTCATCAAATTTCTCACTCCCTTTTGCAGCCTTCAACAACTTCGATAACACTTCCAGTAGATGAAAAAAGGCTTTCCAGAGAATGCATTCGACTCTCGAAATGGTAGTACAAACATCAGCCACAATTTGCAGCAAGATAAGTTATGTAGCTCCTCCGGAGTGTACTCTTTTCTAAGCTTTGTTTTTGCCCTTTTTTTTCCTTGAACAGATGTTGAACAGATTGTTGGGCTTTTTTGGGGAGTTTCAGTGGACCTTTTCCGTTTTCGCTTTTTTCAATTGTTTCTTCTAATCATGTTTTTGTGAAGTCAATTGGTTTCTAAAACAGTTCCCTTTTTTCTCTTCTCAGTCCACCATTCTGATGTAACGATGTTGGAAGAGGAACTGTTTGTGCATATTCCCATATCAGGTAAAATTAAATTAGATGGTTCTTGTGAATAATCGAATAAATCTTGAAACAGCGTTTGCACTCCTAACATCCTGGAGCTAACATCTCGAGAAAGAAGGGCTCCAAGTATCTCTATAGATTTCTTGAAACATGAAATCATCAACAGAAACAAAATCAAAACACAATTCTCGCGAAGCCTCAAACACGTCTTCACACCAAAGCACTCCAAAGTAAAGTGCGAGATATCCAAGCCTGTTGATACAACTAACTCATTGCTGGCGGATATGGACGCGTCTGTTCTATCACTGTGGTCAATACCCACCTGCTTACTATTGGAGAATGAAAGAAACAAGTCGCATATATTTTTTTTAACTCAGGCGTGGAAAGACTATTCGGGTTGTTCGCCTGCGAGTGGCCCAGACATCTTTTGTTTGTATACAAAGGTCCTGTAATTAGACTCTGCTCAATCACCCGTGTAGCACCGGCAACGTAGTAACCTACCCCACGCACGCGACGGTCCCACCACCCCACGCACACGCACACTCAAAAGTTACTAACAAGTTCTTACTGAAGTTACCTGATCAAAAATTTTTGTATAAAAAATCAATGTTGTTTGGATCAAATGTTGTGTCATATTAATACATTAAAATGTGAATCAAAACCTATTTTTTCTAACTTAGAATCCACACTGTCCTTCTAAAACTACAGCGCCAACTTACACCCTCCACAGCACTGGGAAAAATAAACACCCCAAGTGCAAGCAGGTAATGCCGGCAACTAGCAATTAAAAGCTTACACCACCAAACCGCCCAGACAGAGCAGGGTCGTTAAAACCGCCTAACAGAGTTGACAGTACTGAAAAGAAAGCCGAGTGAACAACACCTTTGTATAAAGCGCGATCAGGATCAAACGGCCGCTTTTTACCTCTACGTAACTCAATGGGGGCGTGTTCATTTTTTTGGCTACTTTCTCCTAACGCTACTCTCTGAAACCTTAGTAAATTATATTGAAAACGGATAACCCTCACAGTAATGTTTTGTTTTTAGGTCGTTATTTTTTGGTAACTTGTCAGAGAACAGGAATAGGCGGCTTTTAGGCCACTTTCGCCCAAAAACTCGGTGGTGAAGCAAGTGAGCCAGAGTCGGCCTTTTCCTGTTCTCTGTCTGCCTCTCTCTCTCTCTCTCTCTCTCTCTCTCTCTCTCTCTCTCTCTCTCTCTCTCTCTCTCTCTCTCTCTCTCTCCCCCCTCATCCCCCTCTCTCTCTTCCTTTATTTCGTTCTTCATTTAATTAGAAATATATTTTGGGAAATGCGATCACGATGCCTCTGAAGGCGTGGTGTATCATTTTTTCCCCAACGCTTTATATACGCTTCGGCTGAAGAAGGAAGTTTTTGAGAGAGAGAGAGAGAGAGGAGAGAGAGAGAGAGAGAGAGAGAGAGAGAGAGAGGAGGAGCATGGGAGAATAAGGCGGGGCCGGATGGGTTGTATCAGAGATAATCTCTGGTTGTATTCAATCAAGCATTGCGATATCATGCACAGTCTGTTTGCTCGATCTGCCCTGGCTAAACAACATCAGACATGTGAAGGAGGAAAAAGAAGACAGAGATTACGTGAAAAAAAGCTAACGAGAAAGAGAAGGAGAAGAAAAAAGAGAAGACGACGACGGAGAATGTCCATCTGATCAGGACTTGTGTGCCATTGCCAGCATCAGTCCAGGCTTATTGTGTAGGGTTGGCCGGCCTGAGATGAATGGGAAGAAGGAGAACAGTCTGGCACTCAGATATGCTGCTATCTCTGTGGACGGAAGGAGAGGCAGCCGGGGCTGTGGGGGGAGGGGGGGGGGAGGCAATACGTTTGGGAGTGGGAAGGAGACGGGGTGATGGGGAGTCAAGCTGCGAGCGGATGCCAGTTGCGGGCTCGGTGTGTGTACTCGCCTGTGATGAAAGGGAGAGAAGGATGTGAGCGTAGCGGGGAGGGTGCTTCTGTACACGACTGTATACGTGTTTTTGTTTGTGTGCGTTCGCTCGTGTGAATCAGACAAATATTCTAATTGTCACAAGAACTCTCCAGGATCAATCATTACAGTTTGGTGATTTTATGTCTACTGAGATAGATCATAATTTACGTTCGAGCCTATGTATGTGATTTGCACGTGCCTCTGTATTCACAAGCATTTTCATATCATTCTGTGTTGTTATTATCATCATTACTATTTTCGATCTGTCAGACTTCCTAACTCATCGCGTGTTGCTTGGAATATTGAAAGGCTCAAGGAGCCTTAATGGTCCGACTGTAAATGGAAGACACCGGCGTTTTCTCAACAAGCTCACGTGCTCTAGACCCCCGCGCCACGCAATACACGCTAACAGTTGCTGTTCTCTTTGATTCGGATTCCTGCTCGGTTCCACCGTCTGACCTTCCGCTGCCTTCCTTCTGCAGCAATGGGCCCGGACAGGGCCCAGCTGCACGGGTTTTGCAGCGATAACAATCCTGGTCTCCGCCCTCGCTAATTGAGGGATGTGGGAAGAGGCAAGGGCGAAAGAGTAGTCGGTGTGGGACAACACGTGAATGCCGATGGTTGCTTCTACCAATCGCAAGGAAGTTTACAGATTTCGGTGAATCACGTGGCTTGACATGTATTCTTATATTTATGCACGAAAGACAAAAAGAAATTAATGATAAAACCCTGAAGGTGAAGATCAGCTTGACTACTCTCCAACGCAGTTTCTTTTCTGTTTAAAATCCACTTCAACACAAACAAGACATGTGGTCTTGAAAGGGCTAGGGGACACATGGGAAATTTTCCACTATAATGTGCAGCAATTTCTTTCCACCTACCTTCCTTTTCTCCTCCGCCACCCAGCATCAAATATAACAAGGTTGTCTTGTTTGTTAGAAGAGCCATCGGGTTTTCTTTTTTTTTCTGTCGGAAAGGGAGAGTACTAGGAAGAGCCGTCTAATTTTTTTTATCAGTTACATGGGGGAAGAATTGAGCATGTTGGGGGCTAGTGTGTGTGTGTGTGTGTGTGTGTGTGTGTGTGTGTGTGTGTGTGTGTGTGTGTGTTGAGCTGTATGAGTGTGTGTGCGCACGTGCTTTGTGTGTGTGTGTGTGCGCGCGCATGCGCGCGGGCTTTGTGCGTGAGAGAGAGAGAGAGAGAGAGAGAGAGAGAGAGAGAGAGATGAGATTTATTTATTTCTCGTAAAACCCATCAAAGGAATTATGAAACACGTAACACAAAAAGCACATAAACAACAAGAAGTAAGTAAAAAGGTTAAGTGAATTAACCAAATACATCATAAAAAAGTGTACAAAATAAAAAATAAAAAACATTACCCTTTTAGACGGTGTGCGTGTGTTTGTGTGTGTGCGTGCGTGCGTGCGTGCGTGCGTGTGTGTGTGTGTGTGTGTGTGTGTGGTGTCTGTCTGTCTGTCTGTATGTTTGTGTGCGCGCGTGCGTGCGTGATGAGTGAGTGCGTGTGTGCGCACGTGCGTGTGTGCATGTTTGTTTGTTTGTTGTGATGTGCGTAGAAGTTTCATCCATGCGATGGAGCTTCAGCATTGAAAGCAAGCCGCCGGTTGTCAAAGCGCAAACATCCAGCCAAAGGGGCTTGCCATGATAACGAACACGCCAATTCGCCGACAGAAAAGAAGTGGCTCGTAAACACAAAGTCTCATCCCAGTGCAAGAGAGCTCTTCCTGCATCTTGGCATCTGATAGGAGCCAGTGTCGTGTTCGTAATTATCCCCATTCAGATTTATTGCTTGGCGGATGTTGTTGGTGCTAGTTTATTTTGTTTTTGTTTTTTAACGAGCCTCCGCTCCCACTATGTACGAAACGAACCCGTTGGGGCAGGATCACTTTTGCCACAGTCTGAAAATGTCAGAAATACAGAAATGACAAGAAATAGCGTCTGTACGATATTAGGGAAGCGTAGAGTACAGACCTAATATCCAGTCTTCGAGGGGGAAAAAAGGAGAGAAAAAAAAAAAAAAGAAGTGCGTCGCATCTTGGTCGTATTCATCCTCACCGACCGTTAAAAGATAATGTTTGGCATTGTCTGGCCTTTCGTGTCCTGTTCTGATGAAGGCATTTTCCAGGGGATGTTGCTTTCATGTCTGCAGATGCCAATGGTTTGATCGTATTCATCCTAAACGACCGTTATAAGAAAAAGAAAACGTCTCATGTTCTCTGGCCCTCCGTGTTCTGTTGTGATGACGTCATTTTCTACGGGAATGGTCCTCCCACGTCCAGGCCAATAATCTGATCGTGCCAGAATCTTCGGCGTCTGCAAACTCAAGGGCACAATCGTTGGACAGCCATGATGGAGAAGGGGGTTGGGGGTGAAGGGGAGATGGGGGGGGGGGGGCGGTCTTACTCTATATATTTATGGCAAAACGACTATGATTGTTAGCCTAAGGCGTGACGGGCAGTTTCCCCAGTCAGAATAGGCACCGACAAAAATTAACATCAGGAATCAGCAGCTCTGCTGAGTCTTTCCTAGAAAGTGGACATTAAGTGTCATCATCGGTATGTCTTGAAACTGAAGTAGATGGTGCACTGCACATTTTTGAGCGAATCTCCAAACCAGGGAACGGGGTCTGTGGGAGAAAGAGCAGTGAAAGAAGAGGGGTGGAGAGAAGACAGGGAAGCGAAGTTCGAAGGGAAGGTAGTTGTTGATGATCACTGATTGGAGGGAGGCTGCGTGCGTAGGTGGAATGGCTATACATCACCGCAGCTTGGAATCGGACAGGAGGCGGGTGAAGAAGGCTTTGAGGGTGTTTGTATTGGTTCCCGACAACTCTTTCAACGCAAAAGTGCGAGAAGAGAGATACACGAGGCAGAGAGAGAGAGAGAGAGAGAGAGAGAGAGAGAGAGAGAGAGCGGGGATGGGGGAGGTAGGAGAGAGAGAGTGATGGACTAGGATGTGGGAGAGGGAAAGAAGAATGTTAGCAGGCAGGAAGGAGTGGAGGCATTGATTTGTTCTTGCCGATTGCCTGTCTGGGCTTTACAGTCCCAGTCTTATGGACTGGGATGTCTGCGGTATGATGAAGATACCTTTGTCCACTGCTCTCCTACTGTCGACCATAGACACGCTTTCATCATTGGGTCAATCGATGAAACGCATCAGTTTTTTTTTTCCTTTCTTCGGTCTATCTGTCTTATCTATCTATCTATCTTTCTTCATTTTTTTCCCTTTTCTTCTTCTTGTGTGAGACATGATTACTAGAAACGGGTGAGAATCCAAATTAACATCCGTTTGATGACATCTTGATCTTCTATGCCCAGATTTTTCATCAACGTAAATCAAACTGCAGATCAGCCGTTGTGTCTATTTTTGAAGGCTTATTCGTGGCTAGATAGAAATGTTTGATAATGGGTAAACTTATTTCTATTAAAATACCTAAGATGTAGCAACATACCTTCAATACCCGTGAGTGAAATTAACAGTCAGTTTGCAGGTTGAGAACGTTGGCATGTTGTTCACACTGACAGTAGAAAAGCAATGAGGCCCGCCCATTTAGTGATGCCGAAATATACAGTCCAGAATCTTTTTCGCTCCAGCGCCGTTCTCTACAGGTATGACAGAGATGCGTGGCCAGCTGGGCTTGACGTGTGAACGAAGCTAACAATAGAAGGGTCGACCAGCAAGCGCTAGCGGCGGTTATGTCATTCATAAGATGTAAGTCGCCCGAATTAACCGCCACAGGATTTGTTTCCCTGAGGGCACTTTTTGACAGCGTGCCTAATAAAAGGTCTGCCCCGTTGGAAAGTCTGGCATGAAACAAAAATAGCCCGCTCTCCTTTCATCTTAAATAGGCAAATGTTGTTTTTCCCCCAGGCGCACGATGACGACTTCCCTCACCTGGCGGCTCAGTGTTTCACCGCAAGGCTGCTGTCAGTCGGACTGTCATGTTGATGCATAATTGTTTTTCCTTTTCTCTCATTTTCCATGCCCCACTGTGGCCGTATTTCCACACCGCTCATTCCGGTCATATACCCACCCAGTGTTGTCCGGTCGCAGCCCCAGAACCGCAGTCTTCAGGCGCAGTCTATTTTTGACGAATCACCACTGGGCACATAGCACCGCTAACGATCATTTCGGCTGTGTGTAGTGGTGCCAGTTCTGGTGCAACATACGCAAGGCACGACCCTCCGAACCCACGACTTCGGACAAAAACCGTTTGGTCGCGGAGCCAGCGTGTGTGTACGCATCCTTCACTGGAAGGCCCCACCTCGTCCGTCCAACAACAGACACTTTTTAGACGAATTCATCGAGAGAGCAGGGTATGAAGCCTCCACCCTTTACCCACTCACCAAAAACAAATAGTATTTGTGTGTGAATTATGAGAATATGGATTCTGGAGATGATGTTGTGGAGTTTTCAGTCTGGTCTGAATCTGCTTGACATGGCTTAACTGTGCTGGTTTATGAATACATCCTGATGTCAGCCAGGCCAGAGAGATACAGACACCTGCAGAACTGATCAAGAATTGGGAGCAACGCACTTACAGACGGAACCATTAGGTGGATGAAACTCCACTGAGCGATGCCAGTCTTGCCATGAAGTGCTCATAACGCTCTCATCTCTGGGTAGGACCCAGGCGGGACTTGAAAAATCCCACAGATAAATGGCTGTGATGGGAACGCTCCACTCCCCTTCCCTTCCTACCCGCCAGTCTTTCAACCCGAGACACTAACCATTGCACCAAGGTTTGGTTGGTGCGTCAGTCTGTGTCATGTTGATTGAAACCAGTCGCACTGTGATCTCTTCAAACGCGCTCTCTGCCTTGCCGTGACCTGTCCGCTCGGTTGGACTGTGAACAGAGTGCATTGCATTGAAAGGATTGGGGACACACACGCGCGCGCGCGCACGCGCGCACACACACACACACACACACACACACACACACACACACACACACACACACACACACACGCACGCAGGCACGCCTGCACACACACACACACACACACACACACACACACACACACACACACACACACACACACTCACTCACTCACTCGAGTCCTAGTAATGACTCTGTGTGTGTGTGTGTGTGTGTGTGTGTGTGTGTGTGTGTGTGTGTGTGTGTGTGTGTGTGTGCTTCTTGTGCGTGCGTGCGTGCGCCCATGCATGTGTGTGGGTGGGTGTGAAAGATAGAGCGAGAGAGAGAGAAGGAGAGAGAGAGAGAGAGAGAGAGAGAGAGAGAGAGAGAGAGAGAAAATGTGTGTGTGTGTGTGTGTGTGTGTGTGTGTGTGTACTGTGTGTGTGTGTGTGTGTGTGTGTGTGTGTCTGCGTCTGTGTGTGTGTGTGTGTGTGTGTCTGCGTCTGTCTGTGTGTGTGTGTGTGTGTGTGTGTGTGTGTGTCTGTGTGTCTGTGTGTGTGCTACTGATTGACCATGTCTTGGCCATGAATTTGTATGTCTTGGTGTAATAGATGTTTTGTACATAGCTTACGATCTGCATCAGGTTTGATTGCTCATGATTTTTCATGTTATTTTCCATTGTTATGTCGTTTGTCTGCGTACACTTGTATTTGTTTGTTTGTTTTACACCTTTTTTTAAATTTACAATAACATTGAAAATAGGTCGAGTTGAACGAACTCCATGGATGGCCTTGATGTTTCTCTCCCCGTCCTCGTGCAGTCAACAACTCCAGGATAACAGTATACTAATCACTTCTCCCAATCCAGGATCCAGTTACTTTCAGTTAGGGTTTGAGCTCCATGCAGAGGACGCAAGTCATGCAGTACACTAGCAGTGACAGGTTGACCTGTCATTTCATCCTTCGCTTTAGTTAATTCATTGCTGTTATTCCGCAGCAATATGGGAGTACACAACAGGTGAATTCAGATAACTGTTTCTACCAAATGCAAAGGAATTTTTACAGAATTTGACGAATCACGTAGTCCGACATGAATATTAAACATTTATAGATAAAACTGGCACAGCTGAAAAGCAAAGACGACGTTTTAACAACCTTGTTGCTCAGTCAGATACTTTCATTTTCAAATCCACCTCGTCTTCAGTTAAGAAAAAGAAAGAGAACGAAAAATGTTGTCTTTAAGACAAGAAGTCAGAAAAGTGTTCATTCCCAGTTTATGTTCAGCCATTATTTTCTTCTCCATGTAACGAAAACAGTAACACCTGCTGACTGGTAGGAAAATCCGCTTTATTCTAAATGCGTGTTAGCTTTCTCAGTTGTCTGTCTCCCAGAACATTGGTACATCGGTTGGTCTGTCTGCAAGGCTTCCTACTTGCCTTTGGTAGCTCTAAGTTAGCCAGAAAAAAAAAATACTAGACAGTCAAACGAAGGGAGCAAACACATGGCAAGACAACTCATAGGCCTGCTTCAGACGAGAGAAATTGACAAACTAGTTTGAAACACACACACACACACACACACAGAGAGAGAGAGAGAGAGAGAGAGAGAGAGAGAGAGAGAGAGAGAGAGAGAGAAGTATAGCAGCGTCAATTGAAGTTGCAGATAACGCTTTACATAACCACATGCTTAAGTGCATGGCGTTTGTGTGTGTGTGTGTGTGCGTGCGTGCGTTTGGTATGCCCCCCCCCTCCACCCCTCCATTCAATCCTCCCTTCTCCTCACCCTCTTCAGTATCCACCCTTCCATTCACACACACACACACACACACGCGCGCGCGCGCGCGCGCGCGCATATATATGAGTGCTTATATGGGCGTTGACGATGCAGAAACGACACACTTTACTGGTCCACCCGTCTTATTCACCCTGTTATGTTTGCGTGTTTTGCCACGGGCTGACTCTACTAGTCAGGTAATCCAATAGTAACGTAATCATGGTCGTCGGTGTTTTGGTCAGCCTGCCAATATATTTGTCACGTGCCACTGTGGTCACGTGACCCGAACGAACATGGTCAACCTGAATCAAGCTTCACAGCTTATTTCCCAAGATCGTGCACGTCATTGCTGGGATGGGAGGCAGCGATGCTGGGTGAATGGTTTGTCTGATTCACAGAATAGGTAGAAACTAGATGGGTGGTGGTCTGTATCACGTAGAGGTTGTTTGATTCACAGAATAGGTAGAAACTAGATGGGTGATGGTCTGTATCATGTAGAGGGTGTTTGATTCACAGAATAGGTAGAAACTAGATGGGTGGTATGTATCACTTAGAGGTTGTTTGATTCACAGAATAGGTGGAAACTAGATGGGTGGTCTGTATCACGTGGAGGACAGTTTAGTACAGGATGGTTCTTTAATAGAAGATTTTGATACTGGTCGAATCGTTTGTATGACTGACTTAGTGGAAAGTTCTGATGCTGAAGACACAATGTCAAGTAGAGAATGTTAGCATACAAACACTGGTTTGGGAAGTTTAGCATGGCTTTTTAAAGAATGTGTGAGTATTGATATATTTTGGACGAAGATTTGAGGTGTGTGTGTGTTTGTGTGTGTGTGTGTGTGTGTGTGTGTGTGTGTGTGTGTGTGTGTGTGTGTGTGTGTTGTGGGGGGTATGTGTGTTTGAGTATAATTTTGTGGCGACTGTTTGAATACTTTTATGTGTGTGTGTGTGTGTGTGTGTGTGTGTGTGTGTGTGTGTGTGTGTGTGTGGATACGATTACCAATCCATTTTCCAACTTTTCATAATCCATTAAATGTTTTCCATCTCTTTCTTCTGTTGCTCTGTCTGTCCTTTGCTTTTATCTCTCTCTCTCTCTCTCTCTCTCTCTCTCTCTCTCTCTCTCTCTCTCTCTCTCTCTCACTCTCTTTCTCTCTCTCTCTCTCTCTCTCTCTCTCTCTCTCTCTCTCTCTCTCTCTCTCTCTCTCTCTCTCTCTCTCTCTATCTAAATAATTAGCATATCTGCCTTCCTTCCTTCCTCTCTCTCTCTCTCTATCTCTCTTCCTCTCTTTCCATATATGTATATGTACATGTGTGCATGTATATATATATATATATATATATATATATACATATATATAGATAGATAGATAGATAGATAGATAGATATGTATATATTATATATATACATACATATATGGAGAGAGAGAGAGAGAGAGAGAGAGGAGAGAGAGAGAGAGAGAGAGAGAGAGGAACGGAGGGAGGCAGACATGCATATCTAAAGAGAGAGAGAGAGAGATGAAAGCAGACAAAGGACAGACAGAACAACAGAAGAAAGAGATGGAAAGCATTTAATGAATAACGAAAACTTGGAAAATAGATCGGTAATCGTCAAGATTACTGATAATCTTAAGGCAAACAATCAGGCAAAGAAACAAACAACGGGAAAAGAAAGCAGCCTGGGAAATTATTTTGCAGCTTTGAATCGACAGGAAAGACATCAAGGAGGTTTTTTCCCCGAGAAGATGGGGGTGGGGGAGGTAAGGGCTCCGAAGAGAATGATTTATACGAGTAATATCATGTGCAGAGATATTAAGGTGTGGGGTGCTATAAACATGCACAACAACCGCAGGTTAGAATCAGATAGACGATGGTGATGATAATAAAGAAAGGTTAAAAGGGGTGAGAGACTAGGTCCGGTAGGCCCACTTCTACTGGCCCTTCCCCACAAAATAATGCATCTTTTTGTCTCGTGTGTGTGTGTGTGTGTGTGTGTGTGTGTGGTGAGAGAGAGAGAGAGAGAGAGAGAGAGAGAGAGAGAGAGAGAGAGAGAGCGTTTGTTGTGCTGAAGTTGGTCATATGCAGGCTTTGTCTGATGTCTCTTAGTGGCAGTAGCGAAACGCGCTTTCTGCATTACAAGACTTTGTTCTCAGAGGAAAAGATTGCTTGTCGGCAGCGGTTAAAAAAAAAGTAAGCATAAATAAACGAAAGAGGAGTGATAAACTTGGCAGTCGTCAAAGAAAATCAGGGGTCTCTGACGTAAACCGGGCTGCGCGTGGAATGTTTTCACAAGAGAGGTAAACGATGACACTGCAGTTTGGGATCCCCCCTCTCGACAAGAGAGTTCCGGGGGCGGATGGCACTGGCTTGTGTTGCTCTCTCTGTTTACCCACTGCGCTCGAAACCATCCACACGAACGCACGCGTGGTGCGAACTATGGCTTGCTGGCAGCGCCGACTTTCCCTCCCTGGCCGAGATTTACGTTAAATCGTAATCATAGATCCTCAACAAACCGGGAAATTTCCCCAATACACTCCCACAAGCAAATTAAGCGGCTGAGGTTCGTGTGCCAGGGAAGTAAATGACTGACAGCAGCGCTAACGATCGGTCCGTCCGCAAAGCTGCTCTCTGTGGATGACTGTGTGTTCATGTGTGTGTGTGTGTGTGTGAACTGAACTCCGAGAAGCAGACAGTGTTGGGATGGTGTTCGTCGTGTTAACAACTCATATTACAGTGTCCTTTCACGTGAGTGACTCGCTCGGTGTCCAGCTGTCCCGCTGAGTCATTGCATCGCTCTTGTTGTGCCAGCCGCGGGAAAATGTTAGGAGTTCAAGTGAAATGGCGAGTTTGTGAAGACGGTCCTGTTACAAAACGTCTGAACTATATTGAGCTCTGTCTCAAACCCGGTGACACGGCAGTGTTGGATGTTTTACGTACTCAGTGTTTTTCGAGCCAGACCAGGATAAGGAAATCATCAGAGAATTCATTTTGCTTCTGACCGTCGTTGTCGTGGCTGAGAGACATGTCTGTGTGTTCCTGAGAGGTGGCAGACTTTGGGGGGATCACCATGAGACAGAAAGTGCAGGACTTGGTGTGTGAACACTTCAGTCAGCAGTGCTCGCCATGTGCTTCCTGTGCCCCCTGTATCCCACGGAGTTCGCCGCACAAACCCTCTGCCACTCAGGCATGTACGGGCTGTCCCTAGTCTTTGGACCAGACACCTCCCTCCCCCTTTGCTCTGTCTTCTCCACTGTATTGTTTCTGTCCGTCCACAGGATGAGTTCGTGAAATCTGGCAATTAGTTTGTCATCGTTATATCCTTCGGAGTTCACAATCATCTTTCGAACCAATTCATGTAATTTGTATGGCACATTTAAATGACTGACGGTCAGTTTTATAATTAGTCCGTCTTGTCCTCAATGAGTTGATCTTCATCCAACCGACGGCCATTATCAGCAGACTGACTCTCTGCCTATCAGTCTTCTATTGTAACGCGTTCGAACTTATCTTTGGGCAATATACACATATACTCCTGGAAGGGAAGATAATCTATTGACGGAAGGAAGCAATAATTCAGAAAGCCTCTTCCTGTATCTTCTCCTGAAGGTGTGAATGATTATGGAAAATGTCCAGTCTTGGGCGGAAAGAAGCATGGTAATCTGACAGGCGTAGAGGAAGGGGGCGGCAGGCGTCTTTCGGTTTTTTTTCCCCATTTATGCTGTAGAAGTAAGATCAGGTGGCGTTCTCATGAACTAGCGCCTCCGAGAGAAGATAGGCCTAACCTAACGGGAGGAGGCTTTCTGACGAATTCATGTGCTTCTTTCCGTCAGCAGATTATCTTTATGAGACAGCCGACGCTGTACGTCTACAGGAGTGTGTATTGAGAATGGAAAAAATATGTGAATTATGCACTGATTGCGCTATGTCGATACTAATGTCCCCGGTGTGGCTGTAAAATGTGGAGTAATCAGTTTTTGTAGGAATCTTTTTGCTCTGTTCAGACAATAAAATTCGATGTGCTCCAACTGCTTTCCACACCAGAATTTACATAATATAATAGCAACGCCCAAATCGTTTTGTACGCTGATGTTGCCATCGTAAAACAATGAAACTCAAACCATATTGTACGTCATTTTTTCCTCTCCTAGAAATAGGAACGCCCGAATCATTGTATACACCGATGATTCCATTGCATGGAACATTCATTGTTGGAGAAATCTGAAGGTCAAAGATTCTTGTGCTGTTCAAAACATTATGAGTAATCATTTCTGTATGTGTAGCTGTCCAAGAAACTTGCATTGGGGGGGGGGGGGGGGGGTTACTTGCTCTGTGATGGGGATACGGATGGGCGAATTAGTATGCTTGGTTATCGTATGATTCTTTATGAGGTTTAGTTTAATAAGCGGACTTTTTTCTGTCCCATTTTCTGTGGCACCTTAATGGTATTGCACCCCGCCGCTCATTGCGATCTCCCGTCCACAAGTCCATAAGTGGACTTGGTTCTTTAGATTAAATAATTCATCACATGTTTACAGGACTTTCTTTTGTCTTTCATATCCATTGTACTGCAATGTGTAATGTGTGTGTGCACGCGCGCGCGTGTGTGTGTGTATGTGTGTGTGTGTGGAGGGAGGGATGATTTATTTTCTGTTAATTGCCTAGAACTGTTGTAAAGGTCCATGTTATTTCTATTTTTTAAAAGAAATTTATTATTATTATAATTTGCTGGTGATTATGAACCGTCCATCGACCCCCTTCCCATCATCCGTCTTTCCCCTCCCCTCCTACCCCTCCCCTTCCCCGCCCTGTTTCTCCCACTGCACTCCACGTATTTCTCAACGGCCAGGTTTTTTTCGTCAAGTAAGATTTCCTTGTGCTTAAAAAAAAAATTATTGTAATTTGAGATATTCTAAACACTTGTGACAAACCACATTATAGTTTAGCATTCGTACGTTGATGACAAGTCAGGGCAAATTTCTAGAGCAAATTTCTACCACGTAATTTTTGACTACATGGCGATGTTCATAACTTAATGGATTGCTAGGTGAAATGAACCTTTTCCTCCGAATACCCTCTGAAAATGCATAATGTGAAATTGTGAAGTTTAGGAGGAACTCAAGGATGAAGACCCTTAAAGCAGCGGTACGCTAATGGATCAATAGGCAACAGCTGTAAGTACTACATGCAGAAGTGCTCTCGTTGAAGTGGCCAACTTGAACTGTTTAGAACGCGCTCAAGGACTTGCCATGCTTTTATGTTTTGTAGCTGTTTGTTTGTTCGTGCGTCAGACTTATAGAAATGTTGATTTTGCTATTTTGCCTTGGTCGCTTTTGAGGGGAATTTTCTCCTTTCTTTTGAACAGAAAAGATTTCAGACAAATCTTTTTGTTTTAGGATATCTTGATTAGTCTCTTCAAACCATTCTTTGTCGCTCACCCCATAAAAAGCTTCGGTTTTAACTATTGTTGTAGTTTAAAGTCAATCAAAATCGTTGGAGGCTTGTGTCCCAGCTTATTTCAATAAAAGAATCTTCATTAGATGGACTGCTGCAAAAGGGCCAAATTAGTTAAAACAATTGCAAAAAAGCGTTCCTAACTGAAATATTTTATACTTTGTTAATTTCAACACATTTTTTGTTGCTCATTTGAAATAATGAATCTGATTTAGTGAATCAGTTATGATCTTATTCAGTGATTTGGTAGTGAATCTGATCCTTGATTCAGTTGTGAATCTGATCCAGTGATATAGCAGTGAATCTGAACCAGTGGTTCACTGTTAAATCTGATAAAGTGATTTAGTAATAGACCTGACCCAATGTCATTATCTTGTCTTCTGCTTCCCCCCTTTCCCAACATACGAGAACAAAGCTTCCTGTTTCTGCTTTCACATTAATTCTAGAGCTGCATCTCTAAAAGCATTGATCATTTTACCACCCATAAAAGTCTCCCCGTACTTCTGCTCACATTATGGATTCTAATTGGCGTCCCAAAATTCAGAGGAAACAAATACAACCAAAGAGTGCTCAGTTCTACTGTTGTTCAGTCGTGAAACTCCTGGTCTCTTGATGCTCGTCACTGCTAACATCCTTTCAAACGAATCTTAAAATATTTCATTTCATGCAGTCTTTCACGTATGCATTCCATATCACACTTCTGCAGTTTTGTTTTCCGAACTGCTTTGTCATTTACTTGATATCTCTCTCTCTCTCTCTCTCTCTCTCTCTCTCTCTCTCTCTCTCTCTCTCTCTCTCTCTCTCTCTCTCTCTCTGCACTTTTGTTTTCCAAACCGCTTTGTCAGTTACTTCAATCCTCTCTCTCTCTCTCTCTCTCTCTCTCTCTCTCTCTCTCTCTCTCTCTCTCTCTCTCTCTCTCTCTCTCTCTCTCTCCCTGCACTTTTGTTTTCCAAACTGCTTTGTCAGTTACCTGAATCTCTCCCCTCTCTCTCTGTTAGTGTGTTTGTTAGTGTGTGTGTGTGTGTGTGCGCGCGCGCGCGTGTGTGTGTGTGCGTGTGTGTTTGTGAGTGAGTATGTGTGTGTATGTGTGTGCGTGCATGTGTGTTTTGCGAGTATGATTTAACTGCTTTATTCCGATACGTATGGCTGTAGTACATCGAACGCGCTTGCCTGCGTAGCCTTCTGGATTGTTGCTACGTCTCAGTATCTTGTCGTGTATTGATTTTGGTTCGACAGACAATCTGAAAGGAACACCGCATTTCCTTGGCTGTCGAGTCTGACGCCAGGCGGCGGGGTCAACAGTTTGACCTTGAGCAGGCAACCCCGGATGCCGGGGTAGACCCCGCGGTGCTGTCCCGCGCCAGGAACAGACTTTCCTTCTACCCCCCCCCCCCCCTCCCCCCGCGCGCTGGAGGGGAGTGATGCTTTCCCCCGGTGAATAGATTATCATTGATTGACATTACGGGTGAATGTCAGCCTGATATCAGTTGTGTTGCCGTTCAGCCTGTGAGGAGGTGAGGGGTCAGGGTCTGAGAGGGAAATGTGATATTGCCTGTCATTTTATAGGCGAGCACGTGGTACGCGGCGCAGGTTCACGTGACCCAGTCATCCCTCTGTCTCGGAGCGTTAGTTAGTCTGGCTCGCGCATCAACAGGAAGGATGTTGCGTGGATGTGAGGGCTCCGTGACTGTCGGGAATACCAATGACAGTAATAACAATAAGAATAAAAACAAGCGTTACTGCAAGCATCTTTGCGCCCCGATAGTGTTCGAAGTGATGGAGAACGACGAATTGAAGGATGTGATGGTAAAACCCGGATTCCTTTTCGTTTCCTATTTACGTTTGCCAAATTGTGAATCATTGGAGTATGTACATCACCAATTGGTTGGGATGTGAACGGCGTCCTGTGAATTACATGTTCTTGCAGAGTGTTGGGACATTCATGTCAGACATAAACATTGCACAGAAGACTCCAAATAAAACTTGAAGACTGTTCAACTAGAAATGACTTTTAGTTCCTGGGAGACAATATTGTTCATCTATCGAAGATTTCACGGAAGAAATAATTTCAGGCCGTGTTTGTGTGTTTTAAAAAAAGCCTGATTTAAATGAGATTAAAAACAAAACAACTTTGTAAGGAATAGGCGTTTAAATGACAGCCCTGAGATTGCACTTGGAGGTCGGCTGGCTTATACGTGAATCGATTTGCTTTGAAATATAGAGTTCGGACATCAAATGACATTAATTTATTTGTTTGCTTAGTTAGTCGCTTGCGGTCTGTGTATTTGCAGACGCATTGTCATGTTTGTTCTGAAAATCTACATTCAGCGATTTCAGTTCATTGTTGTTCCTGGTTTAGATTACATACTTCCTGCTCATCGACAGCACTTCCCTAAAACATGAATTGAATTGAATCATCAGCTTCTTTGTTTCTTAATCCTTCTGCGCTTCTTTTCTCTGTTCTATGAATTTCGTTATCTTCTGCATCGGCGTTCATAACCAGGCCAGCTCAAAGTTAGGTTAATCACACGGTCCTAATGGTTTTTGGTGATGATGGTTGGTGCTTATGTACCTCCATCTGTGTTTTGTGTACTCAGGCTTCAGTAACAATGTCGGAGTCCAGCCGTAAAGCGAAATATTTCATAGAAAATAAGAGTAGGAATGCGGTGCGTGTGTGTATCTGCATGTCTGTGTGCGTGCGTGAGTGCATGGGAGCGCGCGCGTGCATGTGTGAGTGTGTGTATGTGTTTATGTGTGTGTGTGTGTGTGTGTGTGTGTGTGTGTGTGTGCGTGCGTGCGTGTGTGTGTGTGTGTGTGTGTGTGTGTGTGTGTGTGTGTGTGTGTGTGTGTGTGTGTGTGTTGACACAGCGAAAGAGAGAGAGAGGGAGTTTACTCATATCATCACGGCACACACACACACACACACACACACACACACACACACACACACACACACACACACGCACACATACACACACACGCACGCACACACACACACACACACACACACACACACACACACACACACACACAAGCATATATACTTTCACTATTTTTGTTTGTCTACGTGAATGACGTATGTGTACTCGTGAGTGCAAAATTTGTCAATGCTGCAGCTGTGTATACAGTATAGTCGGTTCACAAGCCATCAAAAGGATTGTGAAAAGGGAGGGTTAAGCAAACTTCTGCGTGGTGAAAAATCTTAAACACACAGACACACACACACACACACACACACACACACACACACACACACACACACACACACACACACACGCACAAACACATTTAACTTAGTACCTGCATTGATACATAATCAAAACCTCTTTTTATCATTATGCAACAGTACAGCAGAATACGTGCAATTCATCAAAGAAACTTAATACCATCTGTTTTGTGTAATTCTAATACTTCTTAAGAATTTAATAATACCTTTGCAATTCTTGAGAGAAAAAATCTCACTGTGCTTATCGCAATGTAAAGGAGTAAAACAAAAACAAAAAAAAGACTTCCTAGCCGTCAATGGGTTTAAAACAATGTCATGACCGACACGTGGGTGCAGGTACTAGCGGCCCAGACGCTGAAGATCGCCAGCATCAATGGCTTGGGCGACACCGAGAAGCTGGAGACAGAGCTGGAGGATGAGATCCGCTGGGAGGAGAGCCGACGTCCCCCGAGAGAGATCCTTGGCCGGTAAGATCCGTTCTTCTTTTACTGCATGTCTGTCTGTCTGTCTGCCTGTCTCTCTTTCTCTCTGCCTGTTTGTCTGTCTGCCTGTCTCTCTGTCTCTGCTGTCTCTCTCTCTGTCTGTCTGTCTGTCTCTCTCTCTCTCTCTCTCTCTCTCTCTCTCTCTCCTCTCTCTCTCTCTCTCTCTCTCGCCCTCGCTCTCTCATTTTTGAAACAAAAGCAAATAGTGTATTCACTGCGGTAATGTGTTCAATGATGTAAGAGTATTCTCTCTCTCTCTCTCTCTCTCTCTCTCTCCTCTCTCTCTCTCTCTCTCTCTCTCTCTGTGTGTGTGTGTGTGTGTGTGTGTGTGTGTGTGTGTGTGTGTGTGTGTGTGTGTGTGTGTGTGTGTGTTGTGCGCGCGCGCGCGCGCAAATGATGTATACACTGCCGGGCATGCCGTAATGTATTTGCTGACGTACGGATATATTTTTTAACTACAACGAGCATACGGGCCCCATGCATGCACGTAGACAATAAGTCGTAAAAATACATATCCATGAGTGCGCTCACGCTCGCAAGTACACAGTCATGTGCCTACGTGCAGAGAGAAGAAGGCTAGGGGACAAGAGTAAGTGTTTATTTATTGTGTGTTTTTTTTTAGAGTTGTTCGCCTCTTGAACATTACGTTTGTGCTGATTCTCCGGTTTTTGAGCATTCTATTCATTTTCTCTACGGCTATGACAATATATTCTCAACTTACATATCCGTATCTTCTTTCAAATAAAAAAAAGAGGTGGGAAGGGGAGGGGGGGGGGGGGGCTAAGCGAAAGAGAAAGAAACGACATGTAAACCAAGCATCGAATCGGACGACGCATCAACACTCACGAAGTTTTCACGGCAAGGCACGAAATCAAAGCCCATGGGCAACGAACGGCATGGCACTAATGGGGTCGGT
>CM031595.1:18429802-18434802 GCA_018398815.1 Conus ventricosus | reverse complement strand
AGAAAGAAAGAAACGAAAGAGAGAAACAAAACAAAAAGGAACGAAAAAAACGACGACATAGTAACTGTAACTGTATCCTTGATAAACGGATATGACAGACAGATACAAATATGGTCTGGTATCTGGACACGACAGAAAATGGTGATGAGTAGATATAACCGAAAGAAAGCTGGCGCAATAGCTTAGCATTACAGAAAGGACAGGAAGAAGGAAGGACAAACACACGCTTGATGACTGGACAGGACAGAAAGAACGACGGGAAGGACACGTAATTATTATATATCAGAAAGAAAGAAGACCCAATATCTGGACAGGACAGAAAGGGAAAAAAAGATATGTTAGCTGGACATGAAAAAAGGTAGATGTTAAGAAGGAGACTGGATAACTGGACTCGACAAGAGAAAGAAAGAAATAAAAGACTTCGTAACTCGATATGCCAGAAAGAGAAAAAGAAAGATGCGATAACTGAACATGACGGACAGAAAGAAGACGTGGTAGTTGACCATGATAGAAAGATGATGTATACTGACTTCCATAAAAAACGCGAAAATTTGAAAGGCTATTTTTCTGGTGAAAAGGGGTGAATATACAATATTGAACCATTGTGGCAAGTTGTTTGGGTTCAAGACTCACGTGCAGTGAAAACATTGTGTGAGCAACACATCATTCCCGGCATTGGAGGGTCAACAAAAATGGCAAACTGGTTGCTGCATGTGAGGCACGTGCACACCATGCAGAGCAAAGTTAACCAGCGACAAGTACGCAGGCATGCAGCCTTTATAAAGCCGCGCTACAAGGTTCAGGTAACGACTTGCCGTCTGAGCGCTACAGAGATGCCAAGACTACGAGCAGAGGAACGCAATCGTGCCCTAGGCGATCTGGAGGCTGGTGTGGATGCCAGGCAGGTCGCCAACATCTTTAACGTCCACATCTCAACCATCTATCGTCTGCAGCACCGCATGCGAGTCACTGGTACCACTGATGATCGTCCCTGGCCAGCCGTCCTTGGGTCACCACACAAAGAGAGGATCGCCATCTTGTTCGAACCCATCTGCGGGACAGGCGGCAAACAGCCGCTAACACTGTTTGACAGGTGCCTGGGAATCTCCAGCAACGAATCAGCCTCAACACTATGCGGCGGCATCTTCAGGAGAACGGCTGGCATGTAGGCGTCCTCACAGAGGTCAGGTACTGACACCAAGACACCGGCAGGACAGGCTGCAGTGGGCACAAGCCTGAATCAACTGGCACAGGCAGCAGTAGGGACGCATACTGTTCTCAGATGAGAGCCGTTTTTGTATTGACATGGCTGACGGTCGTGTCAGAATATGGCGTCAACCTAGTGAACGCTATGCTGACTCCTGTGGTAGAGCGGAACCCCTGGGAGGCCCGAACGTTATGATATGGGGTGCAATTGGCATTAACCACGCCATAGGACCAGTCATCTTTCAGAACATTGGTCCTGGTCGCGGACAGGGTGTCAATGCACAGCGCTACATCAACCAGGTGCTTAGACCCCATGTCGATCCTTTTTTTGCGCAACACCCAAACTGGACATTCCAACAGGACAATGCAAGACCACACACCGCCAGGGCCACCCAGCAATTTCTTCAGCATAACAACGTCAATGTGCTGCCCTGGCCAGCCCTCAGTCCCGATTTAAACCCAATAGAACATTTTAGGGATGAACTTGGCAGACGGTTGGACCTCCTGCGTCCATGACCAGCAACAGCGGCTCAACTTCACCAGGCCATCGTCCATGTGTGGGCTGGTGTGCCAAGGGGACGCATCAACCACCTGGTCCACTCAATGAGCCGCAGGTGTCAAGCAGTTGTCAACGCAAATGGTGGCCACAAACGGTATTAGGACTTCAAGCTGGTTTGTCACGTGACCTTGGATTTTCCACAAAAAAGACATATTGCTGAGACATTTTCACACATTACCGGTGTAATGAATCAAATCACGTTGAATTCTCGCTTCCACTCTGTACAATTGTGACCAATAAAATTCACCCCCAACCTCAGCTTGTTTTGTTTTCGCGTTTTTTTTTTATGGAAGTCAGTATAGTTACTGGGCATGGCCGAAAGAAATAGAGAAGGAAAGAAGAAGAAAGAAAGAAACGGTAATAACCGAACACCACAGAAAGAAAGAGAAAGACACGGTAACTGATCATGAAAGAAAAAAAAGGTAGAAACAGAAAAAGAAAGAAACAAAGAAAGAAGCCGAGAAAGAAAGATGCGTAATAGCTGGATAGACAAATGAAAGAAAGGGACAAACAAACAAAACCGTGGTAACTGAACACAGAAAGAAAGACTGATAGAAAGACGTAGTAAGTGGACATGACAGACAAAAAGGAAGAAGATGTGGTAACAGGACTTGACAGACAAAAAGGAAGAAGATGTGGTAACAGGACTTGACAGACAAAAAGGAAGAAGATGTGGTAACAGGACTTGACAGAAAGAAAGAGAGAAAGAGCACATGGTAACTGGACATTTCAAAACGAAAGAGCACTCGATAACTCGACATAACAGATAGAAGGATAGAGAAAACACTTGGGAACTGGAAACGACGGAAAGAAGGAACGGCAAAAGCCGGGGAAACTCGGCATAACGGAAAGAAAGAGCACTCGATAAATCGACATAACAGATAGAAGGATAGAGAAAACACTTGGGAACTGGAAACGACGGAAAGAAGGAACGGCAAAAGCCGGGGAAACTCGGCATAACAGAAAGAAAGATGTGGAAACCGGAGAGAAAGGGGAAAAAAGAAAGATGACGTGATAACTGGACATGACAGAAAAAAGGAAAGAAAGAAGACGTGGAAACTCGACATGCCAGAGAGAGAGAGAGAAGGAAGACGTGGAAACTCGACATGCCAGAGAGAGAGAGAGAGAGAGGGAGAAGGAAGACGTGGTAACTAGACAGGAAAAAACAAAAAGATGAGTTTATAACGTGACATGACAGCAAGAATGAAAGAAAAAAGACGTGGAAACTCGGCACAGCAAAATGAAAGACGATGTGGAAACTGGAAAATGAGAAAGAAAAAGATAATAATTGATGACGTCACATGACAAAAAGGAGAGAAAGAAGATGCGGAAACTCGGCTTGACAGAAAGAGAGAGGAGAAAACGGGACAGTGGCAAAGAAAGAAAAATAACGTGAAGACAAGACGTGACAGAAAGATGGGGGGAAAAAAAAGACGTGGAAACTTGGCATGACAGAAAGAATGAATGACGTGACGGTTGGATATGACAGATGGATAGACTGATTGAAGACGTGATAACTGAACATGGCGGAAAGAAAGAAAGAGGAGGAGGTGAGGAGGGGTCACTGGACACAGAAGAAAGAAGACGTGGAAGCAGTTCTGCACGTCTCGTTTGCACGTCTTCTTTCGGTTTTTCTCCCTGTCATGTTCGTGACCGAAAGAAGACGTGCTAACTGGTTGTTCCGAGAGACGAGGAGAGAAAGAAGGCGCTGTGATTGGACATGACAGAAAGGAAGAAAGACGGCGTAGGGAAAGAAGGCGTTGTGATTGGACATGACAGAAAGGAAGAAAGACGGCGTAGGGAAAGAAGGCGTTGTGATTGGACATGACAGAAAGGAAGAAAGACGGCGTAGAGAAAGAAGGCGTTGTGATTGGACATGACAGAAAGGAAGAAAGACGGCGTGGAATCGACATGACGAAAAGGAAGCAAAAAGACGATTCGTAAAAGAAGATGACATGGAATTTAACATTCTAGAAAGAAAGAAGACGTGGTACTTAAAGGAAGAAGGAAGGCCTAGGAACTGGACGTTACAGTGAGGGTGACGTGGCAGGTGGACGTGCCAGAAAGAGTGAACGAAAACGTGATGGGTACACATGACAAAAAAAAAAAAAAAAAGAATCACAGAAAGGAAAAGGAAAGAAGAACACACGATAAGTGGTAAAATACAGATGACAGCTATACCCGCCAGAAAGGAAGAATAGAGACTTGATAGCTGAACCTGTCAGAAAGAAACAAAGAATCTGTGATGGCTGGACACGACTGAGAGAAACAAAGAAACTGTATGACAAGACACGACAGAGTGAAACAAAGAAGCTGTATGACAGGATACCACGTTGACAAAGAAAGAAGACTCAGTAATTGGATAGGGCAAGATGAAGGGAAGAAGGAAGACCTGAGCAGTGGACATAACAGACCAAGGGGAACAGTTCGCAAAAGAAAAAAAAAATGTGATAAGTGCCATAGGCTGTCGTGTAACGTTGAGCTGATTCTCTGCAGTGTCACAGGTCACAGACAACATAATTGGCAATTTAATCTTACCTTGTGACTGCTTCCCAAGCGATTAAAAAATATACAAAGGAAAAACAGGTTTGCAAACATTCTTGAGAAGACTTTGTTAAATATGAAATTGAAAAAAAAAATTCACATCATTTTAGGATGCAGTGCGTAAGTCATTTAAAGATGTAATATCCCTGTGTATGTTTAGCAGATACCTAAACAGAGGTATATTGTATATCAGTATTACTGCCCTTAAAACTGTAATAGTAAAACTGCGATGAAATCGTCGATCTTTCGATATTGATCCATGCTAAGTAAAAAGGCAAACAGATTTGGCCATTAGGAATACTTACATACTGCGTAGTCCACTCTGGACAGATTTGGCCATTAGGAATACTTACATACTACGTAGTCGACTCTAAACTTTTCACTACACATATATTGGTTTCAATTTTAGAAGTAACACGAGAGTCTCCTTCAGTGTCGAAGTCGAGAGGTTTACTATTCTGTAGCTTTATCCCCCCCCAAAAAAGTATTGCCAGACAAGTGGTGGTAGCCGCCTCCTAAGCAGTTGTTTATAACGGAGACCGGAACGGTGTGTAGTCGTAATTCTGTTGATTTTAATCATGTACTTATCTAGTTATCTGTTTATACATTTTCTTTCTTTCTTTGTTTGTTGTTTATTTATGCGCTTTTTCCCTAGTTATTCCTTCATTAATGATTCTTTTGATTAAAAAAA
>CM031595.1:18352302-18424802 GCA_018398815.1 Conus ventricosus | reverse complement strand
TCTTAGATTGAAGAAATAGGGGGAGATAAGCATTCATATCTGCAGTGGTAGATGATTCTGCCTAACTAACAGTATGTGCTTGAGTGGGTGAATGGGGAAAAAAAAAAAATGCTTCTCACAAAGAACCTTCAGCAAGCTTATAGTCTCCAAGGGGGAGACACCCTCCAATAGGGAGGGAAACTCACTAACATATAACTCCTGGTCATATACCGATATTTCGAAACTTGGTGGTTTCTCCTCGGTGATAGCGGAAAGTGGGAATTTGACTCCTCTGCCTTTTCAGAAGAATGCAATCCCAGAAAAGGCTGGTGTGCAATACCGTAGTATGTTTGTTGAGTTTTCAACAAACCAACGAAAGGTGCCACCTAAGAAACAAAAGAAAATCATGAAAGAGCAAAACAAGCTACATTTTCTTGTGAAAAGTAGAAAATATAAAAAAAAATATATAAATATCCTCTTAAGACACAAGTGCTGAGGGCCAGTTCTTGGAATGAATCCGCAAGGGACTAAAATACAAGAAACTAATAAATTCCAAGGATAAGTACCGACCACCGTTCCAGCAACTTACAGAGCAGCTTGGTGTTGCAATGACTGCAAGAAATATTGAATTATAAACAAAGCTTACTCTTATGTCTTAGATTGAAGAAATAGGGGGAGATAAGCATTCATATCTGCAGTGGTAGATGATTCTGCCTAACTAACAGTATGTGCTTGAGTGGGTGAATGGGAAAAAAAAAAGAAGCATTTTTTTTTCCCATTCACCCACTCAAGCACATACTGTTAGTTAGGCAGAATCATCTACCACTGCAGATATGAATGATTATCTCCCCCTATTTCTTCAATCTAAGACATAAGAGCAAGCTTTGTTTATAATTCAATATTTCTTGCAGTCATTGCAACACCAAGCTGCTCTGTAAGTTGCTGGAACGGTGCTCGGTACTTATCCTTGGAATTTATTAGTTTCTTGTATTTTAGTCCCTTGCGGATTCATTCCAAGAACTGGCCCTCAGCACTTGTGTCTTAAGAGGATATTTTTATATTTTTTTTTATATTTTCTACTTTTCACAAGAAAATGTAGCTTGTTTTGCTCTTTCATGATTTTCTTTTGCTTAGGTGGCACCTTTGGTTGGTTTGTTGAAAACTCAACAAACATACTACGGTATTGCACACCAGCCTTTTCTGGGATTGCATTCTTCTGAAAAGGCAGAGGAGTCAAATGACCACTTTCCGCGGTCACCGAGGAGAAACCACCAAGTTTCGAAATATCGGTATATGACCAGGAGTTATATGTCAGTGAGTTTCCCTCCCTATTGGAGGGTGTCTCCCCCTTGGAGACTATAAGCTTGCTGAAGGTTCTTTGTGAGAAGCATTTTTTTTTCCCATTCACCCACTCAAGCACATACTGTTAGTTAGGCAGAATCATCTACCACTGCAGATATGAATGCTTATCTCCCCCTATTTCTTCAATCTAAGACATAAGAGCAAGCTTTGTTTATAATTCAATATTTCTTGCAGTCATTGCAACACCAAGCTGCTCTGTAAGTTGCTGGAACGGTGCTCGGTACTTATCCTTGGAATTTATTAGTTTCTTGTATTTTAGTCCCTTGCGGATTCATTCCAAGAACTGGCCCTCAGCACTTGTGTCTTAAGAGGATATTTTTATATTTTTTTTTTATATTTTCTACTTTTCACAAGAAAATGTAGCTTGTTTTGCTCTTTCATGATTTTCTTTTGCTTCTTAGGTGGCACCTTTGGTTGGTTTGTTGAAAACTCAACAAACATACTACGGTATTGCACACCAGCCTTTTCTGGGATTGCATTCTTCTGAAAAGGCAGAGGAGTCAAATTACCACTTTCCGCGGTCACCGAGGAGAAACCACCAAGTTTCGAAATATCAGTATATGACCAGGAGTTATATGTTCGTGAGTTGCCCTCCCTATTGGAGGGTGTCTCCCCCTTGGAGACTATAAGCTTGCTGAAGGTTCTTTGTGAGAAGCATTTTTTTTCCCATTCACCCACTCAAGCACATACTGTTAGTTAGGCAGAATCATCTACCACTGCAGATATGAATGCTTATCTCCCCCTATTTCTTCAATCTAAGACATAAGAGCAAGCTTTGTTTATAATTCAATATATATATATATATATATATATATATATATATGTGTGTGTGTGTGTGTGTGTGTGTGTGTGTGTGTGTGTGTGTGTGATGTGAAAACTGAAGAAGTCAGCTCACAATATTGAGTGTTGTTTTGGACAACTTATCACACACACACACACACACACACACACACACACACACACACACACACACACACACACACACGCACGCGCACACACACACACACACACACACACACACACACACACACACACACTGCAACTCAACATAAACACACGCACGCGCGTGCGTGCGCTCATGCACGCACTCGCATACACACACACACACACACACACACACACACACACACACACACACACACACACACGTGCGCGCGCGCGTTATAGATTAGAAGAAAATGCAGTGATCAGCCGCATGTCTTGCGGTCATGGAACAGCGCAGACAGCGGTTCACTAACAGCGTCGCCTGGGACTTGAACCTTCGGGGGGGAGTAGGAAAAGGGGGGGAGGACGGAAAGTTCGGGAGAGGTGAGGGGGTGATGAAAAGAAAATTACAACGGAGGGGATTAGAGATATGAGGGTCTGGCGTGCGTGAGATACGTGTGGAGGAGTGTGGTGTACGCGAACTTGGGATGCGAGAGGGAGGGAATGGGGGTTCATGGGGCGCTTCAAGGATTGTGACAAGTCATTGTCTCGACCACAGCTCAAGCTACGCCCTGCCTCTCCACCACTCCCCTCCTCCTTTCCAAGCTGTCCCCTGGGACATTATAGGCTAGCCGTCACCCCCCCACTCCAATCCCTCCACCCAGCCCCCAATGAAGAATAGCAACTTCGTGCCATTTTTGTGAGGAAGTTCTAAATCGATGTATCCATGTTAATTCCAATGCTGCAATGTATAGATTTTAAGTCTAGAAGCTTCACCCCCCATTATGTGTTCTTGCTGTTTACCGAATGATTTGTCCCGCTTTCTGTTTCAGATCCCATCTAAACCATTCAAACAACTTCACAGTGATACATACAACACATTTCTATTGATTGGGTAAAGGGATACTTTATATTTGATTACCCTGTCTAGACCCTCAAGCATGCTTGTCCCTATAGCAGCATACTCCTGAAGTTACAAAGTTAATGATGCATGAAATATGGAGAGTTTGACTGTTTAGAGTTTATAAAAAGCACAAACAATGGTATACCAGCTGCATACTTAATGAAGCATGCAGACACTCGCTGTAATTCCCCCACGTTGTCATATGCATGACGCTTCAACGTTTTTGTTTGTTTTTGTTTTATTAGTCATAAGTGCGAGAAGCAGGAGAGGGGTAGACACACACTGCTTTCAATCCAGATGCGTCTTTCAGCGAGTAAGCGGAGAGTACACAACCACACGAACACTGGTTACGCACACTCTCGACGACCTGGATTGTCGGACTCTGCAAACAATACAAAATGCATAAGCACCTGGCCAAGTTACATTTGATATGAAGTCACAGGCACACGCACACACACACACACACACGTACACACACACTGCTCCCGTGAACAGTTCGGCAACTAGAAGTCGACGTTAAGAGATCGCAAAGTATAGGCTTCGTTGTTTGTTTTTCCCACGCATGCATTTTCTGTTTGTCCATGTCTTAAAATTTGATCTGCTGCATCACAATTATGTGCAGCTAGGCGTTGATGGGCTTGCAGCGTTAGCTTTTCCGGGTGTACTCTCTCTTCTGGTCACTTTTTAATCTGGGAGGGGGGGGGGGGGAGACGAGTAAGTTGAAGAGGTCTGTCCAGCGATTAGTCCTCTAGTATTATTACTGGCTTTGCTTGATGGGAGAAGGGATGGGAGCACCAGCTGACCATCCCGGCACGTCTGCTGCATTTTGATTTCTGTCGATACTTGGGTCCATGTCTTGGTGAAAATCGTCCCATCCGTTGTTAGCATTTCAGGCTGCTCGGATGGTCTGCCGCAAGTAGAGTGTGTAAATGCGCTCGGTTAGAACCCTTCACAGTAAGTTCTTCAGCGTTCCCGTGCATGCTGAAAGCGCAGTCCCGTGGTGTGGTCGAAGTCCGTCGTCTGCCTCAGCGACATTGCTGGTTCCCGCAGTTTCAACCCAAGGTCCACTGCGCTGGGCCACGTTTACTTTCGTTGGGTGTCAAAGGTGGGGCAGGACTGAAGGACGTGGTCTGTCTGGTGCCTGTGGACCTGTGCCACATGGACTCCCATCCATACCTTCACGATGACATCCTAGAGGATCAAGTTTATATTTCAGTTTTGATCCTGTTTCAGTTATTTCCTTTGTCTTAAACTTCTTGAGTCGCTTTTACAATTATGAGTGGAATTCTGCCCTTTTCTTAACCTCAGTATATTAAGGTCTGATATGTCTAAGTCCCAGTTTGTCGTGGAGGACCCGAAGAAAACGCATTTTCTTCATTAAAGCAGATACCTCAACATATTTTGCCTTTGTTTAGTAGTTGAAACGATTGTATACAGTTGTGGGACTGTTTTGTGATTGGTATGTTTGTATCCATTTGTGGTTATTTTGGTTTTAATATGCGACATCCTGTGTGGAAACAAAAAATGAACTTCGTTGGTTGGACCACGCAGTGTATCATTTTCAGACGAATGGCTGGCAGATAGGCCATTTAACCCCTCTCCTCTCTGTCCAGGACGGGGAAATCGTGATGGTATTGATTAAGTGCACTAAGTTGATGTACTATTAGTCAGGGTTAACACACCAAGGTTATCTTTGCACTCATACACGCATATGCACACTCATGCGCCCATCAATCATTCGCCTCTCTCTGGAATGGGATGTCACGCATTCGTTTCTCTCCTAACACGACTGAGCACCAGAAATACAATTTCTATGCTACTTATAATCAAACATGAAAAATCCAATTACACCAAAATGAACAAATCAACACATGAAAGATCAATACTTCCTAATCCCGGTTATAATAAAATGACTTCTTACCTGGCCAGTTTTCACACACACAACCACGCTTTCACACCACACCACAGTTCTTGAAAAAAGTCTCTTCACGTCTTCTTCAGCACTGCTTGATGGTGATGCCCTTGGTTGACTGCTCCAGGCTTCAGGACTGGTCTTCGTGGTCGTCTCTGGGATCTCGACGTAGAACTCTTCTTCTTCGTCTCTTTCACCCACCTGGGTTCAATTTCAGTTTGTCTGTCTTCACCCACCTCTGGCTTCAAACTTAGTTTTCTTCTCTTCCAGCTTGTCTTTAACCCTACGACTTAGCTGTCTCTTCTATCTCCCAGACCACGTTTCTCTCGACCCTAATGTCCTCCTCACTCTCCTCTCTTCTCTTTCTCTCTCTCCTCTGCCTTCTGTCTCTCTCTCGTGGTGTTATTCTCCTTCACTATATTCTCCCACACATCAGCATTTACACACATCCCTACCTAATTGATAAGCAAACAAACACTTGGCACCAGATGGACATCAAAAATTCCCGCCGACTTCGGAGGCCACTTTAACACAGTAATTATCTTAAAGAGGGCTACGACAACCTCCACGCGCATTCAACCAGCCTGACAATAGAACCAACACAGTGACCCACGCAATACCATCCGAACGAGTCCAAGACTCCTGCTCTCACTGACTGTTTTCACAAGAACCTCCGCTGACTAAGTGTCTAGCGCTCACTTGGAGCGTCGAGGTTGTTGTGGTTACATCCCTTCCCCCTTTCGCTATCGGGCAGGTCCGAACTCTCTGCTACCTTAGGTGCCATCTTCATCTGACCACTTCGTCCTCCTTGACACAGTTCGGCCGTGTGCGATGGGTAAGGTACCCTATTACCTATTTGTATACTACGTACAACGTCCCTTTGCCGCTAAGCGTTTTAATGCCTTTTGTGAGAGGTTTCACGCCCATTGACACTCTCTCTCTCTCTCCTCTCTCTCTCTCTCTCTCTCTCTCTCTCCTTTCTCTCTCTCTCTCTCTCTCCCTCTCTCTCTCCTCTCCTCTCTCTCTCTCTCCTCTCTCTCTCTCTCTCTGTCTCTCTCTCAGCGTGTATGTGCGCATGAGCGCGCGCGCGTGTATGTATGTGTGACTTCGCCCGGGCACACAGGATGATCGTCTGCAGAAAAAAAAAGAACGCGGACGACAGGAGAAAAAGGACAGTCGGGCCAAACGTATGGTGGTCAGACCTAGTCACTGGAACATCATGGCGTGACCACAGGCCAGGACTTCAGAAAAAAGCCCCAAAGCCGAAGGTGTGACAGTGTCCAGCGATTGAACTACGCAACAGGCTTGCATCGGAGCAGAAGTCAGGGAGAGGGGGGGGGTGGATTGGAGGGAGTGGCTTTTTTATTATTAAAAACAGATGATGCAGTCCAAGACACACACACACACACACACACACACACCCCACACAGAATTTACGCTGAGATGGCGGCTGCAAACTGACGACTTTGCCGACGCTTACGCCATAGGGACACGACAGCCACCGAGTCCGACACCAAGCAGCCAGCTGCCAGAGTGTGGTCAGGGAAAGGAGCGCGGAGGGCGTGACGGGGATTTCCCCTGTCGCATTAGCCAGGGTTGTCGAAGCAACAGTACACGGGGCGCACGCAGAGACATGGGGTTCCCCCGTCTTTCTGTGAGCACAGGAGGTCAGTGTGTCGGCAGAGGCGGCCCAAGGCGAGACAACGTGAATGTCTGCACGCTGCAGTGCAGTAGCTTCCATCTGTGGTATTTGTAATACTCCCGTTTTTCTCACCGAGTTCTGTGTGACCTTAAAGGAAAATCCGCTCCACTTGGGCGGTAAAGAGAGAGTATGATCGGTTCCAGAACCGCATGGACAAATTCCAGCGCTCTCTGGACCTGCTCGTAGGCAGCAGCCTCGCCCTCGTAGCCTCGCCGCCGCCGCCGCCGCCGCCCCCCCCCCCCCCCCCCCCCCCCCCCCCCCCCGTTTTAAAACGTAAACGCGCCAAACGATTGCTTGTACGTTGATGCATAGAATTGCAACTGAACTGTCAAATAAATCCAAATTTTAGCCTCATAGCTATGATATGATAATCAATGCTTACGCCATCTCTCAGTAGAAACTTAATTCAAATATGGTGGCATGGAAAATCGCCACCACACGGGTCAGGTCCTAAGCCACACAACACCTCGGAAGAATGACCCACACTACCAAACTCTGGTACTGATAGTTTACAAACGTGCTTTAGTGAACCATTAAAGTACCTTTTTTCTTTACCTTTAATTTTCAAGTTAAATATGTTTTACATAATAAACCCAATAATTGCGTCCAGTATGGCCACCATAGTGGCGAAATTGTCAACGCAACATGAATTAATAGCTTGAAACTGCACAAACTCTTAGATAAACTGATTGAAATTTGTCGTTTCGATAGCAGCTGATAATGTTGATAATCATATTCAAATATCAAGCATTTCAATAGAAAAACAAAATGAACTTCCTGCCCAGTTGCCACGCAAACATTTCGTAGTGATAATATGGCCGCCATTTCCACACAGCTGCCTTTGCTACAACCTATCCTACTCTGTATAACGCATTACGAAGGAGAAAATGTGCAACCAAATTTGACATGTTGGTTGTTAATTTATAAGTCAATGGTTCTTTTAGATATTTAAGCATTAGTGTTTGGATGTGGTCACCATTCAAAATAGCCACCAAAATAATGCTTTCAATGTACTCCAGTACTGCATGTGCGAAGTGTAACCGTTTGAAGCCTCTTTAGTTAGATCAATGAATAGCTAACAGTGTCTCTCAACAGCGTTTAAAGTAATAACCAATTCCAAGATGGCGGCTGTTTGAAGACGGCTACGATAATGGCCCCGTACACGCACCTGGAGAAAAGTCATAAAGCTGTTAAATTTTCAAGGAGGGTGATTTTCAGTAAGAAAAAAAAGCATTTCGCTTATTGATCAGTAAACCCACTTTAAAACATTAAAGAGCCAGTCTGAGCAGTGGAGCGCATCAAGTTGCTAATTGAACAAGCTCGTTTGACGAATTAACCTTTGCAGTCGAACACGATAACATGCATAGTCATGGTTGATGGCACCCTTGATCTTCTTTACGGAAAAAAAACCCTATCGCTGAGTGCTAATCAATCATAAACCAACTACTTCAGTTTTAGACGAAAATGCTCCATAACACACTCAGCATGGATTCTACAAATAATTTCGGTGCCAGTAAAAATGATTTCAGATAGATTATATGGGTTTTCTTTGGTTTGGTTTAGGTTTTTTGTTGCTGTTGTTGTTGCTTGTTCATTGATTTTTTTTTTAAGTGTTAGAGGTGGATCGCCTAAAGTGTGTTGTTAGGGTGGAATAGGGGTGGATAGGAGACTAGATCGGGGAGGGGGGAGGAGACGGGCGGGGGGAAGGGGGTGGGGGATTGAGGGGCGAGCTGCACGGGTTAGCTCAAATTGTCCGGGGAGGGACAGTCTGAGGTGAGGACACGGTGGGCAGAGACCCGTATGTCTGTTTGCTCTCGACATGCTCGAACATGCTCTGCATTTGTAGTGTGCGTCACGCCTATTTTTAGCGCCGCATGGACAAGCATCCCCCACGCGAGTGCTCAGCCGCTGATCTTTCCCATTCAACTTGAGCCGCCTAACTGTGCGGACGCCCTGTTAATTAAAGCAACAACGCCGGAGGTGAAAAAGGCGATTGTTGTTAGCACGCAAGGATTTTTCCTCCCTGGGTGCAAGCCACTGCTATTAAGTCAAACCCGATGTGTACAGCTGCGGGTTTTTTGCTAATGGTTCCTGCTCTTCATATATATCGCAAACTTGGGTTTAACACCACGAGAAAGCCGTCGTCCGGGTCGATGACATGGAATGAAGGCGATGAAAAAGAAGCGGAGGATGCAGATACGTCAAGCGGAGGGTCTTCTTCGACCGATTACCGGCAAAAATGTCCGGCGCTTCCTGCCTGCTGCTGGTAATGCAAAAACAGTCGTGACTGCTTGTGTCCGGTGCTCTGTCTCTCTCCCTGTCTCTCTCTCTGTCTGTCTCTGTCTCTCACCCTGTTTCTCTCTGTCTGTCTGTCTGTCTGTCTGTCTCTCTCTCTCTCTCTCTCTCTCTCTCTCTCTCTCTCTCTCTCTCACACACACACACACACACACACACACACACACACACACACACACACACACACACGCACGAATGCACGCGCGCGCGCACGCACACGCACACACACACACTGTTAATCGTGAAACTTCACATGTTTTCATTTTTGGCATATTTTCTCCAAAAAGAAGGTACGTAAACACATACTCGAGCACCTGCGCTCACACAGACACACGCGTGCACATGTACACGCGCACCTGCGCGCCCGCACACATGCGCGCACGCACGCACGCACATACAAACACACACACACACGAAGGTATGTACGCACGCACGCACGCATGCACACCCGATCAAGAAGTGTGAAACTGCGTACGTTTTCCGTTGTTACTCATTTCCTTTACCAGGAAGGCACTATTTCGCCCACGTGTGTTTGGTGGTTTTTTTTTTCATACAGCAGCAAGAGTACCAAAACAAACAAACAAATAAAAACCACTAAACGAGCCACTTTGAACGAAATTGGGTGGAAAGACGAATTTTATTTTTAGCGGATTCGCACGATACAGAGAGGGACACCAAGATTCGGTAAGTGATATGTTACCGCCTTAAGATACAGTATTGATTTTAACCACGTTTAGTAGAAAGACTACAGAATCAATTTTAACCACATTTAATGGGGAAAAAACTACAGAATTGATCTTAACCACTTTCAGTGGAAGGACTACAGAATCGATTTGATCAATATTCAGTGGAAAGATTGCAGAAGAAATAATGAATTTTAACCACGTGTAGTGGAAAGACTACAGAACCGATTTTAACCACATTTAGTTGAAAGGCTACAGAATCGATTTAAACCACATTCAGTGGAAAGGCTACATTTAGTGGAAAGGCTACAGAATCGACTTTAACCACATTTAGTGGAAAGGCTACAGAATCGATTTAAACCACATTCAGTGGAAAGGCTACAGAGCCGATTTTAACCACATTTAGTGGAAAGGCTACAGAATAGATTTAAACCACATTCAGTGGAAAGACTACAGGACCTGTCTTGACCACATTTAGTGGAAAGACGACAGAACTGATTTTAACCACATTTAGTGGAAAGACAACAGAACTTATATTAACCACATTTAATGGAAAGACTACAGAACCTATTTTAATCACATTTGGTAGAAAGATTGCAGAACCGACGTTGACTGCATTTAGTGGAAATACTACAGAATCGATTTTGACCACATCTAATGGAAAGACTACAGAATCGATGTTAACCACATTTAGTAGAAAGACCGCAGTACCGAATTTAATCACATTTTCTGGAAAGGTAGCTCAGCAAGATTACGTATAAATTGCAATACCTATCTTAACCACATCTGGTGGAGATAACGTTCAGCAAGATTACAAGGAAAAAATAGCTAGTTTAACCGCATCCTGAGGAGAGTTCAGCGAGGTTATGTAAAAACGACACCACCGATTTTAACCGCATTCGATGAAAAGATTACAGATCTGATTTTGAAAACATTCGGTGGAAAGACGACAGAATCGATTTTTTTTTTTTTTTGACACATTTAGTGGAAAGACTACACAACCGGTTTTAACCAGTTTCTGAAAAACCAATAGAACCGATGTTAACCACATTTAGTGAAAAACTACAAAACTGATTTTGACCATATTTAGGGGAAAGACTACAGAGCCGATTGTTACCACATCTAGCGGAAAGATGGGGCATGGGTCGAGGGCGAACACTGATTTTTAATTCAGATCCGAGTCAAAGGGCGCTTCCTGGATCCGTTTGGCCTTGGTGGAGATCTGCTGTATACAGAGGGCTTTACTGTGTTTTAATATTCTTGAGAAATCGTCTAGGGCAACTCAGTATTGTTCCATTGATCGTCACTACTGTTGCTACTGTTTCTAAAAACTACGACAGTCATGGTTTCCCCCACTGCTACTTGCGCCACCACTAAATCTAACGAAACTGTTAATGTTATTAGTATTTATTGTATTCATGGGACCAGTTACGCCACCACTAAATCTAACGAAACTGTTAATGTTATTAGTATTTATTGTATTCATGGGACCAGTTGCGCCACCACTAAATCTAACGAAACTGTTAATGTTATTAGTATTTATTGTATTCATGGGACCAGTTGCGCCACCACTAAATCTAACGAAACTGTTAATGTTATTAGTATTTATTGTATTCATGGGACCAGTTGCGCCACCACTAAATCTAACGAAACTGTTAATGTTATTAGTATTTATTGTATTCATGGGACCAGGTTGATTACTGTTCAGGCAGAAACGCTAGTAACACGGTCACCCTCTCTCTCTCTCTCTCTCTCTCTCTCTCTCTCTCTCTCTCTCTCTCTCCTACTTTCCTTCCTCCCCCCCCCCCCCTCCCTGTCGTTCTCTTTTCGATCCCAAGCGTTTTAACTCAGTTTGTTTATTCATCCATGCGCATTATCCCTCCCGCTTGTCCTTACACTGCCATGCCATCATTCACATTCGGTTCTGGTAACACATACTAGGGAAAACCCCAACAGCGCCATGTTTTGTTCTCTATGCAAACCACCTCATCATTCTCTCTGTTTCTTTTCAGTCAGACGTAGTAGAGGGTGTGTGTGTGTGTGTGTGTGTGTGTGTGTGTGTGTGTGTGTGTGTGTGTGTGTGTGTGTGTGTGTGGCGCGCGCTCATGCGCACATCACGCGCACATCACACGTGTGCATCTTGACAATTGCAGACTCCAGAACTGGAATTTCCATACAAGGAAAGGAGACACCCGTGTTTATCTGTCTGTGGTTTTCATCTGAATGCACTGACATCTCACTGTTTGTACACTAATTTGCCATACATTTCATGCTCTTTATCTTTTACTGCTGGCTGTACAGCTCAAGGAATGTCGGACAAAAAGGGAAAAGGCGGTCTACCTTGCGGGTGCATCAATAATGAAAGAGCGTCCTGAGCACATGCAAAGCTCAAGTGGCGTGGTTGTGTCCCAGTGGCAACATTTCCGACGACTGTGCATTCAGCCACCATGATCATGTAGCATGTAGAAGTGCGACAACGTTTGCTTGAGCCGGCTTGTTGTTTGGGGCTTTCAGATATATACATAGGAACATCCACAATGAATCAGACAGGAAGAAAATACACTCTGGTCTTCTCTTTCAGTTTCTTTTCAATTAAAAGTGAGTGCTGATGTATACTTTTCACTGGTTCTGGATCTTCAGTATAGAATTCTCGTAAAGGACAACGATTTTTACGAAGTGAGATATAACGTGTACCGTTTTCAAACGGGTACTCGTCGGAATTTTTACGAAGATTTCGCTGTTGACTCAAGCTGATGTAACCTCTTCGTCACTGGAGACTGTTGGTGCACTGTGACGGGAACCAAGGTGACTACTGTACCTGTTTAGTCACATATTGGACGCCCATCCCATGTCATTTTTAGCAGCTGCCGAAGTGAGAGTGTGCCGAGTGTGTCTGAGGTTGTGGGGGTTCAGTGTTTGCCCACACTGCTGTTTGACTGTTCTTCGCCAACTTTCAAACGTGTGACTGCTCCGCCCCGAATGTGTAGATGGAAATGCTCTCCGAGGCTTTACCTGGAATACAAGTGTTCGTATTCGTTTTATTTGTTTGTTGATTTATTAGTTTAATTGGTTTCTTGTTGTTTTTGTGTTCATTTATGTGTTAGGCGATTTGATTGTATTGACAATTGTGTTATGACAGGAATGATATCAATGAGTAGTAAAGTTCGTGATATATGTACATTCCTACGATTTGTTAATTTGTTACACTTTTTATTGCATCAATAACAGGTTATGAGCATGAGCAGGCAGGCTTCCTCGCGGTACATTCCACTGTTGATCATATATTTACTCTGCGTTGTAAAACAAAAAGAAAAGAAACTATCCGGCCTGTTTATGGATTATGAAAAGGCATTTAAATACGTAAACACAGCCTTTCATTGACAAAAGCTATTAAGCCCTGGTGTAAATGGTTCATTCGCAACAGTAATGAAAGTCGTGTATAGCAAAGCAAGATCATTTGTTAAATTCGAAAGGCAGTTATTCCCATCATTTCAGTGCTCGATTGGCGTCCGCCGGGAAGAGAACTTGTCACCTGTTATTTGCTGTCTACTTGAACCACATGTAGTCATGTATAGCCGTAGAAATGAGTGGGCTGTGCGTCCTATATAACAAGAGGCTGGAAATCTTGGCAGGGAAACATATAAGGTGCAATGCTAAAAGTGGTTTTCTTTTACGCAGATGGGACAGCCGTAGCATGGCTGCCGGATGTTTTAAATCTAGGTCTGATTGCTGTGAACACTGGGGTGTAAGAATCGATTCAAACAAAATTTGTCGTCTTCTTATGGAGTAAAATGCAAAATTTCCCGAAGTTCTCTTACAACGGAATAATTCTTTGATTTGTCTTTGTTTTCAGTGTTTTGGTGTCTACTTTAATTACAACATTTAGCCCAGAAATGCCTTCATTACAAAGCACCACGAGCTATCTTAATATTTTAAGAAAAGCTATTTTAAAAATACAGTTGTTAGACATAAAAGTAGAACTTTCTGACAAAGTAATTGTTCCGATATTACTGAATGGCGAGATATGGTACCCTGTCGGACTAATTTAGCAACGAAGTGACCGCTTTGTTTCTTCAAGATTACATCAAAATTGAATAAATTTGCACCAGGCTGTATGGTATATGGAGAACTGGGATAGTATCAATTGGAAATACACAGAAAAAGTAAAATGCTTTTTTTTTTGTTCCATGTGGTCACTGAAATGAATCAAAATAAACTTTTTTTTGAATGGTGTACTTTATTTCAGTCGTTTTATCCTACTTTGACATAACAACCTTGTTTTAAGTGATTTACGGATTCAGCAATTCCACTCCAATGTTTCACAAAACTGGCCCAAATGTAAGGTCGCTCAGGCACTAAAATATCAAAACATAAAGTATTTCGGACTTGAGCGGGAAACAAAAAATGAAGTAAGTATATGTCAAGATACCTTTCCCTTTGAAAATTATCGCAGATGTTGACCAGAATTATCTGCCTGTGTCCTAGCTTGGCTCAGGACGCTGTCATAAGCCTCCTATTCAAATGGGGAGAATCTGAATATCCGGTATGAGGAAAGATTCGTTTAAAGTGGATCGCCGTGATGTGTCTGATAGCGTCTATTTCATCTCCGCGTAGATCGAGAGTAAGGAAGAAAAAGATACACCCGAAGGTACGGGTAGGACCCAAAGAAGAAATATTGGATTATGTTGTTTGCTCTTATATAGTCTGTTGTGATAATTTGTTGCCCAAGAGCCCCAAACGGGTTTTTTTTCACTTCTTTTTTTAATCTACAGAATGCGGGTCGTTTCATTTTCGTTCGTCGTTTAAACCGATCTATTTTGCCCTTTGTATTGTGCGCGTTGCTCAACTGATCAATCTGTATTAGAGTAGAGAGTAATAATCTAAATCTCACGTGGGGAAGGTTTTGTGTCATTGGAATCAGTTACATGTACCCCGATGGGTTTTTAAGAAATTACATTTTTTTAAAAAGTCTTGTTTGCTTCTTGTCTTGTTGAATCATTTAGTATAATGTTGACATTACTACCCGTTGTCGGTGGTTCCAAACTAGTCATTCTAATCAGCTCCAGATGAACAGAGCCAAAACGATCCTCATTCCATATTTTCTGCTGCATCAAATGCAGCAGATTGTTGCTAACCGTTACTACTGTAAAGACATTTAAGAAAAACCTTGTATTAAGCTTTAGAGCCTGCCTACATGAATATTATCTCATCGGATGTTTAGAAAAATCGGTCAGTACATGGTTGCCACATAGCTGTTTGGCTGGATGATATTTTCTTTGCGTGTGGATGCAGCAAAATCAAGACAAGGCAAAAATAACGAAGAACAAAACTCCTTGAGGTTTAAATTTTAGGTGTGTTTGTTTTTTGTTTGTTTGTTTGTTTTCTTTGCTTCGTAGGTCTTGGCATCTGGAAATCTGTTCCGTTTTGTTTTATGTGTCTATTTGCATGTTGGCTGCACATCTGATATGACAATACTCGACGTCACGTATCTTACATATCACAAAACACACGACATGAGATTAATAACATATATTATGATACATCATAAGACATCATACAGTACACACGAAATCACGCATTACGCACATCAGACATATCGCATGACGTCATACTTAAATACATAACAAGAGTTCGTTGTAGATCCTGTGGTAGGTGTTCGGCTTGCAAACGACAAAATACACCGGGCGGTATTGAAAAGAAGAGGGGCCTTTTATTTACAAACGTTGAAGAATATAGGAACAAAAAAGAATCCACTGACCTTCAGGTTCAATACGTCGTACAGGAACTCAATCGTAGGCCTACATGCAGCAGGCAATATTCTACTAATTGCAGCTTTTCATTGACTAGACTCAAACTCGGTGAAGACTCGACCACTTTTATGCTCGACAATGACCAGAACTCTTCAAAAAATCTCTCTCTCTCTCTCTCTCTCTCTCTCTCTTAGTGGCACAGCTCTTATTCTTTTATATGCTATCTAAAGAATATTCTCGAACATGCTCGATTATTCTTTTCTAGAATATTATGCATATCAGTAAGCTTAACCAATGAAATCATGACGTATGCGAATGTAATTCGGTCAGCTTCTACAACATTCTCGAACCTTCGGTAATGCACTAGCAACTTACGGAAACCTGGTGAACACTCTAACATAATCTTGAATATTCCACTCGCATTATCAGCCGATCCAAAAACAATACTGAACAATTAGGCATACGTTCACTTTCCAAATGTTTTAAATAAATCAACAATAGCACTACACTGACCGAAAATACAAAGATTTAAAAGCGATAAATAAAAGGAGGCTTGCAACTCATTATTGCTATGACGTCTTTCGCAAAAGTTCCTCCTCTCTTGTCTCCCTTTTAAATTGTAACACATTGCATTCAATACAAAGATTACACGGCATTACAAGTAACTTATATTAGACATATTGCCCGACACTGGACATATCAAATCGCATCATACGCATTACTTAACATTACATCACACATCACGCATATCACACGACATCGTTCATATCAAACGGCATTACACATATCATACGGGATACACGTTTCGCTTGACAGTATGTCGCATATTGCTCGACACACACATCACACATATCACACGACATCACACATATCACAGGACATCTGATGTGTGTTGCTCTCTGCACAGGTATTGTATCAGGGAAGCGTGGAAGCACAGCAATCTCGCCGTCTGTTCCTGATCTCCCCATATAGCATTTCTCGTAGAGATAGAGAATCTCTCTCTCTCTCTCTCTCTCTCTCTCTCTCTCTCTCTCTCTCTCTCTCTCTCAATGATTTGCTTGTGAAAAGACAACCAAAAAAATGAAATAAAATAAAATAACTCGATCACAAAAGATACACTTTGATCATTTTTAAGAAGAAGAAGAAAGCCGTCCTGGCCTTTTCTCACGCGAGACGAGAAAGCGTTACAGGGGAACCACCTCGCTTTCTTGCAGTATTTCATTTTCTGGCGAAGTGCGACAAAGCGTGGAAGTGGAGAAGGGGAGGTGTGTGTGGGGTGGGGGGGGGGGGGTGCTTATTTGTCTAAATGTACACGGAAGCGTGAGATTCCGAGAAAGCGAAGGATAAACATCCCATGAACTTGCGGACGACATAGACACGGTGTCAACCTCGGGTGATGTCAGTGGAGGAAGGACTAGCGCACAGCCCAAACACACTCACAGCTTGCTTACAATCTCATTCATATATCATGCATTCGTCACATCAAACCACTAGTAAAGTCTATAACTTTACTATACATGATCATAGAAAGAACATCAATGCATATAGAATCAAACAAAATAAAACATTCTCTCTTTCCTTGAACTTCACAAAATCATTTATCTAAAACATCATTAACTAACCCGGGTATAAATAGATTTCTACTTTACCTGGCCAGGTGATCTTAACTATTCACGAATCACTGTCTTTTCTTTTCTTTCTTTTTCTTTTCACTGTCACTTCCACAACACGACACAACTGCTGGCACTGGTTTTGGTCTGATGGCGCCTGGTCAGGTGAGACTGTTGGCGTTGGTCTGTGGTTCTGCTTGCGAAGTGACGCTGCCAGGTATGAGGTCGAACCCCCGGTTAGGTTTAGAACAGTGACTATCAACATCGATCTGTTCTCCTTTCTTTCTTCCTGCATTAAACGCATTGCACTCTCTCTCTCTCTCTTCTAGTTGCTCTTATCAAATGGACATGGTTGCTTTTCTTTTCTTTTTTTTTTCTTTTCTTTCTTTTCTTCTTCATGAATTAGCAACTATCTCTCTCTCTCCACATCTCTCCTCAGTCCTTCCTCTGCAGGCTATCCCATGCTAATCTCTCAACTTGGTTCTCTTCTCTCCTCCCCTCATCTCTCTGCTTTTCTCTCAAGCAGACCTAGAACCTCTCCCTCTCTCTGTCTCTCTGTTCGTTCTTCCCCTCGTTCCCCAGTTCTCTCACCCTCACATTCTTCTTATTCGTTCCGATCTGTCCAAAACGGGCGAGTACCATTGGTCAGTATTTTTACCCCTGACACCCCGAAGTTGTCTCCCTCTAATTCCATGGATATTCACATCACGACAGTCCCGTCTACACGCCTTACTCTCTGTGGTGGTCAATTGGTCTTTTAATTGATTAGCTAGATTTCACCCCACCACACACTACCTTCCCCCCTCTTCTTTCCGGCGACGTCGTAAATTGGCTAGATGAGTCTGGGTAGGCGCCAAGACGTCTGGTAACAATGACGTTGGTTCCACAAATTGGCCGGATGAGTTTGAGCAAGGCGCTACGACTCGTCTCGCTAGACATCGAGGCGTCGGTCAAAGCCGCTTAGTCGTCTGGCGGGACAGAACGTCTCTGTGGAGCCTCTCCCCTCTGCTTAATTGGCCGGACCCGACCTATGGCCCCGTCTTTCTGGCGCCTAGAATGTTTGAGTTTGGACTTATGTCCAGTTGGAGTGGCGAGGACTGACCACACTTCGGTTGTGCTGAATTTTGACCGTGACAATTTCCCCCTTGCAAAAGACTATGCACCGCATTGTCTCAAAACAACGGTACAAAAAAGACAACAACCGAATTTGCTGACACACAGCTACACGCGCAAAGTTATAAAAAAAATACTTTACAACAACGGTTTATAAGTTATAATATATCATTAGTGAATACCACTCCAAATGAGTTATCATTGACGTGCGCTCTTGCGTTATTTCAACTCATTTTATAACGACCTCTGTGCGCACCTATGCAATCCCCCTACCTGCGGATTTGCCATATCTTCTCTTCACAATTCTTATGAAAAGCACAATATAATATGATCACGATCCATGACACTTCACTGAGGAATCTCCATCCTCACTTATTGCAAATAATGCATCACTACACAAGCGACTGTATGCTCCAAGCATAACTACATTCCACATGAACAAGTCTCACAAAGAAAATATGAACAAGTCTCACACACAAAAAATATGAACATAGCCAACTGGGAATGAACCCATATCCAATCAACATAACTGGAATCAACACATATTATCAACAATGCACCCCGGATATGACTGACTTCCTCTGAGTTGCAGCTTGCTAGACTACACGGCTTAAATAGTCAGCTCCGACATTCTGTCGACCGGGAATGTACTGCACTCGGTACCTGTAGGGCTGCAGTGCATTGCCCAACGCAGAACTCTGCTGTTTTTCAACTGCGCCTCCTGCAGGAATTTGAGTGGTTGATGATCCGTCTCGATCACGAACTCTTTCCCATACAAGTATTTGTGGAATTTCTGCACGGCCCCACACGACGCTAAACACTCCTTCTCCACCGTTGCGTACCCTTCTTCACACTTTGTCAACTTCCTGCTAGCATATCTCACAGGAAACTCGACCTCTTCATGCTCCTGCAACAATACTGCACCTATCCCACCGCCTGATGCATCTGTCCGCAACAAAAATGGTTTGGACATATCTGGTAGCTTCAAGATGGGCGGGAACCTAGTCTTTCTAATACCGTCTGCAGTGCTTGCTCTGCAGCGTCTGACCACTCGACCACTGCCGGTTTCCCTGCCTTGACCAAATCACTGAGAGGACTCGTGATTGCAGCAAAATTTGGGACAAAACTCCCTATAGAACCAATAAAACCTAGCAGACTCCTGACTTCTGTTTTGGTCTTTGGTCTCTCTGAATTCATCATTCTCCACCTTTCCTCTTTCCGGCTGCTTTGTGTCGCCTCCGACAACAAAACCTAGGAACTCCAGGCTTGGAAAGCCAACCTGGCACTTTGTTGGTCTGGCTGTGAGATTGGCTTGTCTCAACCTCTCCAAGACTGCTCCTAGCTGCCTCATATGCTCCTCCCATGTCTCGGATGCTATCAGAATGTCATCCATGAAATTCACACACCTTCCAATCCCGTCAATAGCTTCCTCATCATTCGAGAGAAGACTGCAGGTGCGTTGACCATCCCAAAAGGAGTACTCGCCACTGGTATAGCCCCATATGAGTGGAGAATGCTGTGACTTCCTTTGAGTCCTCACTCAAGGCTATTTGCCAGTAACCCTACTCAGATCGATCCTGGTGAAATACTGGCTCTTGCTTGTGGCGATCTGAGCGAACAGGTCTTCCATGTTGGGTATGACCTCTGCATCGACCTTGGTGACACTGTTCAGACGTCTATAGTCGACACAGAATCGATGCTCACCTGACTTTTTCCTCACTAAGACGACGGGTGCACTATATGATGATTTGGACGGTTCAATCACCCCAAGGTCCAACATCTTTTCTACCTCTCCTCGATCACTTGCTTGGTGGCATATGGGATCGGTTAGGCTTTCACATGTACGGGTTTCTGTGATGTCAACTCCACCGTACATGTCTCTAGAGTTGTCCTGCCTGGTTTTTCAGTCAGGAACCCCTATACTGTTCTAGGAGCCCACTAACTTCCCCCTGTCTCCTACTGCCTAGCCCTTCATACAGTGACACATCCCTGTATGACTCTTCTCCTGGAAACTCAGGCAACAAAATCTCCCCTTCTTCTGCTGGGTCTCCTTCACCTCCATCAATGATTGCTGCTGCGCCTATGTGCTGAGTCTCCCGCTGAATATATTTGCGGAGTAGATTTGCATGGAAAAGTTTTGGTTTCCCATTCACATCGATTCGGTAGTCCTGATCTACCTTTTCAATGATGGTGAATGGTCCCTTCCAATGCATCAGCAGCTTGTTGTGATCCGTGGGAAGCAGTAACAGGACTTGATCTCCACCTTGAGGAATTGCTTCCTCACCTTCCTGTCATACTGCTTCTTCTGGACGACCCTAGCCTCCTGCAAACTCTCCCTTGCGACCTTACATGTCTCCTCGAGCCTATTGCGTAGGTCCACCACATACTGATAGGTGGTTTTGACCTCTTCTGACTCCTGTTCTCCGGACCACAGCTCTTTGAGAATGCACACCGGTCCCCGAACTGTCCGCCATACAGCAGCTCAAATGGCGAAAGCCTGTGCTTTCCTGAGGGGCTTCTCTGTAGGCAAACAGTGCCGCTGGAATGTAGCGGTCCCAATCTGCTGGCCTTTCCTCACAGAGCTTCTTAAGATGCCCTTCAGCACACCGTTGAATCTTTCCACCAAGCCATTGCATTGTGGATGGTATGGGGTAGTGAGCAGCTGTGTGATCCCTGCAGCCTGTTGACCTCCCTCATCACGCCTGAGGTGAACGTGACCCCCTTGTCACTGAGAATTTGTGCTGGCACACCCACGCGAGAGAAGATGTCTACCAGCCTTCAGCGACCTGTTGCGTATCTACGCCTTTCAATGCAACCCGCTTCTGGGTATCTGGTCGCGTAGTCCACCAGCGTCAACACATACCTGTGCCCGCCTTTGGAACAGGCGCGATTGGGCCAATCAGATCAACAGCCACTCTCCTGAACGGTGTGTCAATTAAAGGGGGATGTTTAAGAGGCGCCTTCTCTTCACCCTCTTGTGGCTGACCTTTGACACACATCACATGACATGCAGAACCGCTTTATGTCTGCCATTGCTCCTGGCCAATGAAAGTCATCAAAGACTCGGTTCGCTGTTTTGCTGGTGCCGAGATGACCCGCCATGAGCGACTCGTGACCCCACTGACATGACAGTGTCACGATAACATGCTGGTACCTCTAACTGAGTGGTCACCTTACCTGTCTTCCCCTTGGTGAACACTCGGTACAACAGCCCGCCTTTCACAAGAAATTCTGTCTCACCTCCTCTAACCTCTGTTTCTCTCCACCTCTTGCCAACTCCCAAGACTTCACGAGCGAAGGGTCTTGTTCCTGTGCAGCCCTAAACTCATCAGGCGACACGTCTATGCCCGACTTCCTTCCTGGAACAACTAACGGTTTAACAACCTTTTCCTCCTTCTTGCTCCGTGTTTGAACTGCTGCCCCTGTAGCAGTCAACAACTCAGGATCCCCTGGATCCCTTGCACCTGGAATATTTCCAATGATCAAATCATGAAGGGGTTTCTCCATCACCAACGCAGACAACTCGCCTGAGAAGTAAGGGGTTACGTACTTCTATCTTAGCAACTGGAAACTCCCTCACAGTGCCATCGATTAGAGTACAGGTCTGGATTTGCCCTGTCAAATCCCCTTTATCGACCAGCGTTGTTCGTACTACACCGCATGAACACCAGTGTCTCGTAACACTTTCACCCTCTGCTGGCCAATCCACCCTTCTTCCACTGGTAACGAACCACTCAGCCTAGTGCCCTCCATCCCTGACACTGACTGCTGCCCAGTGCTAGCCATACGGCTGCACTCCACCCTCTTCAGACTGAATCCCTTTTGGTTCCACTGCGGGTCGTTTCCCTTGACGACCCTTATCCACCTCTTGCAAGGCTGCTGCCTTCTGGAACCTCATGCGACAATCCCTCGCCACATGTCCCTTCTTGTGACAAATGAAACACCTAATTTCCCTTTGCCCTTCCTTCTGCCCCACCACTGGGTTTGCAGACTTTGCAGAAAACTCCCCTAGTCTCCTTGCACTCTTCTCACCTGTGCCTAGCACCTGTTTCTCCTGCACCTTCGTGCCCAAACGTGCCTCTCTATACACCTCTGCGAACTTCAACAACTCTCCTGCTGTCTCTGGCTGTCTCTCTTTCAAATGTATGGTTAGCTCAGGGCCGCAACCTGACAAAATCTGTTCTTTCATAACTAGCTCTTTCAACTCAGCGAACTCCTTTTTCGTACCACTCAACTCTAACCATTTCTCAAAATAGTGATCTAGACGTGCACCAAACTGAGTGTACGTCTCACCTGCTTGTAATTTAGCTGAACGAAATTTCTTCCTGAATCCTTCCTCTGTGAGGTCAAATCCCTTCATCAATGATTCCTTCACAGCACCAAATCAGATTGGGTGTCTGCTGGCAATGCAGTGAAAATCTGTAATGCCTTACCCGTCAATAGCGCTGACAAAAATGACTGCCCACTCTTCTGGAGCCAACCTGACTGGTCGCAAACGTTTCGAAACGACTGATGTATGCATCAATCGAATCGGTTCCTTCGAGAATTTTGGCAACTTGGGTCGGGGAGCATAGCTGCGCACAGAGTCACTGGAAACTGAACTCCCATCCTCGGTGGTCTCCCTTTGTATCCTTACTTTCTCTAACTCTATTGAATCTTTAAATTTTCTGTTTCCTGCGTTGCCCTTATTCTTTCTGTTTCCTGCGTTTGCCTTATTCTCTCTGTTTCCTGCGTTGCGCTAGCTTTAGTCCTTTCCTGCTCTGCTAATGCTATCATCTAACGGCAACACGGCGTCTTTCGCGCGTTCATCTCTTTCCATCTTTTGTTGGTTTTCAACGAATGCTCGCAACTCTTCTCCCGAATAGCCTAAATCACGAGCGACGCTCACAAGTTGTTCAATAGGGGTGTTCTTTTCTTCCGCCATTAGTAATCTCTTTCTTCTTTTTTTTTGAACAAGATTTTATAACTACGACAGCCAAACTGGTGGTTACCGACACGAGTGACGTAATAGCACAATCCTATGAATGATAATATTAGCTTGGGACAACGTAGTTAGTTTTATAAGACGCCCAGCGCCTGACCCAACTATGAGAGCGAATTATAGGCAATCTGTGCGAAATGAGTACTCTGGGGCTGAAATGCCAAGCCTAGTATTAACTATCTTGGAAGCAATGCCAAGCCTAGTATTTAACTATCTTGGGAACATACAGTAAGACAACCCCTGTCTTAGGTTACAACACTTGAATCCCACCCAGCTTCCTCTCTGAGAAGTTGAACAATTATAATAAATGGGCCAGAATATCCTGGCAGGCTCGCCAATAAATTGTCAACCTCGGGTGATGTCAGTGGAGGAAGGACTAGCGCACAGCCCAAACACACTCACAGCTTGCTTACAATCTCATTCATATATCATGCATTCGTCACATCAAACCACTAGTAAAGTCTATAACTTTACTATACATGATCATAGAAAGAACATCAATGCATATAGAATCAAACAAAATAAAACATTCTCTCTTTCCTTGAACTTCACAAAATCATTTATCTAAAAACATCATTAACTAACCCGGGTATAAATAGATTTCTACTTTACCTGGCCAGGTGATCTTAACTATTCACGAATCACTGTCTTTTCTTTTCTTTTCTTTTTCTTTTCACTGTCACTTCCACAACACGACACAACTGCTGGCACTGGTTTTGGTCTGATGGCGCCTGGTCAGGTGAGACTGTTGGCGTTGGTCTGTGGTTCTGCTTGGCGAAGTGACGCTGCCAGGTATGAGGTCGAACCCCCGGTTAGGTTAGAACAGTGACTATCAACATCGATCTGTTCTCCTTTCTTTCTTCCTGCATTAACGCATTGCACTCTCTCTCTCTCTCTTCTAGTCTGCTCTTATCAAATGGACATGGTTGCTTTTCTTTTCTTTTTTTTTTCTTTTCTTTCTTTTCTTCTTCATGAATTAGCAACTATCTCTCTCTCTCACATCTCTCCTCAGTCCTTCCTCTGCAGACTATCCCATGCTAATCTCTCAACTTGGTTCTCTTCTCTCCTCCCCTCATCTCTCTGCTTTTCTCTCAAGCAGACCTAGAACCTCTCCCTCTCTCTGTCTCTCTGTTCGTTCTTCCCCTCGTTCCCCAGTTCTCTCACCCTCACATTCTTCTTATTCGTTCCGATCTGTCCAAAACGGGCGAGTACCATTGGTCAGTATTTTTACCCTGACACCCGAAGTTGTCTCCTCTAATTCCATTGGATATTCACATCACGACAGTCCCGTCTACACGCCTTACTCTCTGTGGTGGTCAATTGGTCATTTAATTGATTAGCTAGATTTCACCCCACCACACACTACCTTCCCCCCTCTTCTTTCCGGCGACGTCGTAAATTGGCTAGATGAGTCTGGGTAGGCGCCAAGACGTCTGAGTAACAATGACGTTGGTTCCACAAATTGGCCGGATGAGTTTGAGCAAGGCGCTACGACTCGTCTCGCTAGACATCGAGGCGTCGGTCAAAGCCGCTTAGTCGTCTGGCGGGACAGAACGTCTCTGTGGAGCCTCTCCCCTCTGCTTAATTGGCCGGACCCGACCTATGGCCCCGTCTTTCTGGCGCCTAGAATGTTTGAGTTTGGACTTATGTCCAGTTGGAGTGGCCGAGGACTGACCACACTTCGGTTGTGCTGAATTTTGACCGTGACACACGGATTGATCACAAGCATGGAGGTGGAATGAATAGTGAGTGTGGGGTCACCCCGAGAGCAAGGCACGAAGGTGCACCAAACTTAAAACACATATTTCCAGGCGGAATCGAACTCACGACCCCCACAAGCCCGCAGTCCGTCACGGGGAGGCACCGCACTGCCAGTGAGTCGGTCGGCCACTCGACCACAAGTGAGTGGTTCGTGAATATTGAATGGTTGGTAAGCCCGTTTACCGCAAATCCCTGAGTGGTGTGCTCTCTCTCTCTCTCTTTTCTCTCTCCTGTGCAAACAAACGAGAACTCAAGTTATGGACTGACCAACTGGCGTGAATGACCCTCCGGGCATGACTGGCGAGTTTATCTTTGGGACCCCGTTGTCTTCATCTGCCCGATGGCTAGCTGTTACAGTGCGTTGAGAGACTGGACTCGCCTCTGACCTCCGGCAGTCAGCTGATTGAAGGCCGTAACAGTTGAGCTGTGCCAAATAAATAAACAGGGGAGAAAGTGGTGATGACGAGTGTGACTCACAGGTAGGGAACTCCGGGATGCTCGGGTTATAAATAGTGCTGACGAATGTGGCTCGTGGTTGTAGATGTCAATATTGGTTCGGAAATTCCAAACCGGTTTTTAAACGGCGGGGATTTTAAAAGCCGTAGTGCTAACATTTATTGTTCATGTGTTTGAATGCTGTCCGAGCTTCTACTGATACACGACCACACACTCTCAAATACACAATCGCGCGTGCACGCACGCACACACGCACACACACACACACACACACACACACACACACACACACACACACACATGCAGGCGCGCGCGCACTCATACTCACACACACACACACACACACACACACACACACACACACACACACACACACACACACATAAACGTATCGAAAAACATTGCATAACTTTAACTCTAGTCCACGATAAAGTGTGTGACTGTGTCTGTGTGTGTGTGAATAAACAAACATGCTGGAGTCGTCAATAAAAGACTGTATGTCTTAGATTTCTCTTTTTTGCAAATATACCTTATTACGAAAACAGAATGCAAAACGTAACGTTCAGAATCGAATTCCGCGTATGGGCGGCCTCCTTTTAAGTGTATCACAAATTTGTATATATTCAGTACTCTCTAAACTGGTGGTAAGTTTAATATGTTTCCTTTGCACACGTGTACACATACAATGTTGGATCAATTCTACAGCAGCCTGAATTCAAACATCCAAAACCATTCTAATCTTTTTTAGTTTGTATTTTTCATTATCGATAGCCATAGAAACTGTTGTTGTTTTTTCAAATATGATGTTAGCTGTTGGAGTCAGAGTCGGAACTGTAGCAAGATAATATAACTGTCAGCTGTAGCATGCCAAACGGGGTGGAAATACCCATGTTATGTCCCTCCTCCGTCCCCTGTCCCCTTACGCCCATCTCTGCTGACACTCGCGATCTGAGAATTACATCACATTTGTTTTCCAGATAGCTCCACTCGCGCATTCTACCACCAGTGTCAACTACCTGTTCACGTCACTGGTGGGTTTCCCCGTATTGTTCGAACTTCTGTGCCCCGAGAGCTGTCCCTTCACTTCCGGTCATGTGCCCCCCCGTTCGACCTCTCCCCGTCTCGTCTATAAGAAGGGTGTCATTGCCCTCATGTTTAGTTTAATTGTGTCCCATCAGCGGTGACGTGTACCTAACGCGGAAAACGGGTGGTGAAAACGTGGGGTCGACGTTTTAACGGCAGAACATCGGGACAGAAAGGCTGATCCGAACACGTTACCTTTCTGCTAATTGAAGCCTACCTGTCTGCTGTTTATTAGAGTTGTGTTTTCTAAACCACCTTTCATCCATTCATACCTATCGGCGCTTTCTCTGAGTTGAGTTTCAATGCGCATTTCACCCATGGCATCCGGGAGTCAGGATCATTTGTTGAAGTTTGATGTACTGGACATTGAGGCGCAAACACAGCGTGGAGACGACACAGGCGGCCCCTGCTGGAAGAGAGGAGGAAGACGACAGCCGCCATGCCGCAGGAGTCCCCGCCACGTTGATCTCTATGGGTTGACAGGCTTGTTGTTTGACGTGATGGTGTGGTCGTTGCTGTTGAAGTCGCCGCTGGGCGTGTTTTTCAGGATCCGACGTCGGTGCGAGGAGATCTTGCACACCAAGCCTATGCTCCTCTTCATCGTCCTCCTCAACGTCATCGACTGTCTGCTGGTCATTGGCGAGCTGACGCTGGACTTCCATCACCTGTCCCGTAAGTCCTTCCCTCGCTTCATTGTCTGGTCTGCCTGTTTGTCTGTCAGTCTGTCTCTCTGTCTGTGTGTATGTATGAATGTATCTGGCTGCATACTCTGAAATAATTATTGTTGTTTTCATTAATGTTATTATTATTAGCATGATTTTTAGCATTATCATCATGATTACTATTTTAACTGGCAGTGCCTCCCTCCCAACGGCCTCGTTTTCATTCAACGCCAATCTTGCACCGAATTCGGGAAGACAAGTGACTGTTCGTTCTTCGTTTTCACAGTCCTAAATGTTGTTTATCTTGCCTGAAGCCGACTTAAGAGGTCGAAACGGTCTTGTTTTGTCTTGTGGTTTGTCCGTGTATTCTGGCCGATTAACTATCTTTTCCTTTTTGAATTTGTTCCAATTTTCCGCCTGCAGTCGCCTCACTTTGAAGCTAACTGAAAAAGATTGAATCAGTCAATATGCTGTTTGAACTATCTTTTTTTTCCGTGAGTAAATTGCGAACAAAGCAATCGCTTGAATTAATTTGAGTGTTTCTTTCAGCAATCAAACGCTCTTGTCCGTAAGACTTTTATATTATTCAAATCAACGTAAATCGCTTGAGTTTAAATTGTGTTGATGCTCCTGTGTCGGTATAGCCTCTTGACGATGTTGATGTTTACTAAAAATGTGAAAGAACGTGCATGCATATTTGTAAATGATTCGAATTACGCAAGTCCATGGAGATGTTAGAAATACAGATCTTAAGTTTCACATGGTCGGCTTACACAAATTTCACTCTTGGTTAGCAAAAGATCTTTGCGATCATCCAATGGATAGCAATCGTTGCGTGATCGTTTCTTTATTTAAAAAAACAAACAAACAAACAAGCAAAACGGGAAATCCGCCTCAGTACCCCCCACCTCCACCTCGGTGCCCTCCCTCACTCCCCTTCCTTTACCCCCCTCACTCTCTGTCTCTGTTGTCTGTCTCTCTCTCTCTCTCTCTCTCTCTCTCTCTCTCTCTCTCTCTCTCTCTCTCTCTCTCCTCTCTCTCTCTCTGTCTGTCTGTCTGTCCATATTATCCCCAAAATAGAATAACATTAAAAATGGACACAATCGCAATGACAAAAGTGTTTATAATGAGAGCAATAGTAATGCAAGACAACAAAAACAACGTAACTCCAAAAACCATTCTAAAGAAATGAGGAGTTAATGTGGGCTTTTCATCACAGAAGGACTGGGGGAGTGGAGGGGGCAAGGGGCGGGAGACGGGAGGTGGGCGTTGAGAATGTACCGGAAAAAAAAATTCAAACAAAATCGAAATCGTATTGGCTTTGTCCAAATAAGATAGTAAATCCGGGTATTGCCAACATCTGGCCCTCCCTCCCAGCCCGTCCAATTTCGTCTCCCTCCTATTCCTTCTCCTGTCGTTTCCCCATCCCACCCGTCTTGTTCCCTCTCCTCCCCCCTTTTTTATACTCCCAGTTCTAATAGAACAGGGAGTACTTTAGAATGGGAACGAAGAAATGCTGTCTGTGTGTCTGTCTGTCCGTCCGTGGTCAAAATGTGTTCCACTCGCTCCAGACAAAACTACTGGGCCGATCTTTCTGAAAATGTGTAGGTATGTTCATTATGGGTCAAGGATGATGCCCGATCTGTTATTTTACCGTTACAGCCGTTACTAATGGCCATAACGGCCCATAACGGTTTTCCTTCTTTGTGGAATATCTCAAAAAGTACTTGGCCAATCTCTCTGAAAATTTGTCGGCATGTTCATTATGTGTCACGGATGATGCCCGATGTGTTATTTTACCGTTGTAGCCGTTACTAACGGCCATACCGGCCCATAACGGTTTTCCTTCTTTATGGAATATCTCAGAAAGTACTTGGCAGATCTTTCTGAAAATTTGTAGGCGTGTTCATTATGGGTTACGGATCATGCCCGATGTGTTATTTTACTGTTATAGCCGTTACGGCCATAACGGCCCATAACGGTTTTCCTTCTTTATGGAATATCTCATAAAGTACTCGGCCGATCTTTCTGAAAATGTGTTGGTATGTTCATTATGGGTCACGGATGATGCCCGATGTGTTAATTTACCGTTGTAGCCGTTACGAACGGCTATAACGGCCCCTTATTGTTATAGTCGTTACTAACGGCTATAACGGCCCATAACGGTTTTTCTCTCTTTATGGAATATCTTAGAAAGTATTTGGCCGATCTTTCTGAAAATGTGTAGGTGTGTTTATTGTGGGTCACGGATGATGCCCAATGTGTTAATTTACCGATATAGCCGTTACTAACGGCTATAACGGCCCATAACAATTTTCTTCTTATGGAAAATCTCAGAAAGTACATGGCCGATCTTTCTGAAAATTTGTAGGTATGTTCATTATGGATCACAGATGATGACCGATGTTTACCAGAATAGCCGTTACTAGCGGCTATAACGGGCCAAAACGGTTTTTTCCTGTTTATGGAATATCTCATGCGTATTCAAGATAAACTGGGAGTACGTTTATATGCTTTGCATCTTGTTCACTTTTGCCAATTGAGATCGGGTGTCAAGGTGCGTTGCCTCCACAGAGCCTGTTCTCGCACTCCCTACCCTCCTCACCTGCTGAGCAAAGTTTCGGATTGTTGAACAGAGGACCTGCTTTGTGTCCCACACCTTTTAACAAACGCACGCGCGCGCGCACGCACACACACACACACACACACACACACACACACACACACACACACACACACACACACACACACACACACAGATACACACACACACACACACACACACACACACACACACACACACACACACACACACACACATACACACACACACACACACGCACGCACAGCTGCAATTTGCCTCGGTAGATTCCGTCTTCAGAGATTGGAGGGGAGGTACGTTCATATGCATAGAAACAGAGAAGAAGAGGTGGCGATAAATGCTGTCTATTATCAATATAGATAGATACGTAGATAGATAATAAGACAGAGGGAGAGGGGGGAAAGAGAGAGAAGAGATAGAGTGAGACAGCCAGAAAGACAGACAGACAGACAGAGAAGGATCGCTGGGTCGTCCTGAATAACAAACAACATAATAATAACCACAGAACAACAAAACAACAAACAAGACCACAACACCGCCTTGATGCGACCCACCGCTATCTGCTGGGCTACAAACCAGCCTGAACAGAAACCGAACACTTGCCACGATACTGATGCCAATGTGTCAGTGGCCCTGCCATTGTCCACAGACCGCTTCCTCGCCCGGACCAAGTACACGGAGGAGTTCCTGGACAAGATGAAGGGCGGCCCTCGCCGCAGCTGGACGACGTGCACGGCGTGTACGACGAGGACCTGACCCGGCTCTTCGACCACTTCTTGCGCAGCTTCGTCTTCTGGAACGCCTCCACTTACTCCCAGGACCAGCTGGTGGCCGACTGCCAGCCCTTCGTGGCCTACAACTCCAGGTCAGGAAGAGTCGGGAAGGGGAGTGGGGGGGGGGGGGCTGTTTGTAAGTCACGTGACTTAGGGGCGCAAGTGCGTGTTATGTTTATATTATATGGAAGCATGTTTGCGCGCTCACACATATCCACGCATGCCCTCGGGCACACGCACGCACGCACGCGCGCGCGCACACACACACACACACACACACACACACACACACACACACACACACACACACACACACATATGCGCGCGCATACACGAAATGTTTGCTGTCTGTGAAACATAATTGTAAAGTACTACTACGTTAAAAAACCGACCTTTTTTTTGATTTCCATTGGTTTTGTTTTGTTAAAACGACAACAAATTTGAGAAAGCACACAGACTCTTTGCTGTCATTTCCCTACAGAGGTTCGAACATAACTCAACGACACGTAGAGAGGCCAGGTGACAGGTTGAGTTTGATTACACACACACACACACACACACACACACACACACACACACACACACACACACACACACACACACACATATATATATATATATATATATATATATATATATATATATATATATATCGAGAGAGAGAATGGAAGAGAGAGAGAGTACATGATTGTTAAGGTGTGTATGTGTGTTAAATCTTTGATCCTGCGAGTGATATGCCATTATACTGTTACGGAAATCTGGAAGTGAGTAAACTGTTATTGTTGTTATTATTGCAGCTCTTCGTCACTGCCAGCGGACCTTAACGTCACCACCCCCAGCAGCAATGGGAGTGGCAATGTGTTGTTGTCGTTGCTGACATTCGCGGCGGCGCCCATGCAGTCCATGGGGCCCATGAATCGACAGCATTATGACGTGGTGGGCACCGCGCACGCCCTGCACTACGCCAGTCTGTCCATCCTGTCCTTTCTGCTGGCTGAGGTATGTCCCTTTGTTTGTTTGTCTGTCTTTTGTTATACCAGTCTGTCCATCCTCTCCTTTGTTATGGCTGAGGTATGTCCCTTTGTTTGTTTGTCTGTCTTTTGTTATACCAGTCTGTCCATCCTGTCCTTTGTTATGGCTGAGGTATGTCCCTTTGTTTGTTTGTCTGTCTTTTGTTATACCAGTCTGTCCATCCTCTCCTTTGTTATGGCTGAGGTATGTCCCTTTGTTTGTCTGTCTTTTGTTATACCAGTCTGTCCATCCTGTCCTTTGTTATGGCTGAGGTATGTCCCTTTGTTTGTTTGTCTGTCTTTTGTTATACTAGTCTGTCCATCCTGTCCTTTGTTATGGCTGAGGTATGTCCCTTTGTTTGTTTGTCTGTCTTTTGTTATACTAGTCTGTCCATCCTGTCCTTTGTTATGGCTGAGGTGAGTCCCTTTGTTTGTTTGTCTGTCTTTTGTTATACTAGTCTGTCCATCCTGTCCTTTGTTATGGCTGAGATAAGTCCGTTTGTTTGTCCGTTTGTTTGTTTGTCCATTTGTTTGTGTGTTTCTGATTACACGTCGTTCGTTATACCAAGCTGTCCATCCTCTCCTTTGGTATGGTTTAGGTATGTCCGTTTGTTTGTTTGTCCGTATTTAATCACACGTCCTTCGTTATACCATTGTGCGCACCCTCTCCTTTGTTACGGCTGAGGTATGTCCGTTAATCTGTCTGTACTTACTCGTCCTTTATTGTACCAATCCGTTCATCCTCTCCTTTCTTCTGGCTGAAGTAAATCCCGTCAGTTTGTTTTGTTGACTGGTTGCTCAGTCTGATTTTTTTTTTCTTTTTTAACTACTCTTGCCTTTCACAATGCCAGCCTGTTCGTCATGTCCTGGCTGAGAAAAGTCCGGTTGTTGTTGTTGTTGTGTGTGTGTGTGTGTGTGTGTGTGTGTGTGTGTGTGTGTGTGTGTGTGTGTGTGTGTGTGCTGGCTGGAGAGGAGGAGGTGGGGACAATATCTTAATTGTCGGCCTGTCTGTTCTCCCCTTTCTTCTGGCAGAGGGAATTCCGTTTGTTTGTTTATTTGTCTCTGCGTTGCTTGTTTTTCACTTAACGTCATTCACCGTGCCAGCTTGTCCATCTTCATTCTCCTGGCTCAGCGTTTTCGTTTGTTTGTTGTTTTTGTTTGTTTGTTTTTTGGTCTGCTTATTTTTCACCACACGTCTTTCACCATCCAGTCCGTCCTTTCCGCTGACTGAAGTCAGTCTATCAGTCTCTTTGTTTTTCACTACTCACTCATGTCCACCCTCTTTCTTTTAGTTGAGATAAGTCCCTTTATTTGTTTTTTTCATCATGGCAGCTTATCCTTTTCTCTGGCTCTGGTAACATTTTGTATCATGAACAAGAAGGTAAATTTTGCTCCAGTAGCGATGCACTTGTTTGTACATCACTCCAAACCAATGCTACTAGCGATACCTGTTTAACTATAAAAAAAAATTTTTAAAAACCATGCAGACAGCAAACACAAACATTTTTAATGGAAAATTCCCGGGCTAGTTCAGACACATCCAGCTGACACATGCACACATTTTGTATTCAAAACTGGCGCAGTGTTTTCATCTGAAATATTGCCGCACGGAACACACAGGTTAATTAGAGTTTCCTCTCATGTCAGCCATACCACCACCACCCCACCCCCTCTCCTCACTGCAGATTTCCACGAGGGGTGTCGAGGGAGGCGAAACTCCCACAAAGTGAGTGGAGCCTGTAAACGCCACCATTGACAGTTGAGGAGAACAATCAGAGAGAGAGAGAGAGAGAGAGAGACTGCTAGCAGAGCATCGACCTGTGAACTTCCCTCAGGCTGTGTGTTGTGAACAGACGTTTTGGAACTTCGGGCATTTGTGGAAAAGAATCGGCAGTGTCATTGAAGCGTTTACTTTCAACCCGTATGGTGTTCGCCAGTTGAAGGGCTCCTGGTTGAATAGCCCCTTGACGAGGGAGATCATTATCAACGTGGTCGGAGTAGGCCCTCGGGGTCTCTCACTTGACAATAGGAGACTCCCGTGTTTCCTAACCAGTCCGTTACAGTGAAGTGCTGAACTGATGCTATTCCTCATCTGAAGTGGACGTGAATGGCCGAGGTGGCTCGTAGCTCTGAGGAGGGTAGTTCATGTGTTCGGTTATTTGAGAGGCTGGTGTGAAATTCTCTGTCCACCGGTGTGCGAGAGGACTAAGTTGCCGGCTGTGCTATTTAGGGAATCTGTGCAATCGCAGGGTAGTAAAGCATAGCTTTAGGGAAGTCCGCTGTAGAAAGCACCTAGGCAGACAGGGTACAACATAGGATGAAAGAGAGAGAGAGGTAGATAAAGGAGGGAGGGTGGGGCAGGAGCGAAACCACGAGAGAGACACAGAGAGAGAGAGAGACAGAGAGAGAGAGAAAAGACTCGCTGAATTTTAGTATCGAGCTTCCAACCTGTAAACATGGAGGGTGCACTTGATGCGCACACATTGTAAGGATCAAAAGGTTTTTTTTTCTTGTTTGTTATTGCTTTGTTACTTAATTATTGTGAGTACCTACTGCTTTTAACCCTGTTTCTCGTGAGTGTGAATGTGTGTGTGTGCATGTGCGCGCGCGTGTGTGTAAAAGGTACACTGAAAACCAACTGCCGTTCTCTCTCTCTCTCTCTCTCTCTCTCTCTCTCTCTCTCTCTCTCTCTCTCTCTGTCAGCGTTTAGCTTCGTTAAATGAAAGATTCGTGTGTTTTTTTTGTGTTTTTTTGTTTTTTTTAACAGAACATCTTATTGCGTGAATCACGACTTGAAACCATAATTGTACACATTGACTGACGTCTTTGGTATGTTATAGCTAAATCAAGATTCGTTACGTCTGATCTAGGGGATATCGTTTTAGCTACAAGAGGTCTACAGACTAATTTCATGTGCATTTTATGCGAAAATTGAAAATTGAACGAACTGCAAATTGTTCGGAGTTGCTAAATGATTCTTACTGGTATAAAAACTTCAATTTGACCCAAATATTATACACAACCTTATATGTTTAAGTGTGGTGGTAGTCGTCGTACGCAGTCCCTTGTGGTGTTTATGTGTACACATGTAAGGCGTTTGAATTTCAAAAAGTGGCATCATCATCAAAACGAAATCATTTTAGGCTGGCATATCCCTTCATTAAAGTCCATGGCTTGTAATGAACAATCTCTCTCTCTCTCTCTCTCTCTCCTCTCTCTCTCTCTCTCTCTCTCTCTCTCTCTCTCTCTCTCTTCTCCTCCTCCCCCTCCTCCTCCTCCTGCGTCGCTTGTTTCTTCGTAAATTCGGTCACAATCTGGAATATTCTGGCACTGGTTTGCGGTTGAGTCGGTGGTGTGCAGTCGTCTCATGTTTGTGTTGTTGTTGGTTGATTGCCCGCTGTTACATTTGTCTGCGAGTGAGAGAACTTTAACAGAGGCTGTATCTCCGACGCTGTTGCGCTCGTGTCGGTGGGCCTGGTATGGGTGTTAACGACGAGACACCCCCCCCCCCCCCTATCTCTTTTGCTCTGCCAACATCTTCAGTGTGAGAGATTAGGCGTGGTGTCAAGCGGGTTCTCCACCGCTCCCCGGGTAGTTGTGGCCACACGCCACTATTCCTAACATGCACCAAATCGCTCTGTAATCGGTTTCAGGATAAAAACGTGGTGCTTCAGGCTGTCATTTAGTAATTTCATGTGTTTTGTTTTTATGCCTGATAAAGGGTTTTGAAATAAACCGAAAATGCGCAATATGCTTTTTGAGTGTTGGTGGTTTTTACTATTCAAAATCGCTACATGATCCATGTAAGCGGTTTTGAGACATAGCATAAATTTGAGCTAAGTTAGATTAATATCAAACTGATTATAGATCAAACGAGTAACCCCCCGCCAAACGAGTAGCCCCCCGCCCCCCTCTCCATCTCCTCCACCCATCATGTCACTTGTTGTTAAGGATCTTTTTTCGGTGACATAATTTGCAGTCTTGAAATACTCGAGCTACCCCATGGCTGACGTCACCTGTCAGGCCTTCGCGCTCATCCGTGACAGTATCCTTGTACCGGCTGGTTTACACCAAAAAAAGTCGCATTCTTTTCATTTCAATCTGTCTGATTGGAACCACCTACCATTTATCTGGATGGACATATGAAAGAAAAGAAAGAGAATGAATGAACTTTCATATACTACAAAAATTCTTAGATGGTATACCTTTGCCACTCTATGAATACGCCACTCCTGAAACAAAGTCTTGGCGCATTAATGTTTGGTGTGCAGCCTGTATGCCATGCTCTAGAACAAATGATTGATACGCACACAGAAAGGGGAGTCAGGTGGGGAAGTTTGGGTGCATAGGGAAGGAGAGAGACACAGAGAGAGAGGTGAAGAGAAAAGGGGGTTGTACTCAATTTCGCAGGATATTTATGTGCGTGCTTGTGCATGCAGGCACGGTAATTGATGTGATTGTTGGGTTGCACAATGTTCAAGTGTAGAGAGCTTATTGGCACACATGCGAACATATCTGCATAGCTTATATGTAACTCTTCTACCCCCCCCCCCCCCTCTTTTCCCTTGTCTTCGCCCCCTCCCTCTCTCCCCTCATTCTCCCTCTGTCTGTCTCTGTCTCTCGCTCTCTCTCTCTCTCTCTCTCTCTCTCTCTCTCTCTCTCTCTCTCCTTCTCTCTCTCTCCTCTCTCTCTCTCTCTCTCTAAATGCTTATCTCACTCGACTCAATGCTCAGTCGATCACACTGTGCATTGTAAAACAAAGGGATTGAATCATAACTCTAGGCCGTGTTTTTTTCCCCCAGACGCTGCTGAAAATATCCTGTGTGGGACGACGCTTTCTAAAGAAAAGAATGGAGGTAAGTGTTGAGTACCACAAGACGCTTTGACTGTGATAACATAGCATAGAAAAAGTAATTTCATTTCTGGAAATACAAAGGAGTGAGTAGAAACAAAATCTAGGAGAGAGAGAGGGGGGGCCACACACACGCGCGCGCGCACACACAGATATATATATATATATATATATATATATAATATATATATATATATAATATATATATATATATATATATATGTTAAAAAGTAAGGTTTAAAACTATCTACAGCGCTGTTTCATGCAATGCAATCATCAGGATGTGGTGGGTCTGTGCTCCCAGTTCGGTTGAGCATTTTTTTAAAACCTCTGCTGGTATTCACTACCATTGTCTTATATATATATATATATATATATATATATATATATATATATAATACAAATAATACAAATAAATGTGCCTTTGAGAGAGATTATGATGGTTCCCTCAGGCAGCTAGTGAAGGGCTTCTCATAGTTATAATATATTCCCCCCTTTTCTTCATCTTCAATTTTTTTTTTTTTTTATATATAGTTCAAATCTTTGCCAAGTCATTACTATAACGACTGAAGAATTGTTAACCTGCACTTGTTTTCCCCCACTACTTAATTGTTCAGCATTCTATTGTTTGGTCAATCAGTGGGAGATTGCATCTCTTAAGAGATCCAAGCAAAGGTTGTTCTGTACAATTCTTAGCCACTCACAATGCTTGGGTTATTGAACAGCAGAGCTGACCACTCACACTGTTCCATATCTTTTGACCTCCCTTGCATCCTTGAATGGATCCTCAAGCATAGGCTCAAAGATTGTCCCTTACATTTTATACTGTTTGAATAATGCTTTTAGTTTTTCAGCAACTTTTTTCCTCTCCACACCTTTGTTTTGTTCCATTTACTACCCTTCGCTGGCTGCTTTGGGGTGCTGTTGGATTCTTTTTTTGAACCCTTGGCAGTGAGAACACCACAGAATTGTGGACTGTGGTGTGTCTCTATTTGACACCAAGAGCACAGACACAATCAGCCGTGTCGCCCTGATGAGTCCGATCCAGCGGACGAAAGGCCTAGGAGCAGGCAATACAAATAAATGTGCCTTTGAGAGAGATTATGATGGTTCCCTTAGGCAGCTAGTGAAGGGCTTCTCATAGTTATATTCCCCCATTTTCTTCATCTTTAATTTTTTTTTTTTTTATATATATATATAGTTCAAATCTTTGCCAAGTCATTACTATAACGCCTGAAGAATTGTTAACCTGCACTTGTTTTCCCCCACTACTTAATTGTTCAGCATTCTATATATATATATATATCTTGTTCTGAAGTTTTGTAGCAAACTGCTCACTATTTTTTTCTGAAGAGGCTCAGAGAGAGAGAGAAAGAAAGAGAGAGAGAGATTATTCAGTGATTTGGATGTTTCCATTTTTCTGTCTCATCCTCCGTACCAATGCAGTGGCATTACCCCCCAAGCCGCCCATTTCGGCTCCCTGTTCACAGCATGTCCTGTCCAGCCACAGCACTGGCGATCCACAGGGAACAGTCAGTGTCATGAGGCAGCCCACAGAGAAGACACTTCACTGCTGACGAATCACTTCGGTGGTGCCTGTACTGGTTCAACATGCGTAGGACAACACCTACTATGCCCCCTACTGACGACAATGCTTGCTTAGTCGCACAGTTAGCGTGTGTGAGGGTCCGGAGGGCGCCATCACGTCCGTCCAACGGTAGTTCTCCTAAACTACCAATTTTGGCGAACCCGACACAAACTCACCAAAGCGCAGACGTGGAGAGGAAATCAAAACTGAGGTCACCATGAGAGCAGGGCATCAAGGGTCACAGAAGTTTATACCCTCTTTATGCTGATCGATGAGGATCAGGAAGATGAAGACGTTGATATGGAGTTCCGTTCTGGTCAAGACTGCATAACAAGGCTGTACTCGGCTGGAACAGGACTGTGATCTATGCTTTCTTTCATAACCAGGCCCGAGAATTACAGACGCCAATAGTGTTGGTCAGGAAATTTGAGAAACGATTTCAGACACGTCCATTAAGTGATGAAACTTTGTCTGGTCCCAATCTTTCCAGTCGATTTCAAAGAGAGGTGACGACCAGGCGGAAACTGAAACAAACTTGAAAGAAAAATTGCTCTTCTTCCGAAAGAAAGAAACAAATTACAAGACAAGCATGACGCGTTTGGACCTCTTAGGTCCTCTTCAGGCAAGCGGTCTTCTTCAGGCAAGACAAAGAAGATCAAAGAAATCGAAACGCGTCGTGTTTGTGTTGTAATTTGTTTATTTCTTTCGTTTGAAGGAATAATAGTTTGTCTTGCCAGTTGAGCATTAGCCAACTCAGCTTTAAGTAGGAACAGTTTAAGACAGAAAAATCTCGCATATAAATGGCTGTGATGGGATCGAACCTACAACCTCCCAGCCCGGAATCCTTGACGCTAACCATCGCACCATGGCGGCGGGTCGTGATCAGAATTATTGTATTGGATGTCATAACGTCTGTGTCAAAACAGAGATTTTGTAAAATTCGGGGTGCTCTTCCTGCAGGAGAATGCGTGGCTATAATGCAGCGCCATTGATATATTTTCTGCCAGCATGCATTTTTATCTACCAAAGTGTGCAGAAGACTGCTAGAGACGGGTAGCTTGATGCCGAGGGTTCTTTGACGTGCGCTAGGAGAGCACACTGCCTACAGTAGCTCGGTGTATTGCCTCATCTGAAAGACTTGGGACTCGCACCTTCACTGAAAGGTTTAGTGGAAAGGGGAAGGAAACACACCTTAAGCCACGCCCCCGTGATGGTCTATATTCCCTGGCCACAAAGAGGGTCCATCAGATGGTCAGGATGGCGGCGCTAATGTCGTGAGTTGGCACCACTCGTGAGGTCGGATTTTTTTCAGACTTGAAAACCCTCTCTCTTCATCCAGCAGTGAAATGATTCGCTTCAATGAAGGACGAAAGTGGCAAATGGGAGAGATGGCCCCGCCTTCCAGCATACAGTGTCCCAGACATGGTCAGTCTCTGACGGTTCACTGCCCCTTCGGCCTTTTAGGCTATGGGACTTGATTTGAACATGGAGCGTTACAGGCAGCATTTCCTCATTACTAGGTTTGAATGTTGTGGGTGGGGAGGGCGGGGGATACGTGCATGTGATAAAGAAGTCATTTTTACGGACTTCGTGTTTGGGCTTTCCCATGTGTTTATTGTTAATCTTTTTTTTTCACCAGCGCTGTATCTATTTCATCAGTCAATATAATTACGGTTTCTTCTATCCATTGATATTGACAGTAGGGTCATTCATTCAAATTTTCTCTCTCTCTCTCTCTCTCTCTCTCTCTCTCTCTCTCTTCTCTCTCTCTCTCTCTCTCAGCCGTACGGCGTGTTTTCTGTGCCTTTCGTGTGTTGAATAGTATAACCATGCAGTCTATGTCTCAAGTGTTCATCGCCGTAACTCTGCAGACTGTGTGCTTTTCAGATGTTTGACGCCGTGATCATCGCCGTTAGCCTGATCACTGTGTGCTTTTCAGATGTTTGGATCACTGTGTGCTTTTCAGATGTTTGACGCCGTGATCATCGCCGTGTCCTTCACGCTGGACATCATCTTTGTGGAGGGCCTGACCGACCTGCACATACAGCATTACGTCATCGTTCTGTCCTTTCTGCTGCCCTGGAGAGTCCTTCGAGTCCTGAACAGTAAGTACAGATATTGACAGCCATCGTCACCCCGGGTAGCGTAACAATACCAAGACAATGATCATCACATTAAGTACACAACTCTACTGTCGCCCTAGCAGTGCTACAGACTACACGAGATTGTTTGTACTTTACTAGTGGATTTATAGCGTGTTACGGGTCTACGCCTTCGTCGGTCAAAATGACCTCAGAAATAGCGTGCCCGTGTGTTGTGTTCATCGCACTGTGTCGGAGCATCGCGAAGCAGCACATGTGGGAATGTGTGTTGCTGACCCGGAAGCAAGTGCACCTAGGTCAGATCGACGGCGCGCGTGTTCTGGTTGGTTGGTTTGTTTATCCACGACCATCATCATGGAACAAAAACGGAACTCTCCGGTCATTTTACGTCTGCAAGGAAAAAAAAAAGAATCGAAACGAGAGAGTGATAGTGAGACGAACCTTCTTCAAAGAAAATATCACTGTCAAGGCTGTCTGCAAGGGAACCGCAGAGACTGTTTTCTACGCCCCAAATGCCAGTACCGTCACAGACCTAACTGCGATTGGAGCAGAACCTAAACCAGTTTCCTGGGTCAACGAAGAGTTCAATGGTCGATGGTGTCAAAAGCAGCAGAAAGGTCAAAGGTCGAGAAAAAAACCATCGTCTTTATCATAGCAGAGAAGATTGTCATTTACTATTTTAAACGGGTCGGTTTTGATATTACAAGACTAATTGCCAACCTGTATATAATGAAACGTGTCAAAATAGTGTTTGTCGCCATAGGTATAAACAACATGGACGAAGTGTCAGTAAGTGTCACCATGAATACAAATAAATCAATCAAACAATAATATCACGCTATAAAGTGCAAGTGACCTGTATCAATACACTAATGTCCAAGTTTAAGAAACTTGTACTGAAATAATATTCATCTCCTTATACAGGCTACAATTACTTTTTTTAAATGGTTGCCATCCAAAGTACAAATAGTTAGGTAACACATATTAAACCATCGATCACCGTAAAAGCATTAATCATCCGTAATACAAATGACATCACAACACTGTTGTCACCCTACGTACAAGTAACATGCTGTGACAATACGGACTGTCGCCCTAAGTGCGGTTAACATGCATGAGAACAGTCATTGTGGCCCTGAGTACATGTACCATGTATCGAAAGTACAATCGTCGCCTTAGGGCAAAATTGTTAACCGTGATGGTTCACCGGGCAGTTGATTGCCCTCTGCACCTCGGAGGTAGTCAGTGTGATGACAAACTATACAGTCCTCGGAGGTAGTCAGTGTGATGACAAACTATACAGTCCTCGGAGGTAGTCAGTGTGATGACAAACTATACAGTCCTCAGAGGTAGTCAGTGTGATGACAAACTATACAGTCCTCGGAGGTAGTCAGTGTGATGACAAACTATACAGTCCTCGGAGGTAGTCAGTGTGATGACAAACTATACAGTCCTCGGAGGTAGTCAGTGTGATGACAAACTATACAGTCCTCGGAGGTAGTCAGTGTGATGACAAACAATACAGTCCTCGGAGGTAGTCAGTGTGATGACAAACTATACAGTTTATTGCCCTTTGCACCTCGGAGATAGTCAGTGTGATGACAAACTATACAGTTTATTGCCCTCTGCACCTCGGAGATAGTCAGTGTGATGACAAACTATACAGTTTATTGCCCTCTGCACCTCGGAGGTAGTCGGTGTGATGACAAACTATACAGTTTATTTCGTTTTCCCCTCGTGACCTAGCTTTTCTCTTCCAGATTATAACCGTTTCGTTGCTAGGTCATGGTGATCGCCGTTCTCAGAAATTCCCCCAGGTGCACATGTCCTCGCGTTTTTCTGGAGCTGTTGTTTCACAGGTAGGCTAATTTTGACGTGCACTTTCTTTAGCTGTAAGAGAGTAGGTGTCTCTTCCTTGACGTATTTGATTTCATGGCAGGCCTAGTTGTGCTGGCAGATCTACTAGAGGGCAGACAGCTGTCATTTTGGTTTATTTTAAAAGAGGGAAAATTAGCTTTGACGTCAGTGTGTGCATGCACATGTCCCCTTCAGTTACACCTTTCGGCTGTTGTTGTTTGTTTGTTTTTTTTACGTCCTCCCTCCGCCGCCGAGGTTACGTTTTGTCCAGCGTCTGTTTGTTTGTTTGTCTGACTGTTGGTAACATCACGCAGAACCGATTTCAACGAAAGTTGGCACAAAAAATGGAAAGTGGCCCAAGGATAAAGCCATGGAATATCGGTACGGATCTGGAACAAAGACGAGATTTAGGAATTTTTTTCCACTTTCTTAACAATGCCGCATAATGTGCGTTACCTCGAAATTTTGTTTTTTAAAAAAAGAAGAAAATACATAGTTCTCGGGGTTAAAGAAAAAATGCTGGTTTGATTTCCTGATGTGCGAAGAATCAAGTCCATTGCGCAAAGGAGCAAAGGACTGTTCGACCCTAGCAGGTGTCTGCTCTCCGCCGATTTCCTTTTCAGTTCAACGTGTTGTGTTCGTCCGAATGTTTATCATTTTGCGTGCCATATGGCGGTCCGTCACTCCCGCCCGGGAAAGCCGAATCAACAACTCTTTCAAACGAATTTTCAAAAAAAAAACACCTTCCATTTGCTGTGAGAGAGAGAAAAAGAGAGAGAGAGAGACGGACAGACAGACCCGATGTGTTTTCTTTCGCCCCTACTATGTATATAAATGCCACTTCGGCTCAGAAAATGCTCACTTGCTGCACCGCACAGCATCATCCTCGGAACTAGCTCCCCAGTTCCTTTCTGCTTTCTCCTCTCAGTACGAAGGTTTCTTAAGAAGGAAAAAAAAATTGTCCTCATTCTGTCAGGTTGCGGCTGGGTGGGTTTGATCCATTGTGCTCCCAACAGCCAGTGGATTACAGGCGGAAGTCTCCCTCTGGCTGGGTGCCCACACAATTGCATTCGGCGTGCAGTCTCTTTCTTAATCACCCTGTGCATCCCCTTGGTTCCGTTTTTTTTTTCATTCTCTCACCCCACTCCACACCACCCCACTCAGCGTCTCTCTCTCTCTCTCTCTGTCTCTCTCTCTCTCTCTCTCTCTCTCTCTCTCTCTCTCTCTCCTCTCTCTCTCTCTCACACACACACACACACACACACACTCTCTCTCTCTCTCTCTCTCTCTCTCTCACACACACACACACACACACACACACACACACGCGCGCGCGCGCGCGCACAGGCGCACGCATGCACACACACACACACACCACACACACACACACACACTCTCTCTCTCTCTCTCTCTCTCTCTTAATAATAAATAAGGGGCTTGAGGACTAATCGTATTGTGAGGAAGCTTTTCCCTGAAGGTATGTTTCAAGACCGTCCTCATTTGTTATCATGGCACGCATGAACTAAGAAACTTTAGCTAGAAGGTTTGCATTCCTCTCCAGTCCCAGCCCCTCCCCCCCCCCCCTCCCCATCGTGTCCCTCGCCCACTCCCCCTATTCCCTTCATCTTGCATTACGCAAGGGGGGGGGTGGGGGGTGAGGTACCGTTTCGCCCTTTTTCGTTTTGCCCTGCCAGGGCGAACTGGGACTTCCACAACACGATCCTGGCAGGTACCGTTTCGCCCTTTTTCATTTTGCGTGTGAGCACGACTTGGCCTAACGGCCTTCGTTCATTCGTCCTTCGTCCTCTCTCGGGCTTCGCCCTACTCTAATCTAAAGACCATCGATTCTGCTTTGGAGTAGACTGGGACACTGGTTACGCCAGGGGGAGCCTTGCAGTATGGTCAGTATGGAAATGGGAGTAGACGAAATGGGAGTAGACCAAATGGGATGTCACCATAAAGTTACAGGGCGTAATGACACTCAAAGGAACGTTAGGGCGAAATAGGAAAGGGCGAAAAGGGAACAGGACGAAATGGGAAAGGGCGAAATGAAAAAGGGCGAAACGGGATGACACCGGTGGGGGGTCTGTAATCCTGCGAGTCCTCTCCCCTTTCCGCGTGGATCGATGCCTTTCTTCGCCGGGCAGTTTTGCTCAAGGACTGTCGCAGATTGCACTGTCGAGGTGACGACTATCGGACAGAGCGTCGGCGACGAATCGTCTACTTTGCCCATAGGGGAAAGTCTACCAACAGTCGATGAAGGGCGGAACTGGTGTAAGCGAAAGTCAGCTGTAGTAAGCGTATGATGCTGAGGCAGATACACAAACACACGGACATCTCTGACACGGCTGTCAACGCTTTTGAAAAGGTTCTGTCATGAGAACGGCACACACATGTACATACGCACATACATATACACACACACGCGCACGCGTGAGTACAACACACACACACACACACACACGCGCGCGCGCACACACACACGCGCGCGCACACACACACATACGCGCGCGCGCGCACACACACACATACGCGCGCGCGCGCACACACACACATACGCGCTCGCGCGCACACACACACATACGCGCGCGCGCGCACACACACACATACGCGCGCGCGCACACACACACACATACGCGCGCGCGCGCACACACACACACACACGCGCGCACACACACACATACACGTGCGCGCGCACACATACACGTGCGCGCGCACACACACGGACGCACGCGCACACACACACACACACACACACACAACACACACACACAGTTACCTACGACAAATTATATTCGAATTACTGAAGCCACACACATAAAATGGAAGCAGATGGAACAGCAGTGCAAATCCTGAAATCGCCAGCCACTGTAAGATTCACGCCCTCTACATCAAAACAGACGGCTAGGAGAGAAGAACCGTTCTGTGACTGGACGCAACCATTGCACATAAAAATACAATAATAAATTTTGTGTTTGTTTTTGTTGGTTTAATTTTTCAAGAAAATAGAGACTTTGAGTTCTTTTATACAAAAAAACAACAACATTCATTTCCGCTCGAAGTGTACAATGCCTGCCTTCACTTTGCCGTGGCATTGTGGGAGAGTCTTGCTTGTCCAGCAGTGACCGAGAATAATGGGCGCTAATTTCACGTCGGCCAGCTGCGTTTGACGGGGACTTTGTGGTCGCTTGTGTTGCCCAACACAGTAACATGCGAAGACTGAACTCCGATTATGTATTTTGTTTTAAAAAAAAAAAAAAAAAAAAAAAGAAGAAGAAGAAACAGCTTTTCCTGTATCATATTGTATGTCCGATGGTGCGTCTGATCAGAAAAAATGCTGTTTTCGCCTAGCAGTTATATGGCCTGCGTTCAATCTGCAAGACTAAATCTCAGAATGCCTTGCTCTCCTCAGGCTCAATAGTTTTTGTGTGTTTTAATGTGCGCAGGGCCAACAACTCGATTGTGATTGTTGTAGATAACTAAATATACATGTTGCTTTTTTTCTTTCTTGGCAGTTTAACGACATGACAGCTTTGTCTGAGACGCACATGTCGGCTTCAGTGTCGTAAACGTGAACCTCAACTTCTCAGACACGTAATTTACCATGGTTTCGGTCGACTTACCGCGGTTATCTGACTGGCGGTTAAAGTGTAGGGGATATCACCCGTCCGTCCGTCAACTGTTGGTCAATGAGCCGTGATCGAAGGTCTCCGAATGTGGCTTATTAGACTTGATGTGGTGGGAGAGCATATCGACCGTGGTGGTCCATTCGTTCAGCCGGTCTTAGCTGTCGCTTTACTGGGAACTCGTGATTTCGGCGTATCGTCTAGTACGGGCTTTAGGGAATGGAAGAACGCGTTCAGGAGATTAGTTGTTCATCTCATGCGCTTTTTTTTTTGTCGTTTAGTGAGCTCATCGACGATTCAAGAAAAGGACAGATATAGTTGTTGCTCTCTGAAGATATATGCGATGGGATGCAAGAGTAGAAAAGAAAAAAGAAGAAAATGACTTGGAGACGGTCCTAAGAGCATGCCAGATGATGGATTGGTTTTCCATTCTCGTTGTAATTAAGTGACACTGTGTCTGTCTGTCAATTTGTCGGTCTGTCTGTCTGTCTGTCTGTCTGTCTGTCTGTCTGTCCTCTCTCTCTCTCTCTCTCTCTCTCTCTCTCTCTCTCTCTCTCTCTCTCTCTCTCTCTCTCTCTCTCTGATCCCCCCTCTCTCTCTCTCTCTCTGACCCTCTCTGTCTATCTCTGTCCCAACTGCTGCCTCCGAAGGTTCATTCGAAGACGTTTGGAGACCCCTTGTTATAAACGCAAATTCGATGTTTTGCGTATGCGCTTGTGCGAGTGTGTGTGAGTGAGTGGTGTGTGTGTGTGTGTACGTGTGTGTGTGTGTGTGTGTGTGTGTGTGTGTGTGTGTGTGTGTGTGTGTGTGTGTGTGTGTGTGCCTCTGTGTGTGTGTGCCTCTCTGTGTTGTTTGTGTGTGTGTGCGTGCACTCTACGCGTGGGCATAGTTATGTGCAGTGTATGTGGTGCCTGTGGTCAGGAATGGTCTATGTGGTGTGTCCTCGGAGCCACAGAGTCTGATGGATGATTGCAGGTCTGATCGTGGCGGTGATGGTTCAGCACAGGTTCCATCTCAAGCTCCTGTACAAACAGAAGCGCAAGATCAACAAGCAGCTTCAGGAGTCGACAGATAATACCAAGTCGCTAGAGGTAAGATTTCTACTGTTTTTAAAATTTCTTTTTGTTGTTGTTGTCGCTATCGTTGGGCTTGAAATGTGTGTGCATTGGTGGGGAGGGGGTGCCCCATATGAGAGAAAGGTAAGAGTTTTTGTTGGGCATGAAGTGTGTGTGTGTGTGTGTGTGTGTGTGTGTGTGTGTGTGTGTGTGTGTGTGTGTGTGTGTGCGCGCGCTCCTCTGTGTGTGTGTGTGTGTGTGTGTGTGTTTGAGGCGGGGAGGGGCATGCCCCTATGAGAGAAACGTAGAGAAGACAGACAAGCAGGAAGGAAAAGAAAAAAAGTTCCCAAGCCAAACTGAACTACTAGAGAGAGAGAGAGAGAGAGAGAGAGAGAGAGAGAGAGAGAGAGAGAGAGTAGCCCCACAGAGAGGTTGAATGCATGCAAACACGAGAGACAAGTTTGCACGCAATCTAAATCAACGCCAGATCTCCCTCCATCTTAAGGGTACGATTCCCCAGCAGCATCAGTTTGACCCGAACTGGCATGATCGATACATGTGATCGATATATGTGCCAAGACTTTAAGGAAGATGGGGATGGGGGAAGGAGTGCTGAAGGGAGGGAGGAGGAGTTTTGAGGGACAAACAGATCATCGAGGAAGTGGGGGGGGGGGGGGGGGTGGAGGCGACAAACTATGACTTGAATAAACGGGCGAAAAGTCAGTTGCATTCGGACACTCCGCCTTGTCCCGTCGAAGCTGAGGCTATAAAGATGGGCTTGCCGATTCTCTCCCGGCGAGGGCACGGAGGAGAGGGGGGTTAGGGAGGCGGCTGCGCGGTGTGATTTTGTGTTTCCGTCTCTTTTGATCGACCAGAGAGGATTCATTTGGTTTTCTTCTCTTTTGATCGACCAGAGAGGATTCATTTGGTTTTCTTCTCTTTTGATCGACCAGAGAGGATTCATTTGGTTTTCCTCATCGAGGCTTGCTGCTGCTGGCCGAGGGCTGTTCAGAGTAGATGAGATTTGTGGACGGTGGGGGGAGGGGGGACGACAGGAGGGAACGCGATGAACTGTATTTATCGTTTCTGGTGCCAAGATGGTTATTAATCTGCTTCATGAGCCCCCTGAGAAAAACGGCTTGCGTCGGCTTTTTCTTCTCTTGAGTTCTTCTCTGCTCTCTCGCTCCTCTCTCTCTCTCTCTCCTCTCTCTCTCTCTCTCTCTCTCCTCTCTCTCTCTCTCCCCCCCTCTCTCTCTCTCTCTCTCTCTCTCTCTCTCTCTCCCCTCTCTCTCACCGCCCCCTCTCTCTCTCTCTCTCTCTCTCTCTCTCTGTCTCTGTCCGGTTATCTGTCTTTCTCGCTAAGTGTACTTTATGATTGTGATTTTCTTTCCGATTCCCCCGGGCTGATTTTTCTGCCCTTATTTATGGATGTTTCTTTGTTTTTGAAGGTAAATCGGCCTTTTTTCCCTCTGATATTTTTTTTTATGTTGAATTACATTTTGAATTGTTTTCCAGTCGTCAGTTTCATTTTTCACTGAAAAAAACAACAACTCCCCCTCTCTCTCTCTCTCTCTCTCTCTCTCTCTCTCTCTCTCTCTCTTCATCTGTCTATATATCCATCCATCTATCTTTCTCTTGCCATCAATCACAGTTGTATACCAGTCCCATGCCACACATTCCGTCTGTCTCCCATGCTACAAGGGCAACACCCGACACTGTTCCCATCTCTCCTCCCGCTAACTACTATTCCCTACCCCTCTTCCCTACTTTCCCCTACCCCCCCCCCCCCCCCCCCTCCCCATTCCCTGCCACCCCCTCTCCTTCCCCCCTTACCACTTCCATATTCTACCCTCCTTTCTTCTTCCATCTGCCTCCTCCATTCCCTACCTCCTCCACTTTCCCTACTACATCGTTTACCCGCCCCCCACCCCACCCGCTTCCCCATGCCACCTCTGTTGCCTACGCCCTTTGTCCTCCCCCCTACCACTTCGATTTCCTTACCTTCTGTCTCCTCCTTCACTACCATTTCCATTCCCTACACCCCTCCATCCCCATTCACCTCTCTCTCTCTCTGTCTCAATCTATCTATCTATCGATCTATCTATCTATCTATCTATCTATCCATCTACCCATCTATCTTTTCCATTCTCTACCGCTCTCTCTGTCTATCCCTCCTTCCACTTCCATTCCTTCCCCCCCCCCCCACCACCACCAGCCTATCCATTCTATCTTTCCACTCTGTGCCACCTCTCTCTCTCTCCTCTCTCTCTCCTCTCTCTCTTCCTCTCTCTCTCTCTCTCTCTCTCCTCTTTCTCTCTGTCTCCTCTCTCTCTCTCTCCCTCTCTCTCTCTTTCTCTCTGTCTCTCTCTCTCTCTCTCTCTCCTCTCTCTCTCTCTCTCTCTCCCTCTCTCTCTTTCTCTCTGTCTCTCTCTCTCTCTTTCTCTCTCTCTCTCCCTCTCCTCTCTTCTCTTCTCTTCCTCTCTTCTCTCTCTCTCTCTCTCCTCTCTCTCTCTCATCTCCTTCCTCTCTCTCTCTCTCACTCCTCTCTCTCTCCCTCGTTCCACTTCCAATCCCAACCCCTCTCTCTCACTCCTCTCTCTCTCTCCCTCTCCTCTCCTCTCTCTCTCACCTCACTCTCTACATCTCTCTCTTTCCCCTACATCTCCGTTCATTCCCCTCTCTCTCTCCTCCCCATACCACCTCCACTCCCTCTCCACCTCTCTCCTTTCACCTACCACCTCCATTACCACCCCTCCTCTCTCCTTTCCCTACCACCTCCATTACCACCCCTCCTCTCTCCTTTCCCCTACCACCTCCATTACCACCCCTCCTCTCTCCTTTCACCCTACCACCCTCCATTACCATCCCTCCTCTCATCCTTCCCCTACCACCTCCATTATATTACCATCCCTCCTCTCTCCTTTAACCTACCACCTCCATTACCACCCCTCCTCTCTCCTTTAACCTACCACCTCCATTACCATCCCTCCTCTCTCCTTTCACCTACCACCTCCATTACCACCCCTCCTCTCTCCTTTACCTACCACCTCCATTACCACCCTCCTCTCTCTCTTTCCCTACCACCTCCATTACCACCCCTCCTCTCTCCTTTCCCCTACCACCTCCATTACCACCCCTCCTCTCTCCTTTCCCCTACCACCTCCATTACCTCCCTCCTCTCTCCTTTCTCCCTACCACCTCCATTACCATCCCTCCTCTCTCCTTTCCCCTACCACCTCCATTATATTACCACCTCTCTCTCTCCTTTAACCTACCACCTCCATTACCACCCTCCTCTCTCCTTTAACCTCCACCTCCATTACCATCCCTCCTCTCTCCTTTCACCTACCACCTCCATTACCACCCTCCCTCTACTTTCACCTACCACCTCCCCTTACCATACCCTCCTCATCCTTTCACCTACCACCTCCATTACCATCCCTCCTCTCCCTTTCACCTACCACCTCCATTACCATCCCTACCCCTCAGCTTTCACGTGCTGTCTCTTTCCTGCTCTCAGTTCTCTTTCTCCTGCACCTCCATTCCCTCCCCACCTCTCTTCTTTTCCCTAGCACTTCTGTTTCTTCCCCTCTTTCTTCCCTTCCCCTACCATCTACGTCACGTACCCTTTTCTCTCCGGACCGCTTCAATCCCCATTCCCTCCCTTCCTCTTTTCTTCCCTCTGTCACTTCCGTTATCCACCCTCCTCTCTCCTTCCCCACTCTACCCCCCCCCCCCCCCCCCCCATTCCCTCTCCCCCTCTCTCCTGTTCCCTACCACTTCAATTTACTGCCCTCCTCAATCCTTTCCCCCCACGATCACAATTCCTTCTCCCACCCCCTCTCGCCCATCTTCACTCTCCGCCCTCCTCTCACTCCTTATTTCACCCCCATTTCTATCTTCGTCTCTCTTCCCCCCCCCCCCCCCCCCCCACCACCTCTCTTCCCTACCCTCCTCTCTCCCTCCTTCCCCGCGCAACCTTTATACCCGTCCCTCCTCTCTCACTCCCGACTCATCCGCAACTCATTTTGATGTTTCGTTTGTTAAGTTCTCTGGCCTCTTGTTCTCTGCGGCCATGGCTAAGGGTGATTTAACGTGTTCACTCTCCTTTCTACCGATGTCAGTAGTGGCCCAATGTGTGCCAAAAATGTCAACGGAGCACCAGTAAGACGTTAAAGCTGCATGGTACTTGAAACTCTTAGGATTTAGTTTTTGCAAAGGAAAAGATGACAAAGTGGGTCTACTTTATAATCCCTACTCCCATCCCGTAGCTTACAGTGAAAAATAAAGGAGAGGAAAATACACACACACAAACACGTCAGTGGTCTTCTTCGGCTTGTCAGGGGGCACTGGTTTTTTCGACCTTTGGTGCCAGGTGGAGCTGGGAAACACATGACTCCAAGGTTGTACCCATGACAAGGATCACACTTGGGTCAGTGACCACATTTATTCCTGTATACTGTACTGTGTGATGTAAAGAAAAGCAACTTTCTTGAGGTAGCTTATCCGCGGGTACATGCAGGTTTGAGAGAGTTGCTTTTCGATGCAGTAAGCAGTACAGATGACGGGGTAAATGTGGGTATTGGCCCATGGTGGCTCCGTTTCCGAGATTTCGAACCAAAGTTCTGAGCGTTTGTCTTTCGATTGACACGAAGTGTACCCATGTCATGCGTACAAAGGAGTTGGCCCTTCGCTTGGTTCTGCAGAAAGTCAGTGTCCACCGGAATGCAGCCTACTTAACGCCTGAAGTTGAAGAATAAAGTGTGTTATACTATCGCTATGTCAATTCGCGAAAAAAAAAGCTGCCAATATATGTCTGGGAAAAAGAAATGTTGAGCAAAATTAGTATAGTGCAGCATGATTTTGTACACAGCTGTACATTGTTACACAGAAGAGAACAGTAGAGTACAGAAGAGAACAGTAGAGTACAGAAGAGAACAGCAGAGTGCAAGGCAGTACAGAACGTAGTATAAAAGAACAGGACTGGCAGTTCCCGCTTGCCAACAATTGCCTAGTTTTGCGATTAATAACTTGGCAAAAGATGTCTGCTGGCGATTGCTTTTTTACGTGAAGCACCACAATACACTTTTCCTCGGCTCTGCAATTGATTTAGCGAACTTGTGTGATTTCTGTCGGCAACAAGGAATGGGAGACTCGGGAATTCGTTTCTCCCGGTTCCAGATCAGTTGGCAACAAGTCTGCTGGCTCTTTTGGTGAATTGAGGCTCGGGGGGGGGGGGGGGGGGGGGGGGGGGCTATTTTTCTTTCAATATTGCTCCATTCTGTTATAGTAGTGAATTTGGAATCATTGTCATATGAGCCTGAAATTGAATTGTTGCAAACCAGAAGTTGGCCACTATAAATTCTCTTTTGCTTACATTGAGAGTTGTTTATATTAGCCTGTTTTGATTCCTTCATTTTGTGGAGTGAATGGATGTCTAGCTGGGACTTTAATTCTTATTTTCCCGATACCTGTTAGATGAAATGATATGATGAATTAGAATGACCGTTGATGCAATATCGACGGTCTGACCAGTGATTGACATCACAGTCACGCTCGTTTTGCAAGACTTCCAAACAAGGCTGTTTCAATAAGCTCCAGATGTAGTAAATCCCGGGCTCGATGCGTTTCTGGTTTAATATGTAACAGGTTTAATATGTCACAGGTTCCATGTGTCTCTGGTTAGGGTCAGGTATAGATTAAGAAACAGAATTAGAGGCGGGGTGAGAGGAGTAGGATTAAGGTTAGTAACACGGTTAAAGGGTCAGACGTACGGTTTAGAAGTACAGTTAGGTGTGTAACGCGCGTTAAGCCGATCTATATGAAGGCACGGGACAGATGGTCAGACAGTAGAAACACTGACTTGGTTGTGTCCCGGTCTGAGCTGGTTTTCTATGCTTTGGGTTCATTGTGAATTAGCCGCAAGGACGGGAGACACACACGCACACACGCACGCACGCACTCTCTCTCTCTCTCTCTCTCTCTCTCTCTCTCTCTCTCTCTCTCTCTCTCTCTCTCTCTCTCTCTCTCTCTCTCTGCCGAGCTAGGGGGAGGAATGTAAACCAGTTTTACGTCGATGTTAATAACGATCCATGCACACGATGTTCCCTCAATGGGTTATATTATGGAGGAAGACGAAAGTGGGGGGGAGGGGGGTATTCGATTTTAATTTGTGTTATGAAGATGCCTTTAGCTTTGAAATAGTATCATAGCGTCTTCTCGATGAATCTTTACCTGTCCTCCTCTCCCTTAGTCCAATGAAAAGTTAATCGAGGCCGTTGGATCTTCTGACGTGGCCATACCGACATATTTTTCTGTGCTAAGGTGATGTCAGTTGATGCGGTACTCGATGGGTATCCGCATTTGTATTTTGGTGATGTTGTCAGTATATGAGATGTTCAATAACTTGCGGTAGCACATCATTTCCACGGCTTGGGTTCTCCTTTATAATTCCGCAGTGAGGATCCATGCCTGGGAGGTATCTATCTGCATTTTGACCTAACCTGTAATTCTTCGGTATTCACCACATACTTTGATTCACAGCTCTGACGTGGATTTTGATATCTGCAGGGCGGGAATAAGATGGCGGACTGATTTTCATTTGTAAACTGATTGATTATCCACTCGTGATTGACCGATTTTTTGGTCGCGGATCGGTCTGTGACTAACGATTTCTCTCCGTTTCTGTCGATGATAAACAGACTTGCACGTTGGCTCGACGTCGACAGTGCGTTTCTAGGCAACAGATGAGGACAAACATACTTGGTATGCAATGAAATCTGAACTTGCGTATTCGCCACGTGCCGTATGGACTCCTGGGTAGGCCTAGTTAAGTCCCTTCGTGCTAAATAGCAGAGTGAGATGTTGACAAGTGTTTGATGGGAATTGCTCAGAGGGGCACAGTAATGAAACAAAAAATTGGTGTCCGGATCTTAAGAGGCAGAGAGCGAGAGTCTGTTGAATAGCGTCGGAAATTGTGTTAAGTCAGAAAAACAAAACGCGAAAAAACACCAACGACTTGCCAAAAATTGTACGTGTCAAACGATTCTGTATCAACCCTCTTGTTGTGGGGCTAGACTATCACTCTTTCATAATCAAGAGCCAGGCAGTGTTCAGATTCGGCTAAACAGCAATGAAAACGGCTTGTTATTCGTTGGTAATTTGATACTTTCCGATCCCTGGTTTATGACTGACTGACTGATTGGTTGGTTGGTTGGTTGGTTGGTTGATTGATTGATTTTTTTAAAGGCCAGCCTAGCAATTTATAATCAGTATGTTTGTTTTGCTGGTTTGCTTGTTTTTAACTCTTTGGGAGGGGGGGGGGGGTGTAGCTTAAGAATGAGGACGTGTGTAGGAGGGGCTGTCACTGCCACGAAATTTGAAATAGCTTCCTAAGCGCAAATACGAAGCATTTGATGAAACATTTCATCTTGTCATCACTTCCTGTAATCAAAAACAGTATCTCTCTCTTTCCTCTTGTATTTCACCCCATCTCTGCGCCCATCTCCACACCCACACACTTTCTGGACTGGACGGCAGTGTATCTGTTTACGATCTCACCCGTCACTGTCACCGCGTTGTTGATTTATGTCAAGGCTGGAAAGATTCTCTAAATTAAAGTAAAACAATTCAGGAAGACAAAAGATCCGTAAGATGCGAGACAAGGTACAGTTATACTGCATCATAGATCATTCTGCTACCGAGTTACGGAGTTCATCGAATCAACCTCTTTCGACACGTTCTTTCTCAGGTCTTGGTGTTCGTGAGCTGGCAAATCAATACGTTATATGTGTATAAAACACCCAACTTTCTAACCAAGTTGACTTCTGAGACTGCCTGGTTCTCGAATCACAGGGCGGAGGGAGGGAAAGGGAGTTGGGGTGGGGGGGGAGGGGAGAAAGACAGAAAAAGGATGGGATTGAAACCAAAGGAGAGGAAAGTATAGCTGTAGGTCCAGACACGGAGATCTAATAACCATACTTGAAAGAAACACGCTGCCGGTGATCTGTACTTTGCGCCATATCCGCCAGCTTTGAAAAGTAGGTCGCCCAGTCTGACTGGCTGTGACTTTGCACAGTGTCGGCGAACTCTTTGCAAAACAGGACGCCCAGTTTACATGGGACTTTGCCTAATTTCACCAAATCTTTGTAAAGAGTAGGACGCCCAGAGTGACAGACTGGGGCTTTTGGCACAGTGTCCACCAGTTCTTTGAGAAAGGGGAAGATCAGTTTGGCTGGGATTTAGCACAGTGTCCACCAGTTCTTTGAGAAAGGGGAAGATCAGTGTGGCTGGGATTTAGCACAGTGTCCACCAACTCGGAAAATGAGACTCCCAGTGTTACTGTACGGGACTTCAAGCAATGTCCGCCAACTCTTTTCAAAACAAAATGACCGGTTGAGACTTGGCACAGTGTCCACCTACTTTTTGTTAAAGAGGACTTCCAGTTTGGCTGGGACGTAGCACACTGTCCACCAACGCGGAAAAAGAGGCGCCCGGTCTTACGGACTGGGACTTGCACAGTATCCACTAACTCGAAAAATGAGTCGCCAGTCTTACTGACTGGGAGGTAGCGCAGTATCCACTAACTCGGAAAAGGAGTCGCCCGGTCTTACTGACTGGGAGGTAGCGCAGCATCCACTAACTCGGAAAATGAGTCGCCCGGTCTCAGCGCAGTATCCACTAACTCGGAAAATGAGACGCCCGGTTTTACTGACTGGGACTTGGCACAGTATCCACTTACTCGGAAAATGAGTCGCCCAGTCTAACTGTATGGGACTTGGCACAATGCGCGCAAAAGTAAAAAGGGGGATTGCACCCAGCTTTATGAGCTTGGTAGCAACCTCCAGGGACTGCGGATGGCGGCGAATGATGGATGACTCTTGGACAGCCGTTCCGTCTTGCCCCCCACCAGCCCCGTGTTTGTCTTTTGGGGGACTCCAGATGCCAGGGACGTCTGGCGCCGCTGTTTGCAGAGGCGGAATGTTTGGCGTAGCGCTGCTCACAGGGAACTCCAGCAGTCAGTTCACTCCGTCCCGCCCCACCACCCCGGAGTGCTGCTTGTCGTTCGCAGATAACTCCTCTAATAACTTGATGTCGGTTGCCGTTTCTTTCCATTTCTTTTTCTTGTTTCTCAGGCTGAACCGGCAGTCTGGTTTGTTACCAACTGGGAGTTCTTCACCGTAGACCTAGACTGATGGAAGCCATAGGCCGTCGTCGTCGTCGCTGATAGTTATCGTTAGTGTTTTTGTCGTTGTCAGAAAAGAGATTTTTTTTGTAGTGTGGTATTTGTCGAATAGCGCGAGCATACCGCTCTGTACAGAAACAATATATTGAGTTATGCTGAACTCGTTAACGGTTGTTTTTGTTTCATTGACAGATGTGTGTGTGTGTGTGTGTGTATGTATGTATCTCCATACACATGCGCGCGCACGCACGCACACGAACACACGCGCGCACACACACACGCACGCACACACACACACACACACACAAACACACCACAACACACACACACACACACACACACACACACACACACACACACATGCACGCACGCACGGACACACGCTTGGACACGCGCCGTGTAAAGCGTATGCCAAGACGGTTTGATTATTTTGGACAAAAGACCGCGCACACACACACGCACGCGCGCACACGCGCGCGCACACACACACACACACACACACACACACACACACACACACACACACACACACACACACACAACACACACACAAACATGCACGCACGCACGCACGGACGGACACACGCTAGGACACGCGCCGTGTAAAGCGTATGCCAAGACGGTTTGATTATTTTGGACAAAAGACCGACCAGAACATTTTGAAAACCGACTCTGAAAAAGTGGAATTTTGTTGTGCAAGTGTTTGTTATCGTGTGTGCGTGCATACTTTCACACAATTAAGGGAAATAGAGGAAGGGGCAAAAACAGGGGGAAAATGACAGTCAGGATAGGCACATGCTCTCTCTCACATATACACACACGCTTGCACGCACGCACGCACGCACGCACGCACGCACTCACACACACACACACACACACACACACACACACACACCACACACACACACACACACACCGCACGCACGCACGCACGCACACACGCACACACACACACACACACACACACACATACAGACTGCGTGTCCACATACAAAGTGCTTGCACAAACGTTCATATATATATGCGGCCGCATTCGTATATGTACACTCATATGATATGAAAAAATATTTTTATTGTTACAAAACATTTTCGTGTGCTGCTGCGTACGGTATAACACTTGGCAAACCAGTCCGTGGTGTAGGAATTCAGCCGTACCTTACTTTTTATCAGCTTGTCATTTGCTCAGTACAGTGGTGTGATGTGTTTAATGCTGAAGGACGTCTCAGGGCAATTATTTTGTATAGAGTAATTGTGCCATGTACTAGGCTGCAATGCACAGTTACTGTGTCTGTGGTATGCTGTACTGTGATGTACGTATTCACCGTCTGTCGAAAGACACAAAACTGTAATATCTTGCATTGCAGACAATGCTGTAATATGTTGCACTGCACGTCTGTTGATAGAAACAATGCTGTAATGAGTTGCATTGCACGTCTGTTGACAGAAACAATAATGTGAAATGTTTCATTGCGCGTTTGTTGACAGAAATAATACTGTAATGTCTTGTATTACACGTCTTTTGACAGAAACAATATTGAAATGCGTTGCATTACACGTCTTTTGACAGAAACAATGATGTAATGTGTTGCGTTACACGTCATTGACAGAAGCAGTACTGTAAGGTGTTGTATTACACGTCTTTTGACAGAAACAATATTGTAATGCGTTGCATTACACGTCTTTTGACAGGAACAATATTACAATGCGTTGCATTACACGTCATTTAACAGAAACACTACTGTAATGTGCTGCATTACTCATCTTTTTGACAAAACAATATTGTCATGTGTTGCATTACACGCCTTTTGACAGAAACAATTATGTAATGTGTTGCATTACCGTATTTGGACAGAAGCAATACTGCAATGTGTTACATTACACGTCTTTTGACAGAAACAATACTGTAATGTGTTGCATTGCACGTCTTTTGACAGAAACAATACTGTAATGTTGCAGTCACGTATTTTAACACAAACACTATTGTTATATGTTTCATTGTCCGTTTGGTGACAGAAGCAGTGCTGCAATGTGTTGTATTACACGTCTTTTGACAAAACTACGCTGTAATGTGTTGCATTGACCGTCTTTTGACAGAGACAAAACTGTAATGTGTTGTATTGCACGTCTGTTGACAAAAAAGCTTTTGTTGTATGTTGCATTGTCCGTCTGTTGACAGAAACAGTACTGTAATGTGTTGAATTACACGTCTTTTGACAGACACAATATTGTTGTATGTTGCATTGTCCGTCTGTTGACAGAAACAGTACTGTAATGTGTTGAATTACATGTCTTTTGACAGACACAATATTGTTGTATGTTGCATTGTCCGTCTGTTGACAGAAACAGTACTGTAATGTGTTGAATTAACGTCTTTTGACAGACACAATATTGTCGTATGTTGCATTGTCCGTCTGTTGACAGAAACAGTACTGTAATGTGTTGAATTACACGTCTTTTGACAGACACAATATTGTCGTATGTTGCATTGTCCGTCTGTTGACAGAACATGTAATATGTTGTATTACACGTTGTTGACAGAAACAGTTTTGTTATATGTTGCATTGTCCTGTTGACAGAAACAATACTGTAATATGTTGTATTACACGTCTTCTAACAGACCCAATATTGTTGTATGTTGCATTGTCCGTCTGTTGACAGAAACAATGCTGTCATGTGTTGTATTACACGTCTTTTGACAGACACGGTATTGTTATATGTTGCATTGTCCGTCTGTTGACAGAAACAAGTGGAACTCCTCAAAGGCCTGTGCAGTTCAAACGGCGTGCCGGAATGGCAGATCAACAAAGCCATTGGTCGTAAGTGATTTGCAGTTGCTCAGTGTATGTCCGCTTTTTCCTTCTGGTAACGCTGCTGTTTTCCATGTTTCTTCTTCTTCTGCTACTTTCTCTCTCTCTCTCTCTCTCTCTCTCTCTCTCTCTCTCTCTCTCTCTCTCTCTCTCTCTTCTCTCTCTCTCAGCTTTGTTTCATTTGCTCGTTCTCCCGCCCTTCTCCCGCCCCCCTCCCACCTCTGCCTCCTGCAACTTGCCCTTCCGTCGCTCTGAATTCTGTTTCTTCGCACAGTCGTTTCCCGTTGTAATCCATTCAGCCTGTTCTCTAATCGGCGTCTATGAAAGGTCCAAAGGCACAGAGCAGAAGATGAGATTTCTGTTTCGTTATTTGCATGAAGAAAACTATTCCTCTGTGAGGAAATGAGCATACATTTAAAGGAATGATGCCTTGTCTGGCTACTAGGCCTAAAGTACAACCTTCATCTTGTTTGTGTCAAAGATAAAGTAGACTTTTTTAACTGAAGGAAGCATGATCAGACTTGGTTGTTTAACTTTTGTTTTTCAGTTGTCATTGTGTTTGTGTGTACATTGAGGAAAAAGGAGGGAAGAGAAGGAAGGTGTGGGGGAGGCTATACGAGCTATGTAAACGTCCTTGCGTTCCATGCACTAAACAGTAGGACAGTTCACGTGTTGGCGTTACAGAGTTCACATACCCAAGGAGGTTTCGAGCTGATGAGAAGTCGTACGTTATCCTAACTTCAAAGGGAGAATGAAATTGGATAGAAGCACACACAAAGTCGAAAGCTGTTCAGCGAGTTATTGGCAATGGTTGCGCCATCTTTGTATAAAGGGACGACCACCAGGTCCCTCTCAGTGGTGCTGAACTACACGTGTCATACAGAAAGTGCTATGCACGTGAACTTCTTGTGACTTGATAGCTACTAACTGTCAAGGGAGCCTTTTGGAACTAAGAGCCTTTTGGAACTATGTATGAAAGAATCTCTCTCTCTCTCTCTCTCTCTCTCTCTCTCTCTCTCTCTCTCTCTCTCTCTCTCTCTCCACACACACACACACACACACACACACACACACACACACACACACACACACACTCACTCACTCACTCCTCACTCACTCACTCACTCACTCACTCACTCACTCACATACATGCACACACGCACGCAAACACGTACCCTCTGTGTGTGTGTGTTTCTCTCTCTCTCTCTCTCTCTCTCTCTCTCTCTCTCTCTCTCTCTCTCTCTCTCTCTCTCTCTCTCTCTCTCTCTGTTTTGTATGTATTAGGAATGATGTATTCACTGTGTCTATTTATTTGACTTAATCGATTGGCTTACTCCTATCCAGAATATCTTTTTTTTTCTTTATATAAACACAACAAAAACATTTTCGTTTTTCCAGAGTCGCTGTCCGCTTCCGGCCAAAACGGCCTGAAGGCGCTGAGCAAGCTGGTCTTCCACGCTGCCGAGTCCTTCGCCCCGCTGTCCGGCTCCCAGAAGCACCTCAACAGCTTCGGTAAGAGCGTCTCCTCCTCCGACTTGATGGCCGCCAGCGCCAGCAGCCCCTCCATCACCATCCAGTGCAACGGCGACCTGGAGCAGGGGGGACCCTCCAACGGCCACGTGCACGTGCTGCAGGAGGAGACCCACCTGGAGGATGAGACCGCGACCCCGCCCAACAAAGCCTCCAGAACCGACAGCCTGTCCTCCGCCCGGGACAGTGGCCTCGAGAGCCGCTCCAGGTACGACGACGACGACGATGACTCTCCTGCAGCTGAAAGGCCGCCGGAGATTTCTGGGGGAGAGGAGAAGGGGCTCGGCGTTGAGGAGGAGGAGGGGGAGCAGGAGGAGGGAAAGCGGCGACAGCAGGAGCTGGGGGAGGAAAGGACGGAGGGGGAGAGAGGGAGGCGTGATGAGGCTGATTCCTGGAACCCCACATCCAGCCCTCCTCCCGTGGACAGTTGTGAGGATGGCGGTGGGGAGAGTGTGTTGAATGAAGTCACGAGCGTCACCCGGCTGTGAACTGGAAGGACGGGGCACTCTAACTGCTGATCTGTCACTGTTTCCAAGGACTTCAGGTGTCTTCTTCCTCGGCCATAATCCTTTGTCACCGACGTTCCTGTGTGAAGACCTGTAAATACCACGTGGTTCCTAGAAGGGGGTGCGGGATACAAACAGAAATCGGGCCGAGTTATCTGTATGATAAGTGTGTGTGTGTGTGGTGTGTGTGGAACTGCTGACGTCTTAGTACCATCGCGTAACCGTCACAATGAAAGCTGTCTCTTGTGAACAGATCGGCATTCTTTGGCAAATAACCAGGATGATTTCTGTGCAGCGGTGTTTTTGTTTTGTTTTTGTTTTTAGACCGATGTTCTTTCCATGGAACTTTGTCTAATGAAGGCTGATTTCCATTCCAGTCAGAACTGTATGGTGTTCCTAATGAAGGCCGCTTTTAAATTTCAACTGCCATGCAAGGTTCTGTAGTGAAAGCTGGTTTTCATTTGTTGGAACATTTGCAATGTTCCCTAATGAAGCTGGTTTTCATTTCAGTGGGAACGTTGCTACTTTCTTAACTGAAAGCTGTTTTCATTTCAGTGGGGAACGTTGCTACGTCTCAACTGAAGGCTGGTTTGCAGTTCAGTGGGAACGTTGCTACGTTCTCAACTGAAGGCTGGTTTGCAGTTCAGTGGGAACGTTGCTATGTTCTCAACTGAAGGCTGGTTTGCAGTTCAGTGGGAACGTTGCTACGTTCTCAAACTGAAGGCTGGTTTGCAGTTCAGTGGGAACGTTGCTTACGTTCTCAACTGAAGGCTGGTTTGCAGTTCAGTGGGAACATTGCTACGTTCTCAACTGAAGGCTGGTTTGCAGTTCAGCGGGAACCTCTGCAATGTCTAATGAAGACTGGCTTTCATTCTATGGGACTTCTTCATGTTCTCTGAACCTAGCCAAGCTTCCTTCACAACTTTGTCGGAGCCACTGTGATCTTTGCAACCTTGGAAGATTTTGTTGGACCATTATCGTGTCACTGCTGACGAATATGCAGAGTTCCTCTCGTCTTTTATTCTGGAATGCCGGACAGGGAAGTTTGTTGTCTGTTTTTGTGCAACTGGAACTCGTGACTGGTTGAGAGCTGCTTGATCAGAGGGGCCGGCCGCAAGAATAACTCATTACTTCAGATAGACACACCTAGTAGTTGACTGAAGTATCTATAGAAACGATCCATTTCAAACTGTCCAGTTCGTTCTGTAAATCTGGCATCAAGCACCTGTTGTAGGTTGTCTGGTACTTTTTGTGATCACCAAGGAGATGCAATTTCGTCTTTTTTGGCTGTATCTGTTCTTTGTAACGCCTAAATTCTACAATACAGATTTCTTTTTTTTATTTCGGTTCTGACTACACGTGATATTGCATGCCTGTAGAATTCTATGGCCTTGCAAACCTTGGTACGAAAAATTGAGTTAATTCTCTCTTCGGGAACACATTGTTGGTTGGATCGAACCTTCACTGCTATGCTGTTTGTACACGATTTATTGATGTGCTCTTGTTAGTGCATTGATATGTAAACTCTTGTCAGTATATTTCTATGTTACTCACTAATTAGAACATTTTTGCGTTTGGTCATATTGCCATCGAGGTTTTGAGCCCTGCGCTGTTTTGTGTAATGTTGGCTGTGATGCGAGATAGGCGGTCGGCTAGGACATGAGTAACACGTGAAGGAAAGTATATAATTGTAGGGAAGTTCGCTACGTTCCCCAAGAACAAACGCAATCAGAAGCAACCCAAACCAACCAATACAGGAAAAGATCTCATAATCTAGCCGTTATTTAGCTCTGTCTCTTAACTCGGAACACAACCTATCTAGTATCAGTTTGTCTTCGCATTGATTTTATTCGATCTATTCATTCGTTTAGTTAAGATTCTCAGTACGATTTTTTCGAGGTACCGTAATATTCTTTGGAGTTTTCAATCGAAGATGACAACAGCAGTTGCGTAGTACGTGGGGACTGCTGATGTGTTTCCTTTGCAACCTGGTCTGGTCTGGTCTGGTCTGGTTCTGTTCGGTTGATCCAAGTTCGATCCAGTGTGTCTGTCCTTTTGAAAAGAACCTAACTGCTGCAAGCTGTAAAGATTGATGTTAAGAATTATGTACAGCCATTTTTGTACTCAAGATTTTCAATTTAGATTATTAAGTATGATTGATGAGGACGGTGCGACTGTTTGCTGTAATATAGTTTCTTTCATAGTTTTTTTCCTGCTTCTTTTTTCTTTCATTTGTGCATATGAACTTGTAGAAAAACAAAGGCCCCGACTGTAGTTTTTCTTTGTTTGTTGGTTGGTTGGTTGGTTTTTCGTAATTCCTTGAAAGAACCGCTTTCTACAAAAAGGAGTGCATTTAGAACATCATTGTTGTAATTTTGCTAGTTCCATTATCATTATCATTATTGTTATTCATATTATCATCATGACTGTTACTATGCTTATCATCGTTGTTGTTATATTTCTGATGTTAATATGACATCAGTCGGCAGTTTCCAATAGTTTAGAAATGTTGTTGTATATAATACAAATGATCATTGCGTACAAGATGTCAGAGAAATATATAGTTTTCTCTTTTTTATGTGCAACGGTGATTGGAGTATAATTTACAAAGGATCTACACTTTTTCCAAATGTTCGTTTAGATACAGAATGCTATACCAGCCACTAAGACTGTTAAGTAACTTTTCTGATCAGAAAATAATCATGGTTTGCATAGATACTGATGGTAATAGGACAGAGAGAGAGAGAGAGTGTGTGTGTGTGTGTGTGTGTGTGTGTGTGTGTGTGTGTGTGTGTGTGTTGGTGCGCGCGCGTGTGTGTGTGTATGTGTTTGCGTGTGTGTAAAAGGGGAAGATCTGTTCGGAAAGTTGTGTGTACATTCCATTTTTACCTTGTGACTGAACTCCTTCCGCTCTTGTAGTGTGCCCATATATATTCACATTTGTCTGCGTCTTATGTCTCACGTTGTAGCTATACGTTGATAGACAGCACAGCTAGAACACACATTTTTGTGCATGTCCTGTATGGTAGTCATTCAGGGAGGTCGGGAATTTCTGAGAAAGAACCGTTGTAACGGGGCAGTTGTTGAAGTACCTGAAAAGTTCAACAGTTACCTGAAAAGAACTATGCACTCATGAAATGGCAGAACTTGAGCTTTGACTGACAGCTCGTCTTTTAACATGTACAAATACACAAAAACACATACTCTTGCAAGCACGTGTGTAAACGCACACGCGCACACATACACACACACACACACACACACACACACACACACACACACACACACACACACACACACACCACACACGCGCGCGTGCGCGCGCGCGCGCGCGCGCGCGCACACACACGCACGCACGCACACACACTGTTGCAAGACAAATCTGGCATATTCATACACGACAGAAAGGACAATTTTTGTTGTGACAAAGACATTTTAGGTCATGTGAATTTGTTATGCGAGGCGTTAGATTCTCAGGCACGGCGGTTTAAAAAAAATAATCAGTGCAATATGTAAATTGATTTCTAAAAGAAGTATGTGGTAATGAAATGGCATTTGAGAAAAAAAAATAATGGAAGCTAAGTTGAAAGCTGTTGCCTTAGAATATACATGGTCAGTATGCAATATAAGCAGGGAGAAAAACGCTAACTGCTGCATGCATTGGACAGGAAAAATACATGTCTTCAGACCAAAAGTAGCGCCATGTTCTTATATGGCATCGGAAAAAGATTCCACAGAAAATAGAATATTTGAAATCGGTTTCAGTTCAGAGGATTCAATCGTTTCTTTTTGCCCAGAAACTACGAAATGAATTTTGGAAGACTGTTTCGGCTGCATGCGTAGCAAATGAAACACTGTAAACTGTTGATCAAGTCGGTGGGAAAAGGCTTCCACAACAAGGTAGTATTTGATGATTCCTTACTACCATATTGAGAAAATAGTTATAGTGTGTGCTATATGTGGTCTTCGTAATAATGGCATGGCTGCGTTGTTTGCTCTGTTGTCAGCCATGAATACACATGACATTGTCGTCAAACCAAGGGGAAAGAATGGCCTTTCTTGTTGTAAAGGACACTTCACCCCCACTCCAGGGCTACCAACATTTTGTCTACCTACCTAACCATGAGTACTGAACGACCCTGTCATTACACTTTGATAGGGTGAAGAAAACACCAGATTGTTTCTCTCTTCAGTGCGTCACGACAGAATTCAGAATAGGAAAAGGGCCCACACTCTTCTCCCATCCCCTTTCCTTCCCCTCCCCCTGCCCCTCCGTCCCCGCCATCCCTTTCTCGAAGGTGAAAACTCGCCTGTAACTGTGTGCAAGTGTGTCCGCAATCCTTGTTTGAATATCGGTATATGAACAGAGACAGCATGGAAACGACTACGATACCCGCTTAGTTTACAAGGCAACAACGTGTCATGCTTTGTCGATTAATATAACACGTGACGCTTCTCACTACAACATACAAGTAGTCAGCAATTGTACGTTAGTACGTGCTGATACTTTCCTCTGGGTTCCATCTTACCGCTCCACCATTCCTATCTCTCTCTCTGCCTGTCTCTTTCTGTGTGTCTGTCTGTCCATCCGTCTGTCTATGTCCGTCAGTCTGTCTGTGGGAACGTCCCACTAGTCCGAGGGTTTACTAGTCCGAGGGTTAGGGTTAGGGTAGTCCGAGGGTTCACTAGTCCGAGGGTTAGGGTTAGAACCCTACCCTCGGACTAGTAAACCTTCGGACTAGTGAACCCTCGGACTAGTGAACCCTACCCCTGTCTGTCTGTCTGTCTGTCTGTCTCTCTCTCTCTCTCTCTCTCTCTCTCTCTCTCTCCTCTCTCTCTCTCTCTCTCTCTCTCTCTCTCCTATCTAATAACGTGGGCATACTTATTAGAGTTTGAGCGTGGTCGTATTCGTATGTAGGTGATTTATTTAAAACGGTGCATCATTCAGGTGTTTCTTTCCTTTTGTATATAATATTGTGGGGATGCATGAAGGAATATACCACACACATCTAATGAGACAGTTTTTATTAAAATATGCAAAGAAGCATCTGTATTCTCTGTGGTGAATCTTCTCTCTCTCTCTCTCTCTCTCTCTCTCTCTCTCTCTCTCTCCTCTCTCTCTCTCTCTCTCTCTCTCTGTATATATATATATGTGTGTGTGTGTGCGCACGCGCACGTTTGTGTGTGTGCGTGTGCACGAGCGGGCGTGTGCGTGCGTACGTGCGTCGCACTGAAAAGGACGAGTTGAGGTAACGCAAATGTATGGAAAAACTCTCTCTCTCTTCTCTCTCTCTCTCTCTCTCTCTCTCTCTCTCTCTCTCTCTCTCTCTCTCCCTATCTCTCTCACGCCCACTCACACACAAAATAACACACACACACACTGTCAACCTCGGGGTATGTCAGTGGAGGAAGGACTAGCGCACAGCCCAAACACACTCACAGCTTGCTTACAATCTCATTCATATATCATGCATTCGTCACATCAAACCACTAGTAAAGTCCATAACTTTACTACACATAATCATGGAAACAAACATCAATGCGCATGGAGTCAAACAACATAAAACATTCTCTCTTTCCTTGAATTTTCACAAAACCATTTATCTAAATCATCATAACTAACCCGGGTATAAATAGATTTCCACTTTACCTGGCCAGGTGATCTTAAAAACTATTTACGAATCACTGTCTTTCCTTTTCTTCTTTTTTTTTCTTTTCTTTTCACTGTCACTTTCACAAACACCAGTCACGTCACAACTGCTGGCACTGGTCAGGTTGGTCCACCGGCACTGGTCAGGTTGGACTGCTGGCACTGGTCAGGTTAGACCGCTGGCGTTGGTCAGGTTGGACTGCTGATGAAAGTGGCGCGGCCAGGTATGAGGTCGAACCCCGGTTCAGATTGAACAGTGACTACCAGACATCGATCTGTTCTCCTTTCTTTCTTCCTGCATTAACGCATTGCACTCTCTCTCTCTCTCTCTTCTAGTCTGCTCTATCAAATGGACATGGTTGCTTTTCTTTTCTTTTTCTTTTCTTTTTTTTTCTCTTCATCAGTTAGCAACTCTCTCTCTCAACATCTCTCCTTAGTCCTTCCTCTGCAGACTCTACATGGTGCTAATGCTTCAACTCGGTTCTCTTCACTCCTCCCCTCATCTCTCTGCTTTCTCTCGTGCAGAGCCTACTCCCAGAACCTCTTCCTCTCTCTCTGTTTTTCGTTCTCCTTTCTCCTCTCCGTTCTCTCCTCGCTTTCTTATTCTCATCCTATGTGTCAGAAGGGCGAGTACCATTGGTCAGAATTTTTCCCGCCTCATACTGAGATTACCTCCCCTCTAATTCCATTGGACATTCAAATCGTCAAAGTCACATCTACCGGCCTTGCTCTCTGTAGTGGTCAATGGGTCATTTAATTAATGAGCTTGATTTCACCCCCCACCACACAATACCTTCCCCCTTCCTACTTCAACCGGCGACGTCTGGCTTAACTGTGGGCGCTGGCCTTGCCAATTAGCCGGATCAGTCTGACCCAGACACCGAGATCCGTCTGGCCAGACCTATTGAGACGTCGGTCAAGCCACTTAGTCTGTCTGCTGGATGGTGCTGTCTCCGTGAGGACTAAAAATAGCCTCTTCGCTGTGCCTAATTGGCTGACGCGACACATGTAGTCGTCTGCCTGAAAACCAGGATGTTTGCGTTTGGACTTATGTCCAATTGAACTGGCTGGCGACTGACCACGAATTCGGTTTTTCTATTTTTGTCCGTGACAATTTCCCCCTTGCAAAAGACTATGCTCAGCATTGTCTCAAAACAACGGTACAAAAAAAAACAACCAACAACCGAATTTGCTGACACCACAGCTACACGTGCAAGTTTTTGCAAAATTATTTACACAACGGTTTACAAATTATCAGCACGTATCACTCGTAAATATCACCCCAATGGGTTATCATTGACGTGCGCTTTTGCCTTATTTCAACTCATTTTCCGATAACCTCTGTGCGCACCTATGCAATTCCCTACCTGTGGATTTGCCACATCTTCTCTTCACAACTACTATGAAGAGCACAATCTAATATGATCACGATCCATGACACCTCGCTGAGGAATCTCCATCCTCACTTATCGCAAACAGTGCATTACTACACAAGCGACCGTATGCTCCAAACATAACTACATTTACATGAACAAGTCTCACAAAGAAAATATGAACCATAGCCAAATGGGAATGAACCCATATCCACTCAATCTCACCGTAATCAACACATATTATCAACAAAGTAGCTATGCACCCCCGGATATGACTGTCTTCCTCTGAGTTGCAGCTTGCTAGACTACACGGCTTAAATAGTCAGCTCCTACATTCTGTCGACCTGGGATGTACTGAACTCGATACCTGTAGGGCTGCAGTGCCATTGCCCAGCGCAGCACCCTGCTGTTTTTTCAGCTGCGCCTTTGTGCTGAGTCTCACGCTGAATATATTTGTGGAGAAAATTTGCATGGAAAAGTTTTAGTTTCCCATTCACATCAATTCGGTAATCCCGATCTACCTTTTCAGTGATGGTGAATGGTCCTTTCCAATGCATCAGCAGCTTGTTGTGATCCGTGGGAAGCAGTAACAGGACTTGATCTCCCACCTTGAGGGATTGCTTCCTCACCTTCCTGTCATATTGCTTCTTCTGAACGACCCTAGCCTCCTGCAAACTTTCCCTTGCAACCTTACATGTCTCATACCTGTGCCCACCTTTGGAACAGGGCGAGATTGGGCCAATCAGATCAACAGCCACCCTCCTGAATGGTGTGTCAATTAAAGGGGCTGTTTAAGAGGCGCCTTCCTCTTCACCCCTCTTGTGGCTGACCTTTGACACACATCACATGACATGCAGAAACGCTTTATGTCTGCCATTGCCCCTGGCCAGTGAAAATCATCAAATATTCGGTCAGCTGTTTTGCCGGTGCCGAGATGACCCGCCATGAGTGACTCGTGACCCACTGACATGACAGTGTCACGATAACATGCTGGTACCTCTAACTGAGTTGTCACCTTACCTGTCTTCCCCTTGGTGAACACTCGGTACAACAACCCGCCTTCCACAAGAAATTCTGTCTCACCTCCTCTAACCACCTGTTTCTCTCCACCTCTTGCCAACTCCCAAGACTTCAGGAGCGAAGGGTCTTGTTCCTGCGCTGCCCTAAACTCATCAGGCGACACATCTATGCCTGACTTCCTTGCTGGATCGACTAACGGTTTATCAACCTTTTCCTCCTTCTTGCTCCGTGTTTGAACTGCTGCCCCTGTAGCAGTCAACAACTCAGGATCCCCTGGATCCCTTGCACCTGGAATATTTCCAATGATCAAATCATAAAGGGGTTTCTCCATCACCAGCGCAGACAACTCGCCTGAGAAGTAAGGAGTACGTACTTCTATCTTAGCAACTGGGAACTCCCTCACAGTGCCATCGATTAGAGTACAGGTCTGGATTTGCCCTGTCAAATCCCCTTCCTCGACCAGCGTTGTTCTTACTACACCACATGAACAACCAGTGTCCCGTAACACTTTAACCCTCTGCTGGCCAATCCACCCTTCTTCCACTGGTAATGAACCACTCAGCCTAGTGCCCTCCATCCCTGACACTGACTGCTGTCCAGTGCTAGCCATAGGCCGCACTCCACCCTCTTCAGATTGGATCCCTTTTGGTTCCACTGCAGGTCGTTTCCCCTGGCGACCCTTATCAACCTCTTGCAAGGCTGCTGCCTTCTGGAACCTCATGCGACAATCCCTCGCCACATGTCCCTTCTTGTGACAAATGAAACACCTATTGTCCCTTTGTCCTCCTTTCTGCCCCACCACTGGATTTGCAGACTTTGCAGAAAACTCCCCTAGTCTCCTTGCACTCTTCTCACCTGTGCCTGGCACCTGTTTCTCCTGCACCTTAGTGCCCAAACGTGCCTCCCTATACACCTCTGCTAACTTCAGCAACTCCCCTGCTGTCTCTGGCTGTCTCTCTTTCAAATGTATAGTTAACTCTGGCCTGCAACCTGACAAAATCTGTTCTTTCATAACCAGCTCTTTCAATTCAGCGAACTCCTTTCTCGTACCACTCAACTCTAACCACTTCTCAAAATAGTGATCTAAACGTGCACCAAACTGAGTGTACGTTTCACCTGCTTGTAATCTAGCTGATCGAAATTTCTTTCTGAACCCCTCCTCTGTGAGGTCAAATCCCTTCATCAACGACTCCTTCACAGCACCAAAATCAGATTGTTGGTCTGCTGGTAATGCAGTGAAAATCTGTAATGCCTTACCCGTCAATAGCGCTGACAAAATGACTGCCCACTCTTCTGAAGGCCAACCCTGACTAGTAGCAAACGTTTCAAAACGACTGATGTACGCATCAATCGAATCTGTTCCTTCAGAGAATTTCGGCAACTTTGGTCGGTGGCATAACTGCGCACAGGGTCACTGGAAACTGAACTACCATCCTCGGTGGTCTCCCTCTGTATTCTCACTCTCTCTAACTCTAATTGAATCCTTAATCTTTCTGTTTCCTGCGTTTTCCTGATTATTGCTAGCCTGAATCCTTAGTCTTTCTGTTTCCTGCGTGAATCTTTCTGTTTCCTGCGTTGCGCTAGCTTTAATCCTTTCCTGCTCTGCTATTTCTACTGCGACACGGCGTCTTTCCACTCGCTCATCTCTTTCCATCTTTTGTTGGGTTTCAACGAATGCTCGCAACTCTTCTCCCGAGTAGCCTAAATCACGAGCGACGCTCACAAGTTGTTCAATAGGGGTGTTCTTTTCGTCCGCCATTATATCTTCCTTTCTTTTTTTTTTTGAACAAGATTTTATTCCTACGACAGCCAAACTGGTGGTTACCGACACGATTGACGTGATAGTACAATCCTATGAATGATAACATTAGCTTGGGACAACGTAATTAGTTTTTATAAGACGCCTAGCGCCTGACCCAACTGTGAGAGCGAATTATAGGCAATCTGTGCGAAAATAAGTACTCTGGGGCTGAAATGCCAAGCCTAGTGTTAACTATCTTGGAAGCAATGCCAAGCCTAGTATTTAACTATCTTGGAAACATACAGTAAGACACTACCTTGCCTTAGGATTACAATACTTGAATCCCACCCAGGTTCCTCTCTGAGAAGTTGAACAATTATAATAAATGGGCCAGAATATCCTGGCAAGCTCGCCAATAAATTGTCAACCTCGGGGTATGTCAGTGGAGGAAGGACTAGCGCACAGCCCAAACACACTCACAGCTTGCTTACAATCTTATTCATATATCATGCATTCGTCACATCAAACCACTAGTAAAGTCCATAACTTTACTACACATAATCATGGAAACAAACATCAATGCGCATGGAGTCAAACAAAATAAAACATTCTCTCTTTCCTTGAATTTTCACAAAACCATTTATCTAAATCATCATAACTAACCCGGGTATAAATAGATTTCCACTTTACCTGGCCAGGTGATCTTAAACTATTTACGAATCACTGTCTTTCCTTTTCTTCTTTTTTTTTCTTTTCTTTTCACTGTCACTTTCACAAACACCAGTCACGACACAACTGCTGGCACTGGTCAGGTTGGTCCGCCGGCACTGGTCAGGTTGGACTGCTGGCACTGGTCAGGTTAGACCGCTGGCGTTGGTCAGGTTGGACTGCTGATGAAAGTGGCGCGGCCAGGTATGAGGTCGAACCCCGGTTCAGATTGAACAGTGACTACCAGACATCGATCTGTTCTCCTTTCTTTCTTCCTGCATTAACGCATTGCACTCTCTCTCTCTCTCTTCTAGTCTGCTCTATCAAATGGACATGGTTGCTTTTCTTTTCTTTTTATCAAATGGACATGGTTGCTTTTCTTTTCTTTTCTTTTTCTTTTTTTTCTCTTCATCAGTTAGCAACTCTCTCTCTCAACATCTCTCCTTAGTCCTTCCTCTGCAGACTCTACATGGTGCTAATGCTTCAACTCGGTTCTCTTCACTCCTCCCCTCATCTCTCTGCTTTCTCTCGTGCAGAGCCTACTCCCAGAACCTCTTCCTCTCTCTCTGTTTTTCGTTCTCCTTTCTCCTCTCCGTTCTCTCCTCACTTTCTTATTCTCATCCTATGTGTCAGAAGGGCGAGTACCATTGGTCAGAATTTTTCCCGCCTCGTACTGAGGTTACCTCCCCTCTAATTCCATTGGACATTCAAATCGTCAAAGTCACATCTACCGTCCTTGCTCTCTGTGGTGGTCAATGGGTCATTTAATTAATGAGCTTGATTTCACCCCCCACCACACAATACCTTCCCCCTTCCTACTTCAACCGGCGACGTCTGGCTTAACTGTGGGCGCTGGCCTTGCCAATTAGCCGGATCGGTCTGACCCAGACGCCGAGATCCGTCTGGCCAGACCTATTGAGACGTCGGTCAAGCCACTTAGTCTGTCTGCTGGACGGTGCTGTCTCCGTGAGGACTAAAAATAGCCTCTTCGCTGTGCCTAATTGGCTGACGAAACACATGTAGTCGTCTGCCTGAAAACCAGGATGTTTGCGTTTGGACTTATGTCCAATTGAACTGGCTGGCGACTGACCACGAATTCGGTTTTTCTATTTTCGTCCGTGACACACACACACTGACAAAACACATGCACACACCGAATTACACACACACACACACACACACACACACACACACACACACACACACACACACACACACACACACACACACACACATGCGCGCGCGCGCGCGCGCGCTCGCACAAACTCACACACACACACACACACACCTAAACACACAGAGTAAACTGAACACACTGACTGGAACCAATTATCAGACT
>CM031595.1:18345006-18352202 GCA_018398815.1 Conus ventricosus | reverse complement strand
AAATAAATAACCCCCCCCCCCCAAAAAAAAAAAAAAAAAAAAAAATAAAAAGAAAAGAAAAAAAAAATAAAATTCACATAATAATATAATAATAATAATGCGGATTTTTATGCGCCTTCCACGGCATAAGGCGCTTTACAAAGGCAGAAAAAAATACAAATTGCTAAATGTAAAGAAAATGCATTAAAAAACGACTCAGAAAATGAAAAAAACAAAGGCTCTCTCTCCCATTCTCTCCCACACGCACACACACTCTCACGCATAGACACACAATACATAACAGTCGCAATAATCACAAACTATTTAGCGATCCACAGAGACAACAAGAGTCAATCAACTATCAGGTAATAACTGTCTTCTTAATATTGTTTGAAAAGGTGGGTTTTCAGAGAGGTTTTGAAGGAAAAAAGGTTTGAGAATGTCTTAAATCATAGGGGAGTTTATTCCAGAGTTTGGGAGCTGCGTATGAAAAAGGTCGTTCACCATGCTGTTTACGATGGGGACGGTAACTGGGAAAGCGGAAGGTCCTGGTGTCGGTGGAGGAACGAAGCATTCGTGATGGGACGTATACTTGAAGGAGATCGGAAAGATAGGCAGGGGCATCGCCAGTGAAAATCTTGAAGCAAGACAACAACATTTGTATTTAATTCTTTCTTCAACAGGGAGCCAGTGCAACTTTTTCAGGAGAGGGCTGCAGGGTTGGGTCCTAGGAGATTTGCAAATGAGACGGGCTGCAGAGTTCTGTACACACTGGAGTGGTTGGATGACAGTTGAGGGACAGCCAGGAGAACACAGTTGCAGTAATCTAGCCTTGAAAGGATGTAGGATGAAACGAGAGTTTTTGTGGCGTCTTCAGTGAGATAGGGTCGAATAGCAGCAATTCGTTTAAGTTCCATGTAAGCTAACTGACAAGTTTTTGTGACATGCTGCTTCATTGAGAGGTCGCTATCAAGGAGAACACCAAGGTCACGAACAGTGTTTGAAAATTCGATAGTGCTGGAACCTAATGTCAAAGAAGAAGGGAGCGGATCAGGCCATGATATGACTGCTTTGAAAAACGGATGGCTTCAGTCTTCTCACAGTTTAATTTAAGCTTATTTGCTGACATCCAGGTCTCAATATCAGAAGTACAAGATTGAAGAGTAGAGACAAGGGGGATAGTCATCGATGACAGAGGAGTGGAGCAGCTGAGTATCATCCGCAAACATTTCGTGTGAAACGGAATGGCCGTGGATAACATTAGACAGTGGAGTGGTGTACAAAATAAAGAGGACCGGTCCCAGCACGGATCCCTGAGGTACGCCAAACTGGAGGTTAGATTCATCAGAACGGTGGTCACCTACTTGAATGAACTGTTTCCTGTCTAGAAGATAAGAACGAAACCAATTTAAAGCTGTTTCCCTAATGCCACATGTGTATTTCAACGAGAGAGAAGGATTTCATGGTCTATGGTGTCAAAGGCTGCCGAAAGATCTAGCAAAAGAAGGACAGAAATTTTGTTTTCGTCTAAGGAATTTAGAATATCATTGAGAATGCGAAGGATGGTGGTCTCCGTGCTGTGCCCAGGGCGATAGGCTGACTGATGTGGTGTGAGTAAGTTCTTTGAGGCCAGATGGTCAGAGAGCTGTTGAAGAATGACTTTCTCAAGAATTTTGGATAGGAAAGGAAGATTTGAGATGGGTCTGTAGTTTTTGAGAACGTTGGGATCAAGACTGCTTTTCTTAAGTAGAGGTTTAACAAGGGCGGTCTTAAAGTCAGTGGGAACTGTGCCAGAGGACAGAGACTCGTTAAGAATTTTGGTGATGGTAGGAAGGAGAGAGTCAAGGTGTTCAAAGAGGAGTGGGGTGGGAATGGGGTCAAGGTCACAGGATGTTTTCGCAGACTGTGTGATGATTTTACGAACAGTCTGCTCGGACACTGGCAAAAACTCACAGAGTGTGGTACCGTTAAAAACAACAGACTGATCTGGTGACAACGTTTGAGCTTTGCACGTGAACAGCAACATATAACAGAACTGTCAAGTGCACAGTCAAAGACTGGTGAAGATTCCAGAGAGATTCAGTTAATATAATCTATCACCGATAGACCGCAAAAGATTTAAATCCCAATAACCTACGGGCTACGGTAAGTCAAGGTCAATAAAACGTGTACAAGCAGGAATCTGTCCAAAAGAAGAAAAAAATGTAGTGATTGCACCACCATTCACACATAGTGGACAAACGAAAATATGCAACAGTTGTTCAATCTTCATGCATTATGAACAAAAAAATGTAAACAATAAACAAGTGGGGTATGTTTTGATCCCATAAGAAAATCTAACCAGAGTAACTTTTATTCAAGACTAGCACAGCCTTTTGAACTTGAATAGAGTCAGACAAATACAAAGACGAACAATCTAATAACAAGCGCAGGCCGACAATCCCTCTGTCATCAGAAAAAATGTACCGATTGTTACATCCCCCTCCCACCCCCACACCTCCCATGGACTGCTGCGTTGCTACATTTTGCGTCGTATCATGTGACGCCTGAACTAAACAAACTATCCAGCTGAGGGAGGTGAACTGGCAGCTGCTGTGTGTTATCTACGGTTTACTGGCTGATACAGGACGACGGGCATGGTGTGTCGGCTACATCGGCCTGTCAAGACAGCCCTTTACAAACGGCTGGCTTTAAAGCTTTTGACGTAGCGAGATAGCCGTCCAGCGCCACTGCCAGTCTAATCTTTTCCTCTGTGTTTCTCAGTGTTTGACCTCTCTCTCTCTCTCTCTCTCTCTCTCTCTCTCTCTCTCTCTCTCTCTCTCTCTCTTCTCTCTCTCTCTCTCCTCTCTCTCTCTCTCTCTCTCTCTCTCTCTCTCTCTCTCTCTTTCTCTCTCTTCCTCGACCTTCAAAAACTGAAACAATATTGCCATGATAAAAACATCACGTCTGAACTTTATATTCCACCAATAACAGTATTAGAAGTCTATCACTACCTAACACACCTAAAACATCAAGTACCTCGGGTGGATGGCCTTGAACGGCAAAAGTTCCTCAAACTTCAGCTCCAGCAATTACAGATACTTTTGACATACTTCTTCAATCGTGTATCGACAAAAATCATTTCCAATGTTTCAAAAAACAAAAGTCAATCCTATCTACAAAGCAGGTGACAGCTCAGATCCTGCAAACTACAGACCCAATCTCGATCATTTCCACTCTTTCCAAACCTTTGGAAAAACACATAAAACAAACACAAATTAACACCACCTTAATACATACCACTTGCTTCATCCAAGACAGTCCCGGGTTCCGACACAAACCATTTCATGCCACAGCAGCACGATCAACCTTGGTTGATGACCATGGCTAAACAGCATCAACATCAACAAATATTTGGGGTCCTATTAGTTATTTCAAAAAAGCATTGATGTGAATAGACCAACACCTTCTTCTAGAAAATTAAAATTGTATGGCTTATCCACAGGAACTCTTACCTTTTTCACTCATATCTCACAAATAGCAACAATGTGTGAAAATTAATACAACCTTCTCTTCATTTTCAAACACTTTCCCATGGCGTCCCACAAGGCTCTATCTTGGGTCCCCTTTATTATTCACAATTTACATCAATGATTCCCTCTACATATCACATCCCCCTGTTGAACTTTTTGCTATACACAACAATCCACACAAATCATTCTGATGTTACAGTTCTTGCACAAACTTGATACAAGAAAGATGCTAATGATCTCGTGAAATGTCTAACAAATCACATGTCGCTTCACCCTCAAAAACTAAATCCCATGCTTATCACAACCAGGCAAAAAAGTCAAATCACACTCACCTCATTAATTTTCCTACGTACATCTTAAAAAATGAACCCGTTGATCAGGTTACATGCCTCAAAGTGCTAGGAATAACCATATGATAACAATATGAGCTGGCAACTCACATACCTTCACTATGCAAAAAACTGTCACAGAAAGTTTTTTCAACTCGCCAAAATCAAACGCCTTCCTCGACCTGCATTCCACCAGCTCTTTTTTTCCAGTCTCATAGTCAATCATACATAACTATGGATTACTCTATGGGACTGTGCTAGCGCTAAGCACTCTCAAACCATGTTTAAGCCAGCACAACGAGCACTCAAATATGTAGTCCCCTAAAAAGCAGTAGTCTATTCTGGACTTCGGACCGTATAAAAAGATTCAAGTTGCTCCCATTAAGTCTGAGATAGAATACAAACAAAGGGATCATAATGCACAAGATTGTGTCTGGGAAGCACCCTCACAATTAGTTCACAATTCTCAATAACTTCCTCAAGGACTCACCCAAAACCTTCATGTCCCTGTTCCTAGAATTGACATATTCAAATCCAGTTTAACATATTCCAGGTTCCTGTCAATGGACAACGCCTCCCTGAATCAACCAAGAACAGCGCCAATGCTATCAAACCTACAAACACCATTATTTTTTCCAAACCATCTTATGTGCCAGTACTTAACATACTCCACCATAAAACCCACACCATTCACCCACCACCGCTCTTTGCCTTATGTATGTACTTACTATTTAGAAAGTGTTTTTGACTGAAATAGCATATGTATGTTATTATGTTTAGTAAAGTTATGTCTTATATGATTATATATATATATATAATATATATAATTTATATATATATATATATATGTTGTGTGTGTGTGTTGTGTGTTGTGTGATGTGTGTGTGGGTGGTGTTGTGTGTGTGGGTGCGTATGTGTTCCTACTACCCAGATCTGGCCCCTCTTGTCCATTCTGTCGAAATGCTTGGTTTTTATGTGACTTTCTCGCTCTTCTCTCTCACTCTCTCTCTTCTCTCATCTCATCTCTCCTCTCTCCTCTCTCACTCTCTCTCTCTCCTCCTCTCTCCTCATCTTCCTCTAAATCCTCCTCTTCCTCTCTCTCTCTCTCTCTCTCTCTCTCTCCTCGGTTTCTGCTGGAATGACCTTGATTTTTTATCCATATGGTATCCCTTCCTACCCGTGCGACTTGGGCTAATCATATGCATTTCCCACCGCCAATTTGTGCTTTAATTTCTCCCCCCCCCCCCTCCCCGTGTTTCAAGATACATTTGGTTATTGTTTTGTATATCTCTTTGGAAGTTTTTTTGATTGTCAATTGTTCTAAAAAACAAATCTCTCGTTATCGCACCCAACTCTAGCCTCTTGTCCTCCCCCACCCTCTCTCTCTCTCCTCCCTCCCCTCCCCCCCCCCCTCTCCTCTCTCCTCTCCCCTCTCTCTCTCTCTCGCAGGTCTACCCCGCACTCCCTTCGCTCCTGCGTCTCTCTCTCTCTCTTTTTTTTTTTTTTTTTTTCCCCTTCCCTTTTTTAAATTTTAATCCCGTATTGTATTGTAGTTCTAGTCACTTTTGCATGCTTCCTTTGTTGCCTTTTATTTTATATTGTTGACCCTACACAGGGCGAGGACTGGATGTAAAAAAGCACATCAGTGCTTATCTATTATCCTCGTAAATAAAGAATTTTGTCTTGTCTTGTCTTGTCTTGTCTTCTATCCTGTCTTTGTCTCTATCTCTTCTACCCTGTCTTTCTCTCTCTCTCTCTCTCTCTCTCTCTCTCTCTCTCTCTCTCTCTCTCTCTCTCTGTCTCTCTTTCCCTCTCACATTCTCTCTCTCTCTCTCTTCTCTCTCTCTCTCTCTCTCTCTCTCTCTCTCCCACCAAGTCCATCTCTCTGTGTCTCTGTGGTCTCTGTCTCTGTCTCTCTCTGTCTCTCTGTATATATGCACCCCTTCATGAGAGGCAATGGCCTTATCATGATTAAAGTTTCCGCATCCGTTATCCGTATCTTTCGCCCCCTTCTCTCTCTCTGTCTCTCTCTGTCTCTCTCTGTCTCTCTGTCTGTCTCTCTCTCTCTCTCTCTGTCTCTCTCTCTCTCTCTCTCTCTCTCTCTCTGTACTAACTTAATCTGCATATGTCTGTAGCTGCTCTTACATAAATACAAGCATTTGCGAAACCACTCACGACAATACCAACACACACACACACACACACACACACACACACACACACACACACAAAACACACACACACACACACACAGAGAGAAAGAGAGAGAGAGGGGAGGGGATTATCCGCTAGGACTAGTTTCCCATTGTCCGTATGCATGCGCATGCATGCGGGCATGCGTGTTTTTGTGGATATGTGAGTGTGTGTGTGTGTGTGTGTGTGGTGCGTGCGTGCGTGCGTGCGTGCGTGCGTGCGTGCGTGCGTGCGTGCGTGCGTGGTGTGTGTGTGTGTGTGTGTGTGTGTGTGTGTGTGTGTGTGTGTGTGTGTGTGTGTGCACTTGCATTAGTGTGTGCCTCTGTTCATCTTTTTATATCTCTTCTTTGCCTTTTCTCTCTTCCGTGTCCCATTTCTATCTCTGTCTCTGTCTGTCTCTTCCCCTCTCTCTCTCTCCCTCCCTCTCTTCCCATCTCTCTCCTCTCTCCCCTCTCTCTCTCTCTCTCTCTCTCTCTCCTCCCCTCTCTCTCTCCTCCTTCCTCTCCACAATTTCTCTGTCTCTCCCCCCTCCTCCCCCCCCCCCTCTCTCTCCCCTCCACGCTCCCTTCCCCCATATATCAGTGAACTGCTTTCGTAATGGTCATTATTTTCGCCAAGGCGGAAGTCATGGAGCCAACAAAAGTACGGTGAAATTCATCCAGACTAAAAAAATAAAATAAAATATAAAAAAAAATCCTGACAAGAAACACACTTTATTCGCTTTAACACACACACAGGACATGAACCTGTCACAGAAGCGGAAAGAAGGAGTTAAAAGGAAAGAAGGAAGGAAAGAAAAAAAGAATAAAGGAAGAAAGAAAGAAAGAAAAATAAAGAAGGAAGGAAGAAAAAGGAAAGACACAAAGAAAGAAGGAAAGAAAGAAAAAAGAAAGAAAGAGAGAGAGAGAAAGAAAGAAAACAAGAAAGAAAGGAAGGAAAGAAGGAAGGGAAAAAAGTGTGTGTGTGTGTGTGTGAGAGAGAGAGAGAGAAGAGAGAGAGAGAGAGAGAGAGAGACAGAGAGAGAGAGAGAGAGAGAGAGAGAGAGAGACAGAGAGAGAGAGAGAGAGAGAGAGAGAGAGAGAAGAGAGAAAGAAGGAAAGAAGGAAGAAATACAGAAAGAAATGGAGAAAGAAAGAAGGAAAGAGACAATGCAAGCAAGAAAGAAAGATAGGAAGGAAGGATG
>CM031595.1:18335006-18337506 GCA_018398815.1 Conus ventricosus | reverse complement strand
AAGAAGGCCCAAACAACCGGTACACGGTTCTCAACCCGAATTAAAGGGACGAACAAAACTGGACAATAGGGATTCGGCCAAAGCCCAGGAACGTTTCAGACAACTGAAACTCTGACATTTCTTTCTTATAATGTTGTGGCATCACCTCCAAGCTAAATGATTCTGACTTTATTTTGTATATTAGTAGATTTGATTTTGTTTGTCTTCTAGAAACCTTTACTGCAGAAATCTTTACAGTTGATGTTTTAACCAAGTTTACTCAGTACAGCAGTCCAGCAGTTAGGCTTTCTAAAGCAGGCCGCAAATCAGGTGGTGTGACGCTACTTGTTAGGAAAGATCTAGATCAGCAAGTTACAAGAATTGACTGTGAAACCGAAAACATTGTGTTGTTAAAACTGTCCAAATGTTTATTTAAGTCAACAACAGATGTCTTTCTGATTGCTGTTTATGCAGCGCCGCCACAGTCTCCTATATATAATATTTCACGTTTTGAAAACGGCATTTCAGCTGTAGAATCATGCATGTTGAATGTGTCGGAAAATTTTGGAGACGTTCCATTCATTATATGTGGTGATCTAAATGCCCCAACTGGAAATGTACAACCCTACCATGTAACCGATGTTCAATATTTTCTAGAAACGTATCAAGATTCCAACTATGTAGAGTCCGCTACGAGAAGTTCAGAAGACAGAGAACTTAATTATCATGGTAGACTTTTCCTTGAATTGGGTGCACAGTTTAATCTATTTATTGTAAATGGCACAACCAAAGGGGATAGGTCGGGTAAATTCACTTTCATCTCAAATAATGGTTGCAGTGTGATAGATTATTTTGTCATCTCCACATCACTTACGTATACCATACAAGACATGCTCGTTGATGAAAGAATTGATTCTCAACATATGCCCATTGTTTTATCCTTGAGGTGTAATGGTTATGGAAAGATAGAAAGAAAAGACAGTTTATGTGTACAAAAACTTGTTTGGAATCCTGACTACTACGATATGTTTAAGGACAGCCTAATCAGACCCAATTCCATAACTGCTTTGGGGGAAGCCAAACGAATGATAAGTGTAGATGTTAATGTGTCCATTGCTGTGTTCAATGATACTTTGACATTGGCTTCAGAATGTATGTTAAAACAACTGAAATTTGGTATCTTGCCGAAAAAGCAAGTATGGTTTGACAAAGAATGCAGGACAACAAAAGCGTCCGTAAAAAGTTCCCTAAGAATCTTCAGAAATGAGCGATCCAAGGCAAATTTAACCGAGTACTTGGAACAGAAGAAATGCTACGAAGATTTACTGAAAGCTAAGTCCGATATGCATAAAACTGGTCTTAGAGACAAATTATTGAATGCTACCAACGACTCTAAATTGTTTTGGACTACTCTTAAAAATGTCAGACATACGCAAAAGAATTCACTGGGGGACATTTCGAAGGAAGACTGGCGAAATCATTTTGCGAATGTTTTTGAAGCAACTTTACAGCCACAACCATCGATTGTTTGTGAGGGGAATAACAATGTTGAACACCTAGTAATAAACAGCTTAAACTCGGTTATTACCCGGGAAGAAATCCTTGATTCCAATCAAACATTTAAAATGCAATAAGGCAGGTGGTCCAGATGGACTAATTCCTGAGGTATTCATTTATTCGTACACATGGATACTGCCTTATTTAGAAGAATTATTTAACTTTATTTTTACTTCAGGACAGTACCCAGATTCATGGACAGAAGCTATCATTCAACCTCTGTATAAACGTGGAAATCCTCATGATCCCAACAATTACAGAGGGATCTCTCTTTTGAATGTATGTAGTAAACTATACAGCTATATTTTAAATAAACGCCTGGCAGACTGGATCGAAGATAAAGGAATCATTGGCGAGGAACAAGCCGGATTTAGAAAAGACCATTGCACTATTGATCATGTCTTTACACTTTTGCTGCTATTCAAAAACATCTAGCGTGTAACAAAAAACTTTACATCGCTTTCATTGATTTTAGGAAGGCATTTGATCTTATTGCCCATGCTAAGTTATGGCCTATCATGTTGAAGAACGGAATATCGGGTAAAATGTTAAGTGCTATTCAAAGCATGTACAAGGTGGTAAAAGCGTGTGTTAGATGCGGTAGTGGTGCAGGTCTGACTGATTTCTTTTTCTGCCAGAAAGGCTTAAAACAGGGTGAAATTACAAGTCCTCTGTTATTCTCAATCATGATAAATGAACTATCACTTGACATAATACACAACGGTAAACACGGTGTTCAGCTACACCCTGACATCGTTGAACTATTATTATTCTTTTTGCAGACGATGTTGCTTTGCTTTCATACACAGTAAAGGGCCTACAACTCCAATTAGATTTACTGAGAAAAAATGCAGATTCTCTTGATCTTTCGGTTAACTTGGAGAAATCTAATGTTGTGGTGTTTAGAAATGGGGGCTATATATCTCGCCATGAAAAATGGTTTTACGGTAAATCTGAAATGGAG
>CM031595.1:18320006-18322506 GCA_018398815.1 Conus ventricosus | reverse complement strand
AGAGAGACAGACAGAGAGACAGATAGAGAGAGAAAGAGAGACAGACAGACAGACAGACAGACAGACAGACAGACAGAGAGAGAGAGAAGAGAGAGAGAGAGAGAGAGAGAGAGAGAGAGAGAGAGAGACAGAGAGAGACAGAGAGAGACAGAGAGAGAGACAGAGAGAGACAGACACAGAGAGAGAAACAGACAGACAGGCAGACAGACACAGAGAGAGAGAGAGAGAGAGAGAGAGAGAGAGAGAGAGAGAGAGAGAGAGAGAGAGAGAGAGAGAGAGAGAGAGAGAGAGAGAGAGAGAGAACGAGACAGAGACGAGACAGAGACGAGACCGACAGACCGACAGACAGAGAGTGGGGTGGAGAGAGAGAGAGGCGAGAGAGGGCAAACAAGAAGGTAGCAGGATTGGAGAGACGAGACGAGAGAGGAATGGAGAGATAGAAAGAAACCAAATAAAACTAATAGAAACGAGGGCGCAAAGAAACGATTAAAAAATATCGCAGAGAAAGAGGGAAAGAGAGGGAAAAAAAGCAGAAAAAATGGAAGAGGTCAAAGAGGAGAAATCATCACAAAACATGGCTGACAGGTCGTAAACCGAAATATTTTCAGTTCGTTTGACTTGTATTTAATTTTTGTTTCTTGAGGCACCTAGTGGAACTGACAAAATGCTACATTCACGGAAGAAAAACGTTATTCTGTCTGTCTGTCTGTCTGTCTGTCTGTCTGTTTGTCTCTCTCGCTCTCTCTGTCTCTGCGTGTTTCTGTCTGTCTGCCTGTCTGTCTGTCTCTCTCTCTCTCTCTGTCCATCTGTCTGCCTGCACGCCTGCTGCCTGCCTGCCTGTCTGTCTGCCTATCTGTATCTATCTGTCTCTGACTCTCTCTGTCTCTCTGTTTATGTCCCTGTCTTTCTGTCTCTGTCTGTCTGTCTATCTGTCTGTCTGTCGGTCTGTCTAGTCTGTCTCTCTCTGTCAACCGCTTGGTCTGTGACTCTCTCTCTCTCTCTCTCTCTCTCTCTCTCTCTCTCTCTCTCTTCTCCTCTCTCTCTCTCTCTCTCTCTGTCATTTTCTCTGTCTGTGTGTCTCTCTCTGCCTCTGTGTCTGTCTGTCTTTTTATCTCTGTTTCTGTCTGTGTCTGTCTGTTTATCTTCTGTCTCTGTCCATCTTTCTACCTGCACGTCTGCTGCCTGCCGGTCTGTCTGTCTGTCTGTCTGTCTCTATCTCTGTCTCTGTCACTCTCTGTCTCTCCGTTTATGCCCCTGCCTTTCTGTCTCTGTCTGTCTGTCTATCTGTCTGTCTCTGTCTGTCTGTCTGCCTATCTGTCTCTCTCTCTCTCTCTCTCTCTCCTCTCTCTCTCTCTCTTCTCTCTCTCTCTCTCTGCTTATTTCTATCTGTCTGTCTAGTCTGTCTCTCTCTGTCTGTCTCTTTGGTCTATGACTGTGTGACGTTTTTAATAAGACCCCATTCATAAATGATGGTTGAATGCTCAGCAAGAACGATAGACCGTAGTAGGAAAGTCAAGCTTTCGTCCACACCCTTCACTTCCTTTCTACAGATGGAATAAGAGGTTTGATTTTGATAACAACAACTGAATTTAATAAAGTAACAATAACGATGATGATGATCTGCAGTGAATATGTCGTATTGTTGCTTTGAATGCTGATATCCGTTTGTTCCCTATGAAATGAATTACACACAAAAGAAATTAATCATGCACATACACTTGTAACAACCAGGTCTCTGTCCTTCTTCACTTCGCTTCTTGCAGTAGCACAAATATCGATTGTCCGCTCGTGCTACAAAATACATCTTTCGGAGAATACGCACAGAATATAATTATGCACAAGAAGATATACAAAGAAAAATGTCTGAGTGTGTTGTAGCGTGCTTGAATGCGGAGGGATGTGTTTATGTGATTGCCACTCAGCTTCACGGAATCCTGTGGTGTTCCGGAGTTCCGTTGATGTAAAGAGTCCACCTCCAGATTCCGATAAGGTTGACGCACCAGCACGTTCCTCTCGACGAAGGATGTAGCGGGATAAAGATGTGTGCCGAAGGTGAAGATAAAGATGCGGAGAGATGATCAGGATGGATGAAAAGGAGTAGTAGGAGTAGTAGTAGGAACAGGAGTAGAAACAGAAGTAGGAGTAAAACCTCAACACAGTCTTCTAGTGGCCACAGTTATCGACTCGCCCACGGAACGATGAGACTCGTTTACGCCTTCCCCGTAAAGGTTGTGGATGTTGTCGAATGCTCTGTAGTGCCCCTTCAGTCCGGCCTCGACTGATACCTTCAAAAGGTTTCTTGCTCTTCGAATAATTTGACCTTTCCTGCAGAGCCAATTTCTCGTCGACCGGGTTGATCAAGATCGTAAGATGCAATGGTCAATACTTACTGCACATGCGCGGACGGAGAAACCACTGACACTTGGATAATTGCGATTGGTCAGTACCATGGTTTTCCATGCTCTACGATTGTAAATTATTTTAATTATTAATACAAATA
>CM031595.1:18297506-18305006 GCA_018398815.1 Conus ventricosus | reverse complement strand
AAGAAGAAGAAAGAAGAAGAAGAAGAAGAAGAGGAAGAAGAAGAACAATTCAAAGAAGGAGGAGGAGGAGAAGAAGAAGAAGAAGAAGAAGAGAAGAAGAAGAAGAAGAAGAAGAAGAGAAGAAGAAGAAGAAGAAGACGAGGACGACGACGACGACGACGATGACGACGACGACGACGACGACGATGACGACGACGATGACGACGACGACGAAAAAGAAGAAGAAGAAGAAGAAGAAGAAGAAGAAGAAGAAGAAGAGAAGAAGAAGAGAAGAAGAAGAAGACGGCAGCAAGAACTAAAGCCTATGTCACACAAGGCGAGCCTCGCACAAGTGATCGCTCTATTGACTCTCCAGTGGTGTAGTCATCTGAGCAAGCAAACACAAGAGCAAGCAAGCGCCCAGTGTAATGGGACTGAACTTCTGTTACTTTTCAGGCAAGATAGCCCACACAGCGATGATGATCATCCAATCGGAGTGAATGCCAATGTCGTGTGTTTGGCAGCAAATTACCTCGTCTGGGCATTGTTTTCAGTTGATTTTAGTCTTCTTTACAAAATCAGTGGCTGCTTAAACACAGGATTCATCTAAGCTTCCAGATGCTTTGTCAGACATGATTCAACTAGTATTTGAACACTCTCCACTGAAGTAAAGGCAATCAGAATGCTCTATGTAGATCTGATAAAACAACACAGAGTGAAACGCAGGAGTGGCAAATGATTTTCGATGCCGAGGTACCTGGCAAATTGATCTGCATTCTGCTATGTTGCCAACTCGCCTGGTGAGACCACAAAATGGCGTGGCGAGCGGAAGAACGAGCGGAAGAACAAGACATTACACTTAAGCGCGTGAATCGCCCAGTGTGACAAGGACTTAATGGCAAAACATATAAAGGTCAGATTCATCCGGCGGACCACAGCGACATATTCGGGGACTGACCAAAGCCATGTCCAAATGAACATAATGGTCAATTCTAATCCTGGTCAGTCCATGGCCTGTCCAGTTCCAGTGAAAGAGTATCTTTATCTTTGTTTGTGAAAGAGCTAAGTATCAATGCCATTCAAATATGTGGGGGTTTTCAAGTGTATCTGAGAAGAGCATTCTACGTGGCTGTAACACATACACTCTTGGACAATTTCTATGTTACTGCTACACCTTGTTGTATAAACGTGACATTCTGTGAGAACACAGATACCATTTTTAATGGAAATGGTAAAAGTGACGAGTTGTCTCTTGTGCTCGATTGATACTTAATGTAAGATTTTTTTTTAACAAAATCATACATCTACACAAGAACAATATTTGCATAAAATTTTAATGAAGACAATTCATTTACACCATAATAAATGATAATTAACATGAGATTTTTTAACAAATTCATCCATCTACCCACGGGCAAAATATGTGTAAACAAGACGTGGCATTAATACCGGAATGGTAACACATTAAAGTGCTTGGCCTTATGGGTTGATGCTTTCTGGTGGAAGAATAAAGAGATGACAGAATGGTGAGAGAGTGAGCGAGCGAGCGAGCGAGAGGGAGAGAGAGAGAGAGAGAGAGAGAGAGAGAGAGAGAGAAGAGAGAGGAGAGAGAGAGAGAGAGAGAGACAGACAGACAGGCAGAGAGAGAGAGAGAGAGAGAGAGAGAGAGAGAGAGAGAGAGAGAGAGAGAGACAGAGAGAGACATAGAGAGAGAGAGAGACAGACAGACATAGACAGACAGACAGACAGACAGAGAGAACTTGACAGAGAGACAAACAGACGGAGGCACAGACAGAGCCAGAAAGAGACATTCCAACAATCCAAACAGACGCTTACAGACAAAAATAATGACATCGTGATAAGTCAAAGACAGACTGACATTTTCACGGGTGAGAGATTGAACACACGCAGATAACAACCTTCCGCGCGATGAAGAGACAAATGAAGCTTGAGGGAAGATTTATATCGCCCTCAGACAAAGTTAATAATAGACCCTGGAGAGCGCGATGACACGACAACAGGGGATCTTTAATACAGCTCAGAAGACGTTGAAAGGGAACCAAACAGGAAGCGTTGACTACCTCAGAGGGAATGTTTACCCCAAGTCCCCCCACACACTAGTGCTAACAATCAACCCAGAGACCTAGGCATTGACATTGACACTGGCGCAAGATTGATCAGTCTGGAGGATAAAAACAAAGTAAGCCATGCCTTCCTGATCGAAATTGTGCTCTGTCAATACATACCTATCTTCCAAACAGCTTCCCCAATGGATCCGTCACCAAGACGAAGGCAATGTTATTGCAGGAATGTTTGATGGGTGTTGTACCTGGTCGTGCTCAATCAGTACCAGAAGTATTCAGGTCTTCAGTGGTGCTTGTTCTCTTATGATGGCTTCGTGCTCTGGTCTCCTGTAACGGCCTGAAAATGTCTGGTCTCCTTCGATGGCCTGGCGATGAGCCGGTCTACTCTGATAGTCTGATAATCATCTGGTCTTTTACTATGTCTATGGGATGGTCTAGTCTCCTGTGAAGACCCCCAGAATGGTCTGGTCTCCTGTGACAGACTGATGATGATCTAGTCTCTTACGACTGCCTAATTATGACCTGGTCGTCTACAATGATGGTTTGATGATAGTCTGGTCTCCCATGATGGTCTTATAATTATCTGGTCTCCTATGATGATCTGATGATTATCTGGTCTCCTATAATGGTCTGATGATAGTCTGGTCTCAAATGATGGTCTGATGATAGTCTGGTCTCCTATGATGGTCTTATAATTATCTGGTCTCCTCCGATGGTTTGATGATTATCTGGTCCTCTTTGATGGTCTAATGATACTGTGATCTCCTATGATGATCTGATGATAATCTGGTCTCCTATGATAACCTCAAAATGGTCTGGTCTACTATGATGACCTAATGAGTACCTAGTGTCGTATGATGGTGGAATTGTGATAGTATGGTCACCAAAGATGACCTCATGATGGTCTGGTCCTCTGTGATGGCCTGATGATGATTTAGTGGCCGGTGGTGGCCTGCCTCTGTTCCGGCCTCCTGTGATGGCCTAGTGATCAACTGATTTCTTCTGATAGCCTGTTGATAATCCAATCTTCTATAATGGCCTGATTATGATCATATTTCCTATAGTGGCCTCAAAAGTGTCTGGGCTCTTATCCTATTATATTAAATATGTTTCCTTTTTTTGCTATTGTTTCATGCTTTTTCCAAATTTTCTTTCCCTCCTAATATGTTCTCGCTTTTGAAAACATTACCATTTCTACAATATGCTCCCAATTTTGTAAACACTTTCCAGCTTTTTAACATTTTTCTTTTTCTAAAATGTCCTACTTTTCGACATAATTCTATTCTGTGCAATTAATTATGTTCATATTGTATCTAACGTTTTCCACTACTTTTCATGGTATTTTCAAAGCTGTTCCAACATTTGAAAAGTCTTATAACATTTCCAGTTTTGTTTGGCAGTGTTCCTAGTTATCCTTGTTTTTTCCTATATTTTCTTTCCAAACGTTTTCTACTTTTCAAGAAGTCACAATTGGAACTTTTTTCCTTACATTTTTCCTATATGTTCAGGGTATTTCAGTTTTTCAGTACATTTCTACCTTTTATAAGATTTGTTAGTTTTTACAGTATGTACAACATCTGAGCATCATCCTAATTTCCAGTGGGTTCATACTGAATCCAACATCTTCTAACACATTGTTCCCACATTCACAAAACTTAAAATTCTCCCAATATCCCCTTGCGCCTTCTTTTAAGTTTCACAAAGTTGCTGTTTTTGCTTTTACTTTTTTTTTAACATTCCTAGTTTTTTCAGTATATTCCAACTTTTTCCTGTTGTTCCTATGTTTCCGTGAGTTTTCTGCTTTTCCATTCTTTTGGCAATCTACACTACGGCCATCTTGTGGCACAGCATTTTGCACTTCGTCCCCTCCCATCCCTCTGAAAAGAGCCACAAAAACCTATTCCTACTTTTCTTCCCGCAAGAAATACGCTCAGTGTGGCAGGATGACACATGTACTTGGGAAAAAAGGTATCACTAAGCAGAGCTGCCGAGTAGTAAAAAAAAGGTCTCCTGGACAAGTGTGAAGCTTCTGGAGCAGGAAGAAACAAACCAATATAGACAGACAGCGCGTGAGACAGGAACAGAGGCGCTGCAGGAGACAGAAAAGGAATGTTTGGCTACAAGAACGAAGAAAAAGTCTCCATTACAAAAAATCCCAAGGATCTGAGAACAGCGAATGGCCGAAATGCTACATGAAATATGCAAGCCCGTCCCACAAAATCTGATTTTGAAGAACACCACTATGGCAACGTACATATTAACAACCCCACATTGCGCGACAGGTCGGCCAAAAACAGATAGCCAAGAGCACTCACAGACACACTTCGAACTGGATTATGTGTTGCTCTCAGCTGCCGTCAGACGAGGGGTTAAAATTATGGACAGAGTGTTGGGAGGTCGTAGGTTCAGTTCGAACAGAAACATTCATTTTCAGGACTTTTCGACCAAAGCCGATTCTTCTCAAAGTTGTGTGTGCTATGGGTTTAAATTAGAAGGCTAAGACCACACAGTTCGTTTCATTCACCTGATGGATACTTCCTTTAAGAGTGTTGACGCCGGAATATAATTATTATGAAGGGAAGCATAGAGTGTTACACGGTGTTGTGGTCTCAGACTGAAATGGTATTTCATAACAAACTTTTCACCATTCTTACCCTTTCTAATCATTTGAAATACTACAACATTCTATGGCCTTTCGTGTCCGGCTTTCGTTAAGGTTTTAGTTTCGACTTCCATTTAATGGCCTTAGCAAGTTTGTCAAAATGATCGGTATTGGCAACTTCAGTGGAAATGTCGTTGGGTGGTTGTGCATTCTGGAGAGGTACTCTCAACTACATGGTCCCGAAATTATGCAGTTAATATCGCCAGTAGGTAATGTTTTGCGTATAGATGAGAACAAGCATCATAACACAAAACACGTGCTGCGTGCGTGCGTGCATGCGTGCGCGTGTGTGCGTGCGACCTTCACTCTCTGTCCTCTCCTGTCTGTCTGTCTATCTGTCTTTTTGCCCCCCCCCCCCTCTCTCTCTCTCTCTTCCCCATCCGCAAACTTCGCATTTCGCATTCTCTGAATGTCTGTCTGTCTGTCTGTCTGTCTGTCTGTCTGTCTGTGTCTGTCTGTCTGTCTGTTCTCTGTCTCTGTCTTTGTTCTCTCTTCTCCTCTCTCTCTCTCTCTCTCTCTCTCTCTCCTCTCTCTCTCCTCTCTCTCTCTCTTCTCTCTCTCTCTCTCAATGTTCACAAATACGGAGAACTGGAACTGTCCCTTTTGTAGCGGCAAGCTTGAAACAGAAATTCACCTAATTTTTGAATGCCCGCTATACAACAGTTATAGGCAAAAGTATCTGCAAAGTATTGTTAATGGAAATTCTCCAGGTATTAGCATGTGTAGCGTGTCTAAAATTGTCCGAGGAAAATATTTTTGATTTTTCTAAGTTTTTATTCTTCGCATTCAAGCTCCGACTTCAAACTGTTAACACTAATGAAAACAGAGAAATATTGTGTAAATAGTGTGTAAATATTGTGTGGTATAGGATGTTCAGTGCTGATGAATCGTGATAATTTCTCGAGTTGTACACTGTCTGCATGTGCAAGCTTCTGTGTGCGTGCGTGCGTGCGTGCGTGCGTGCGTGCGTGCGTGTGTGTGCGTGCGTGTGTGTGTGTGGGTGGGTGGTGTGTGTGTGTGGTGTGGTGTGTGTGTGTGTGTGGTGTGTGTGGTGTGTGTGTGTGGTGTGTGTGTGTGTTTCCATGATATCTCCCCCCATTGAAAGGGGCTGTGGCCTATTCAATAAACTTGTGTCATGTCAGTGTCAGTGTCAGTGTCAGTTCTCTCTCTCTCTTCTCTCTCTCTCTCTCTCTCTCTCTCTCTCTCTCTCTCTCTCTCTCTCTCTCTGTCTCTCTCTGTCCGAATGGACTTAGAAAGAATGAAGACATTTTGCAAAAGTTTATTTTTCGGAAGTGTCTGATCTGCTTATTTGTTGAATTGGCAATATAGTTTGAGAGTAGCTCTTTCAGACATGGATCACTGTAATGGTCAGGCGAAGAAACGAACGAAAAAACAACAACAAAAAGAACCGCCAGTTTCAAGCCCATAATCGATCCTCCTCAGACAAGATCAACAGGCAAAAACAAGTGAACAACAAAAACAAACAAACAAACAAACAAATACCTGAACAGATAAGTCTTACGATGTGCTTGTCAGCAGTTTTCTTTCTTTCTTTCTTATTTCTTTCCTTCTTTCTTTCTTTCTTTCTTTTTTCCTTATCGCCTTCCATTCGGGGTAGAAAACGCAAAGCTTTTCTTGTGTTGTGTCTGTGTCATAGTTGGGTGAGAATTATGTCGATAGTCTTCTCTACACCTCTTGGCTGTTGTCCATTCACCAAGTTTGGAGGTAAGTAATCGTTGTATCAAAAAAAAAAGGAAACACTAGGGTTTTATTTCGTTGCACTAAAGTTCACGTTTCTGAGGGCAATGCCACACGGGAGTAGTGAAACAGCATACGTCCCCTGACAAGTGTGCATTGCGGTGTTTCCTGTTGTTCCCATCTCTCTGACGTTTCAAAATGCTCAGAGCGCTGAATGCGTGGGATTCTTTGAAAAAGTATTTTACCGGGAAACAGAGTCGTGTCACATGAACCTTAGAACTTTAGGAAAATAAGGACAATGCCAGTTAGTTGTAACTCCTTCACTGAGTCCAGTGTCAAGATCTTGACTGTAACCACGAGCAACTGGGTTTGAACAAATTCAGTATCTCGCTGCTGAGGCCAAAGCGAAGTCAACTAAAATGGGTGCGTAGGTTAGGTTGGGTGAATTTTACACAGAGGAAAGGGGGGAAACGATGATAATTTTACCTTAAAATGCAGAACATAGCTGTATGATGCGCCTTCGATCTCGTCACATTGTGTCTTATATCTCGAAAACGTTTAAACGTAACAATCACATGTGCGCTCTGCTACGTAAAGCGGCCATTGTGAGTCACTCACTCATTCAACACTGAACACAAACACGCACACAGTACACAGACACAGACACAGACAAAACACACACACACACACACACAACACACACACACACACACACACACAACACACACACACACACACACACACACACACACACACACGCACGCACGCACGCACGCACGCACGCACGCACGCACGCACGCACGCACGCACGCACGCACGCACACACACACACACACACAATACACATAACACATACACACGCACACAAGCACACACACGCACACACACGCCTTTTCAGATAGCCTTCTCATTTCTAGGCTTGATAATGCTTTCCTTCAAGACCAATATTTCTCTATTTGAGACACTTAACTTGTCCTGTGTGCAATTCTTCCGCTGTTTTCTTCCATTTTGTTAAAGCACAACACGCAACAGTGTGAATGTGTCAGCACAACACACATTAGTACAGTAACAAACCAG
>CM031595.1:18288548-18292406 GCA_018398815.1 Conus ventricosus | reverse complement strand
GGGAGAGGGAGGGGAGAGAGAACAGACAGACAGACACCACAGACAAGGGAGAGACAGACAGCACAACAGACGAGGCAGAGAGTGAGACACAGACAGGCAGACAGACAGAGACAGAGAGAGAAAATGAGACAGAGATAAAGAGGGGCCGATAGGCGGACAGACAGACAGGCAGACACGCAGGCAGGTAAAGAGAGAAGAGAGAGAGAGAGAGAGAGAGAGAGAGAGAGAGAGAGTGAGTGAGAGAGAGAGTGAGTGAGAGTGAGTGAGGAGAGAGAGGAGAGAGAGAGAGAGAGAGAGAGAGAGAGAGAGAGAGAGAGAGAGAGAGAGAAATTATCATCTTCCCACCAGAAGATGGTGTCACACTGAATAAAAAAAAATCCGAACAGAGATAAAAAAAAATAAAAATAAAATCTTCAATAAAATGATGTAAAGAGACACCCCTGTCAGCATGTGTTAGTGAGAGAGAGAGAGAGAGAGAGAGAGAGAGAGAGAGAGAGAGAAGACAGACAGACAGACAGACAGACAGACAGACAGACTGACAGACAGACAGACAGACAGACAGACACAGACAGAATGAGGAGAAGAGAGAGAGAGAGAGAGAGAGAGAAGAGAGAGAGAGAGAGAGACGCACACGCACGCAAAAGCACACACACACACACACACACACACGACACACACACACACACACACACCACACACACACACACACACACACACACACACACACACACACACACACACACACACACACACACACGCTCGCACGCGCGCGCGCGCGCGCGCGTGAATAGACAGAACGTGAGAGACGGATGCAGCGAGAGACAGACCGACAGGCAGCTGCGCACAGTAAAGATTGTTATCATTATATTTCAGCAGCCCTGATGGTGCCATGTCGTCGGGTAATTGAGAGTGGGGGTGGTAGGCTGAAAGCGGTGGGGTTGGGGATGGGTGGGATCGCAGTGGAGATGACTAAGGGGGGTGGGGGGGGGGGGGGTTCCTACAGATCGAACCGGTTGGTCTCAACAGTTTCGGAAGCTCTGAGCCAAATCAGCGCGCTCACTCCTCTGTAAGTTTTCAATTTCCATCATGGAGGTGTCACTCGCGTGCGGACTAGTCCATATACGCTGCAACACATCCGCTAAGTTTGAGACCAACTGCGCATGATTAACAATCTTAAGTGAATTAATGCCTAAGATGAGAGAAATGAAGAAAGGGTCTTCGTGGGTACGACTCAGCAGATGCCTGACCTACGCATTGGCCCAACGCGCTGGTCAGTCCTTGGGTACCTACCTAACATTGGTGGTGCCATTATTATCATTGTATGTTGTCTGGTGATTGTAAAAACTTGTTTCATGTCATGTCAGAGCTGTTACCGCTGTCTTGCAATATATGGTCATCAATTCGGTGTGAGAAACTGACATTTCTCTTGCGTAACATACCAATTTTCTGCAACAAACAACTGTTATGTAGCACACTGTATCATCACTCCCCCCCCCCCCCCCCCCCCCCCCCCCTCCCCCGTCCTCTCGTCAACCCGTCCCCGCGTCTCTTGTGAGAAGGCTTTGTTCTGTTTACAACACACTCCCGTCATCGTGTTACTTTCACTATAGTGTGTGGCTTTCACTGTCGCACTTTCTTTATATATGACCATTAGTCAACAACTACTGTTGCAACACAAACCGTTATTGCACTACTTGTACAACACATTGCCATTACCATAGCACTTTGTCAACACATGGTGTTCACTGTAGCGCTTTTTACGACAAATTGTTGTCACTAAAGTAATTATCACGACACATGTTACATTACAGTACTTTTAAGACACATGGTCATTACTATAACACTTTTACAATAAATGATGTTCACTGTAGCACTTTTACAACAGATTGCTGTCACTGAAGTATTTCACAACACATTGATTTCACTATAGTACTTTTACAACCCATAATGTTCACTTTCGTACTTTTACAAGATAGTTTGTTCACGGTGGTACTTTTACAACAAGACTAACCCGTCTAGCACTTCTACAACAAATATCATCAAATATGTTTTTTTACAACACACTGTTATTACTATAGTACTATCACAACCACTGCCATCACTATGGTACTTTGACATCATATGATGCGCACTGTAGTACTTTGACAACACATGGTGCTCACTGTAGTACTTTGACAACCCATGGTGCTCACTGTAGTACTTTGACAACACATGGTGCTCACTGTAGTACTTTGACAACACATGATGCTCACTGTAGTACTTTGACAACACATGATGCTCACTGTAGTACTTTGACAACACATGGTGCTCACTGTAGTACTTTGACAACACATGATGCTCACTGTAGACTTTGACAACACATGGTGCTCACTGTAGTACTTTGACAACACATGGTGCTCACTGTAGTACTTTGACAACACATGATGCTCACTGTAGTACTTTGACAACACATGGTGCTCACTGTAGTACTTTGACAACACATGTGCTCACTGTAGTACTTTGACAACACATGGTGCTCACTGTAGTACTTTGACAACACATGGTGCTCACTGTAGTACTTTGACAACACATATGCTCACTGTAGTACTTTGACAACACAATGGCTCACTGTAGTACTTCATACAATCAATGGTGTCACTGTAGTACTTTGACAACACATGGTGCTCACGTAGTACTTTGACAACACATACTGCTCACTGTAGTACTTGTACAACACAACTGTCACTGTTCATTTACAACGCATTGCCACCTCTGTAGTACACTTGTACATTGCTATGTAGTTCTTTTGCAACACAGTATATTGTCATTTATGTAGTGTACTTTGCCAAACACAGTCATATATTACACATCCCCGTATATTGTCATTGTTGTAGTTCTTTTGCAACACAGTATATTGTCATTGTTGTAGTCTTTGCAACACAGTATAATATATGTCATTGTTGTAGTTCTTTCGCAACACAGTATAATGTCATTGTTGTAGTTCTTTCGCAACACAGTATATTGTCATTGTTGTAGTTCTTTCGCAACACAGTATATGTCATTGTTGTAGTTCTTTCGCAACACAGTATATTGTCATTGTTGTAGTTCTTTCGCAACACAGTATATTGTCATTGTTGTAGTTCTTTCGCAACACAGTATATTGTCATTGTTGTAGTTCTTTCGCAACACAGTATATTGTCATTGTTGTAGTTCTTTCGCAACACAGTATATTGTCATTGTTGTAGTTCTTTCGCAACACAGTATAATGTCATTGTTGTAGTTCTTTCGCAACACAGTATATTGTCATTGTTGTAGTTCTTTCGCAACACAGTATATTGTCATTGTTGTAGTTCTTCGCAACACAGTATATTGTCATTGTTGTAGTCTTTCGCAACACAGTATATTGTCATAGTTGTGTTCTTTCGCAACAGAATATTGTCATTGTTGTAGTTCTTTCGCAACACAGTATATTGCCACTGCTCTGGTTCGTTTACAACACACTGTCTTGCCTGTAATAATTTCAGAACATGCTCTCACTGGTCTAGAACTTTTACACCGCGTTGTCATCGCTGAAATTTACAATACACAGTCATCACTATAGTGCTTTTACACTGCTATCGCTGTGGTCCATTAACGACTCATGGCCCTCAAATTAGTATCTTAACAGCACAGTTATCACTGTAGTATGTTTGCAACACGTGGCCGTTTCTATTTTACTTCCACAATATGTTGCCATAGCTATAGCACTTTTACAACACATGGCCATAGCTATAGGCTTATCGCTACACATGGCCATCATTGTAGTGCTTTTACAACTGGCCATCGCTAGACGTCTCTTACAATTCATGGCCATCAGCGTAGTACTTTTACAACTGGCCA
>CM031595.1:18258548-18281048 GCA_018398815.1 Conus ventricosus | reverse complement strand
AAACGAACGCAAGAGGAAAACCGTGTGAACGTAGCGCAGTTCAATACAAATTAGCTACTGTCCACACCATTGACAAACGAACGCAAGAGGAAAACCGTGTGAACGTAGCGCAGTTCAATACAAATTAGCTACTGTCCACACCATTGACAAACGAACGCAAGAGGAAAACCGGTGAACGTAGCGAAAGTTCAATAAAAATTAGCTACTGCCACCCCAAAATTGAAAAACCGAACGCAAAAAGGAAAAAACCGTGTAACAAACCCGCAATTCAATAAAAAATTACACGCCCACATTTTTGGACAAACAACCAAGGGAAACCCAGGGGAAAGGGGGTAGCGCAGTTCAATAAAAATTAGCTATTGTCCACACCCATTACAAACAAAACGCAAGAAAAACCCGGGTGAACGTACGCAGTTCAATAAAAATTTAGCAAAATTTCCACACCTTTGCAAACGAAGGGCAAAAAGGAAAAACCCTGTAAAACGTAGCGCAGTTCAAAAAAAAAATTGGGCGTTTTGCCACACCATTGACAAACAAAACGAAAAGAGGAAACCGGTGAAGTAGCGCAGTTCTTTAAAAATTTAGCTACGGTCCACACCTTTGGGACAAACGAACGCAAAGGGAAAAAACCGGTGAAGGGTACGCAGTTCAATACAAATTACAAAAGCCCCCAAAACCTTTGAAAAACGAACGCAAGGGAAAACCGTGTGAACGAAGCGCGGGTTCAATACAAATTAAGCTACTGTCAAAACCTTTGGACAAACAACGCAAGAGGAAAACCGTGTAACGACCGAATTAAATAAAAATTTAGCTACTGTCCACATAAAATTGACAAACGAACGCAAGAGGAAAACCGTGTAAACCCAGGGGCTTAAATTTTTAAAAAAATTACTACTGCCACACCATTGAAAAACAAACGAAAGGGAGGAAAACCGGTGAACGAAGCCCCAGTTCAAAAAAAAATTAGCAACGGGTCCACACCATTTAAACCGAACGCAAAAAGGAAAAAACCGGGGGTTTTTTACGAAATTCCAAAACAAATTAGCTACTGTCCACACCATTGAAAAACCCAACGCAAGAAAAAACCGTGTAACGTACCCAAAAAAGGGAGTAGGAAGGGGGGGGAAAAAAAGGACGAGGGGTGGGTTTGGGGGTGAACGGAAAAGGTAGCAAAACAACAATTTCAAAAGGGAAATTTATTTTGGAAAAAAAAAAAGTACAAAACACACACACACACACACACCCCCAAACACACACACAACGAAAAGAAAAATAAGGAATTGAGAGAGAAAGAAGAGAGAGAGAGAGAGGGGAGGAGAGAGGAGAGACCCGAGGGGAAAAAACCCTCCCGAAGACAGACAAAGAAGAGAAGAAGAGGAGAGAGAGAGAGAAGTAAATATGCTTTTTTTTTAATTTTTTTTTGACAAAATAATCCCGGGGGTTTGCTTTCCATTTTTGGGCTTTTTTAAATGAGGGGGCCTTACGGGGTGCCATGACAAGGGCAGCCGGGCAAAATTTGGCTGGGTCCTCTTTTTCCCCCAGCAACCCAAATTTTTCCCGGAAAGGGGGGTTTTTATTAACGCTTTTGGCAGCGGGTTTGATTATCACAATTTAGCCCTTTTGTCTGCAACAATGCGCCTTTATACTGCTCAAAATGCCCCACATCTGAGGATTTTTTAAACCCTGCACAGTTTTAAAGGAACCCGAGTTTTGACAATCGGTAACCACAAGTCAAATTTTAACATGTGACTTGGGAGAAACAAACTAATTCAAATTTTAAAAACCTTTTTTTTTGCTATAAGAAAACCAGCCAAGCCCAAGCCTTGGGATCAAACTTTAAGAACCACTGAATCAAGTTTTAAATGGGGCTTCGAGTAACCATCTTATTAAACTTTTAAAAAAGGGACTCTTAAAACCACCCAAGCCAAGTTTAAATGTGGTTTCAAAAAAACCATTTTTAATTTAAACTTTTTAAAATTTTGGATTTCTCAGTAACCAGCCAACCCAAGCTCTAAAAGTGACTTCGAGAAATCGTCTAAGTGACGCTTTGAAACTGACTTTTTTTGAAAACACCCCAAAAAATTTTTTTAAATTTAAAATTGCCCCAACCAGCCGTAAATATTTTTTGATTTGGAAACCCAAAACCCGTCCAACCAATCTTCCAAATTAAGTTTTAGAGTAACAAAATATCCACAAAAAAGCAATCCCCTTGATTTGATTGTTTGGAATCAAACAATCCAAGCCCAAAACACCCCGAGTAGACAAGAAAAACCCTTCGTAAACAAAATTAATGAAAGGGTAAATTTTTTTGGGAAACCCAAAATAATTTGGGGGGAAACAAAACAAAAATGAAAAATGAGGGAAACACTTATAAGACCTTTTCCTAAAATTATGGAGGCCATCATAACCCACTTTAAGCCCGGGACCATTCCCTTGTCTCCCGAAAAAGGGGCCCTTTCATCCCGCGGGATGGGTCTCTTTGGGAAACAGGGGTGATTGAAACTGTTTTCCCCCTTGGGCCCTTCAAATGCCCTTTTGGGCAACAAAACCACCGGTGTTGTGGTTTGTGTGTTTGTGTGTTTGTGTTTTTGGTGTGTGGTGGTGGTTGTTGTGTGTGGGTTGTGTGGGTGTGTGTGTGTGTGTTTCGGGGCCTCAAAAAGAAAATACCAAAAGGCCCTAAACCCTTGGTGGTTTTCCCTCACCAAAAAGGGGTTTCAAAAACAAAGCGGGGGCCCATAAAAGGTTTTGGAAAAAAACGAAAAAAAAGTGTGGAAAGGAAAATTAAAGGTTGCTGAAAAAAAAAACCCCTCATTGCGAAAACCCCAAAAAAAAGAAAGGGGGAGAACCTTTGACCCTTTTATGGGGAATCCATTTAGGGATGCCGGGGTGGGGAAAAAGTTAACAGCAGAGTGGTCAGCTAAATTCTATAAACTTCGGGAAAGTAAAGTAGTGTATAGCAGAACAGTAGTATAAAGAAGTAGCGTAGTAGTAGTTTATATACCGAAGTAGTAGTAGAAACGGAAAGCAGTGGTGATAGTAGAAAGGTTTTTTTGTTTTTTTGGGTTTTTTTAAATTTTATTTTTACAAAAAAATAAAATGTCCTAAAAAAATTCTTCTTCCTTTTTTCTTTTTTCTTCAAACCACCACCACCTCACCACTACTACAAACTACTCCTACTACTACTCCTACTACTCCTACTACTACTACTACGTTTGCGCGCTGCTGCTGCTCCCTGCTGCTCTGCAACACACTACACTACTGATTTCCTTCGCCCTTCCCTTCTTCCACCCCTACTTCTAATACACAAACTGCTACTACTACTGAAACAACAAACTACTACTACAAACAACTATTTACTATTTACTACTACTACACCTTTCCCCTCTTTCTTCTTTTTCTTTTCTTTTTTCTTCTTTTTCTTCTTCTTCTTCTTTTCCCTCTTCTTCTTTTTCTTCTTCTTCTTTTTTCCTTTCTTCTTTTCTTCTTCTTTTTTCCCAAAATCATCAAAAATCGTTGTTTTTTTAATCTTTTCCTTTTAAACCCGCCCCGCCCGCCGCAGCAGCACCCACCCAGAAAGTAGCAGCCCCTTTTGGTGCTTTTTTTGCTGTTACTTTTTTGCTGCTGCTGTTGCTGTTTGCTCTGTTGATCCCGTCGTATCAATATAAGGAAAAAACGGTGGAGAGTCGTCGACTGACAAAGTCATTTAAAATTTTCCAGGAAACCACTTTGCCTCAGCTTTGAACCCTTGTTTCAAAGGATAAAAGGAACTCCCTTTAAAAGGAAAAATTGATGCCAGAGAAAAAATGCCAAACCACGCAAGGGATATTTCCAACTTTTTTTGGGGGGAAAAAATGATTGTAAAAATTTGCTCCTATTTTTTTTTTCCTCCCCCTCTCTCTCGCACCCCCTCTCCCTCCCTTTGCTTGGGAAATTAATTTAAATTTAAAATCAGAATTTTTTGTCCACAAAAAAGGGCCCTTGCTGTAATTAAAGTAAAGGGCATCAGAAATCAAAAAAAACACAAACAAAAACAAACTGGCGATAACCAAAAAAAAAAAATTTTCCCAATTAAATTTTTGGCCCCAAATGGGAACGATTTTGGGCCATGACTGCAAAAAAAAAATTTAACTGCCGAAAAAGGGCCGTGAAAGAAAATCAAAGAGAGAGGAGAAGAGGAGAGAAGAGGAGAGAGAGAGAGAGAGAGAAGAGGGCGAGAGAGAAGAAGAGAGAGAGAGAGATTCAAAATTCAATTCAGTGATTTTTTCCATAACGGGCCAAAGGCCCCCCTAAGGGTTTGTGTAAACCATACAATCCCAATGGTTTTACATGAAAAAAATTTTCCCGGAACAAACCAAGAATAAAGGGAATTTTAAAAAGTAAAAAATTTCCTAACTTAAAGGCCTTGTACAAAAACAAAGAAAAATTTTTAACAACTCTCGAATTAGTTTAACAAAGTGGGCCCTAGTTTAAAAAAAAGGGAAATGCTGGCTGTAATTTTTGGGGTTTTAAAAATTTTTTTTTCCCTTCGACCCCTCATAGGCGGGCGGAAAAGGACAAGTGAAAATTGGGTTTAAAACTGTTTTTTTTACATAAAGGAAAAAAGCAAATCATTTTCTTTAACATTGCAAACCCTAAAATAATGGGGGGGCCAAGGCGGGATTTTCCCCAAATCTCCCTTTGCTTTTTAACATTTTTAGGTCCCCTGTCCATTTTTAAGGTTAAGTACATTTTCAAGTCATAACACAAAAAAAAGGGTCCTTAAAAACAAATCGGCGGAAAGAAAAATGAAAAACCCATTATGCCATCTGCATTTCAACCAACCGTTGAGAAAAACCCCTCCAAACCTTTAGTTTTTCCCAAACACCCCTTGATTCAGCCAAACAAATCCAAATCCAAAATTCAAATAAAAATTTGGGCGCATTTTGGACCCCCAAATTAATTTTTTGCCTTTAGAAATCAAAGGGCAAACAAAAATATTGTAAACCCCTTTACGGGGAAAATTCTAAATTTTCCCATTTGAAACAGTTTCACCCAAAGCGGATACACCCTGACAGCAGAGGTAAAGTAAATGGGAAATCGATTTTTCTAAACCAAAAAATTAGATCTTTTGGGAAAGCCCGTCTAACCTACCCCAAGAAACCTTTTCAGAGCAAAAATTTTTAACAGATTCAAAAATGGATAGCAGTTTTTTCTAGTCCCCATAGCTCAACCTTACGTAAAATCGGTTTAAACCGGAAAAACAAATAGTTTTAAAAAAAACAACATGAATGAAAAAATTTTTAAAGAACATTTTAACTTTTTCATGATAAAAAGGGCACAACTTTTTTTTTGCTTTACTTGAAAGGCTTTTGCATGCCCCAAAAAAAAACCCCAAACGGGGTTGAGAATAAAAATTCCTAAATATAATAAAAATTGAAAAATTTGGGCAAGGAAATCCCCATCGAAACCCCCCTTTTTTTCCCTTACATTTTAAAAAACCACCTTTACAAAAATACAAAATATTGTTTTTTTCCCAGGGTTGGGATTTTCAACGCAATAAACAAAAGCGGGCAGGGGTGAAAAGCTATTAAAATTGGTTTAAACCCCCAATAACTTTTTTCAGAAATAAAAACAACATCATGGGCCAACAGAAGGATAAAAAAATTCAAAACGTCGACGATAATAAAGCCCATTTTTTAACCAAATTTTTTGATTACATCGGGGAAAGCTAACTCTTTTAAAAAAACAAAAAAAATAAGATGGGCGGGCATGAAACCCCCTCTTGACCCTCGGGAGCAAAAATATAGTCAGAAAATTTTTGTTCCACAAGGGACCGGGTTTTTAAACCCCAATCAAACATACTTCAAAAAACATCAAGGGAGTTTCCCTTTTTAACCCAATAAATTTTGGCCCAAAAGGGGGCCAGAGGGATTTTTTTTTTAAAGGAGTCAAACGTTTTTTTAAAAATTTTAAAAAAAGCTACGAAAATTTCCCCTTTGTTAAAAACTGCTTCGCAAAAACCGCAAGAAAATGTAAACTTTGGATAAAATAAAGAGAAACCCCTTTCCCTTAAAGCCTGCTTGATAATCCCCCCTGTGATATTTTTTTCCCCTTCTCCCCAAATTTTTGCATTCGAATATTAAAAAAATTTTCCCCAAAGATTTTACTACAAAAATCACAAATTTAAGATTCCCTCGTAATTTTTGGGGGAAAATTTTAACACGTTTTTTAAAAGGGGCAAAAAAACCTAAATTCATTCCAGTTTTCAGGGAACTTCCCTTTTATCAAATAAATTTTAAACATTTTAAGAAAAAATGGCTTACCTGATCAAAGCATTTTTAAATTTTTTCACCAATATACCTCGGGGCCACCCCCTTGCAAATTTTTAAATTTTTTCAACACGCAAATACTACTTCGTCTGTGAAAATTTGGTCGATTCATAAACTATCATTTTTTGACATCAAGTTTTTTTGGTCAACAAAACACTTTTTAACTAACGCAGACTCAAGTAGACCCGGGCAATTTTTGAAACCATTTTCAAAAACGGGAAGTTTATTCCGGGCTGTTTTCGTTGAAAGAAACCCCCTAAATATTTCCCAAAAATTTCCCCTTTTTGACAGTTTAAAGATGAAAAAAATTTTTGAACCCAAAAGAATTGTTAAAATTTCCTTCTTTTTTCTTTTCAAAAAATTTTTTAAATATTCCGCCAGCAACTGAGAAAACATTTCTGTCCCAAACTTTAAATTGGGGAGGGATTTAATACGAAAAACCCTAGGGTTTTTTTCCTTTTTAAACAAGCATCAAAATTTTTTAAACATACCAGTCACCGGGAATTTTGTTACTTTTAAATAGGAAATACATCTTCCCCCATGCAGCCCTGCTTTTTCCCCTTCAGGGCCATCTTTAAACATTTTTGGGCGAAAATTTTATATCCACATCTAATAAACATATAGAAACCCTATTTTTGAAACAAATTTCCACCCACTACAAAATTTGAACTACAAAAAAACTAGCGTTTAAAACTTTTCCAACGATTTTTTTCTATAAAAAATTTTTTCGTTTTGTTACTGGCATTTACATTATTTTTTTTAAGGAAAAGAAAAGGGAAAGCGGTACAGGAAAAGGGCAAATCATGCGTTCAAAACATTAACCCAAACTTTAAAACAAACAAAAGAGCAAAAAATTTTTTAAAAAAAAATAATAACGACAACACTGAAAACCAGTATCAACATGTAAGAAAAGGGGCCCTTAAAGGGTTAAATTTTTACCACCCCCAATAAAAAAAGCAAAATTTCTACTTTATTCACACATTAAATAGAAAATTTTACCAAAAATTTTAATCCAATGTACATTTTTCGATGGGGATTAATACTGGGGGCCGGGAAAAAGGGAATCCCTTCATCGGGAAAAAATCCCAAAAAAAGTCTTGTAAAATGTTTGGGGTTCTGCAATTGAGGTCACCTTTTTAAATAACATAAACTCCCAGGTAAAAATAAATCAACGAGACATTCTTCTAGTAAAAAAAATACCAAAATCAATGTAAAAAGGGGCAAAAAAAGGGTTTAAACCTTCGGAGGTATAAAAAACCCAAAAGTACAAAAACACCTTTAATCTATTCCAAAAACCCTTTTAATGGGAACAAGAAACACACAAAATTTTGAATAAATTAAGGGTCGAGAAGTTTAAAAAAGGGAGAAAATTCTTTTCTTAATAAACAAATCACTCCGCCTGAACGCCCCCCTTTTTAAAAAATTTAACTGAAATTTTAAACAAAAGACTTCATAACCCCAACAAACATATCACACGACCCTTCCCTCCAAAAATTTTTTCAATCAAACCTATGAAATCCCAAAAACGTAAATAAACGACATAAAAATTCCCCGTCCCTTTTTTTTAAAAAAAAAACCCTTCCCCCTTCCCCAACAGAAAGAAAAGGGGTTTTTTCAAAATCGTTTCAACCCGTGCCGTTTTTACTTTTTTTTCAGGTTTTTTCACAGCTTGTTTCCGGGGTCACCTCTCTGACCCACAAAAAACGGGTTTACCGCGACACTGCCACAAGTGAAAAGGGGATTTTAACCGGTGTACAAATTTTTTTCAGTACCTTCCTTTTGCCACCAAGGGGGTAGGGCAAATTTTAGAGAGAGAGAGAGAGGAGAGAGAGAGAGAGAAGAGAAAAGAAAAGGAACGACGAAATCTCGTTAAAACGGGAAAAAAAAGGGTTAAAAGGAAGGTTTTTTGTTTTCGTCTTGCTCCAGGGAATAAGAAAAGGGGGGGGGGGGGGAGGGGGTGGGGGGGGGGGGAAAGGAAATTCCACGAAGAATTAAAAACCCCACCTTACCAAAACTAGGACCCCCAGAGAGAGAGAGAGAGAGAGAAAGAGAGAGAGAGAGAGAGAGAAAAGAGAGGAAAAAGAGAAAAAGAGAGGGGGGGGGTTTTGGAATTTAAATGCCACTAAAATAAGAAAAAACTTTAGGGCCCAGAACGAGCCCAACGAGCGAGAAGAGAGAGAGAGGCGAGAGAGAAGAGAGAGAACAGAGACAGAGACAATTTAAAAAGACAAGACAGAAACAAAGACGCCCCCACTTCCTTACATTAAAAATAATTGAGAGGGAGACACAAGTAATGGGAACCCTTTGCTTCCCCTAAACATAGGGAAAAACGTACCATATTTCAAGAGACAGAAAGTCGGAGACTGGCTTCAGTCTCTATCAACAAGCCCCTTAAGCTCATGTTAAACCCGGGTTTTCCTACTTCCACACCCCAGGGCGGTAGACATTTACTCCATTCCTCGGCTGTTTTTGCAACCCAAAAGCCCCAAAAAAAGGGAAAACCCTTTTACTGTCTTTTTTGCTGGCAATAGAGCCCAATTATAGAGCCCCAAACAAAAAAAATCAAACCCTTGGTTTTTTGTTTTTTTTTTTGGTTTTTTTTTTGTTTTTGGGTTTTTTTTTTTTTGTTTTGTATTGGGTTTTTTTTTGTTTTTTTTTTTCTTTTTTTTTCTTTTTCCCACCTTTTAAAAAAAATATTTAAGAAACGTTTAAAACGACTTTTGCTACGGGGCAAAAAAAGTAGAGAAAACATTTACGGGGGGGAAAAAAGTTTTTGGGCCCATTTTTTTCCCTTTTGGTCTTTTTCTCAAACCCCCCCCCCCCCCCCCCCACATTTTTTTTTTTTTTTTTAACCTTTTTTGTTATTTTTTTAAAACCCTTTTTCCCAAAAAAGTTACCTTTCCCTTTTCCCTTTTTTAAAATTTTTCACATACACACAGAAAACAGAAAACAGGGTATGATTATAAAGCACACACCGACACACACACACACACACCCCACACACACACACACACACACACACACACACACACACACACCACACATAAAAAAACACACACACACCTCTCTCTCCTTTTTCTCTCTCTCACAACCCCCACAAAACACACACAACACACAAAACACAAAACAAAACACACACCACAACACACCCCCAAAAACACACACACACACCCCAGAAGAAAAGAAGAAAAGAGAAAAGAGAGAGAGAGAAAAGGGGAGAGGGAAAAGGGGAGAGAGAAGAGATAGAGAGAAAAGAAAGAAAAATAGAAGAGGAGAAAAAGAGGGGAAAACCGACAGACGCAGACCGACCCCCCAGAAAAGACAGAGACAGAGGGCAGAGAGGGGGTGTGCGTTTCCCGACCTGAAAAAATGTGGTCATTCCCACCTTCTCCCCCCTTTATTCCATTTTTTCCCCTTCCCCTTTTAAAACTTCCCCCCATGGGTTTTTTTTTTCAAATGCCTAGTATTACTAACTTTCCCCGGGAAAAAGTTTATTCCCAACCTCCCACTCTCAATTTTTTTCCCAATTCCCGCTTTAATGCTTGAAGGTTTTCAAAGTGAGATGACGCGGCGGAAAATTTGGAAAAACATTTTGAAAGAAAAAAATTAAGATAAAACCGCCAGATACATGGGGCAAACAAAAGACGAAAAAAAAAAAACAACAAAACGACGCCTTTTGATCTCTTAGGCTTATTCAGGCAAGATAGACAAAAACCATTTAAAGAAAACGGAGAAAAAGGGGTGGGTTTTTTGCCCGATTTTATTCATTCCACTGACTGTCCAAAATTTAAACTACAAATCAAATTTATGAGTAGACCAATGGGTTTTTTAAACGAGCCCACCCTTTTAAAAAGAGAAAAAAAACAAAAAGTATCGTTTGGCGGGTTCGGGACAGCCTTTCGGCTCCAAGTCGCAACACTTAAAGCCCCCCAAAAACTCTTTACCCCGGTGCGATTTTACGAAAAATCCATCTAGTTCAAATTTACCTACTGCAGGCGGAAATTTTCAACAAATTTCAAATTCAATGTTAGCGAACCCCCAAAAAATAAACTAAGATAAAAAAAGGACAAAAAGAATCACAAGACAAAAGAAAGACGCGTTTTCGACCTCGGGCTTTCAGGTAAAAAACACAAAAATCAGAAAAAACGAAAATGAAATGAACGACAATCAATTTTTCTTAACCACTTCAAACCCCAAGATAAAGGGGTTTAAAAAAAAAAATGTTTTCGTCAAAAGCGGAGCCCGTAGGTAAAAAGTTTTCAAAAACGTTTTTCCTGTGGGTTTGAACCACTCACTGGGTTTTGGGTCTTTTTCGGACGAAACCCCCTTTTTTGTCCACCCCCATTGAATGATGCCCCATGCAGGGGCAAAGGGAAAGGGTTTTGGTTGGGGCGGCGGGGTAGACAAGGGGATGGGCTCCGCCTTTGAAAATGCCGTACCCCGGAAACGTTGAACCTCTAATCGTTCACTAACCTTCGGGCCATTATGCTATGGAGTCTTAGCCTTCTTAATTCGTTTCCAGTCGCAGTATTTGTCGTGTTTGTTTGTTGTTTTCAGCCAGTTGTGGGTGTGGTGAGCATTGCGACCTGTGTTTTTCTTCGCCAGTGAAGTAATTGTTATTTCTGTCATCAAATGTGTCCCACACGAACTTCTTTGATTCCATTGTCATATTACCCGGTAGGCGGAATGGGCGCATCTTCAGACTTCATAAACAGCAGTCTCCAGACCATCGTCTCTCAGGGCAGCAAGGCGTTGTTTTCCTTTGGAGAAAAAAAAAGCGTTACAATACTTTTTCTTCCAGCGGCAATCGATGTCAGACATCTATTCACTGTTCAATATAGGACAAAAAATGGCGTCTGGCACGTAGCATCCGGCCATTCAACTCCCACAGGAACGGAAGGAAAGAGGCTGACTTCCTCAAACAAAGTGACAGATTATTGGCAGGTCACTTGGTTAGCTTAGTTTATGGAAATGTTCCACAAGAAGAACGTGACTGATTATCAATGCTGTTTGAAAAACGAGACGAAACCAAAGACAGGTAGCCTGCTTCTGCAGAAATAGAAAAATTGACCAGACTGTAAAGAGACATGTATGTAAATCTGACAAGAAGTGGGCAATAGGGCCCCGCAGAAAAGTCTACTAAAGCCATGTATCGACGTCAAAATTATCCATAAACCATGACAAAGCATACGACAGAGCAAAGGCAACTCCCTCTAAAACATTTTATCAACCTGCTCAACCTTTTTGCCAAGAAGGCTACAAAATAAAGACGCAAGATATAAAGATGAAGCCGAAAATTCAGTCAACAAAAACGAAGTGGTTAAATGTTCTGCGCTGGTTTGCAGAGAGTCTCTGCGAAGAGGGGTGTAAAATGCTAGATTTAACACACCAGGCCTCCGCCTTGCAACGCATGACTCAAGCCAAATCCCGGTGCATCCGTGCGTGTCTGTCACTGCAGCTTTTAAACAATATAAAATGTAACAATGTATCGTCTCGACAGAAAATGGTACATAGAAATTCCGATCCAAACCACACGCACGATTGAATACCAGCGGGTCCATTAATAATAGTCTTCATTCTCTACGAACACAAAACGAGAGAGAGTGTATGGGGAGGGGGGGGGAGGAGGAGAAGAAGTGGTTGTTGGAATGGGAAGAGGGGCAGTAACAGTTGGGTGGACAGTCAGTTGACCGAAAATGGTAACAGCATCAACAGTCGCGAGGAAATACAAAACAAAACAAAACAAAGATAATCACAGATGATCATATTAAGGAACATACACCTACCACATCCTAGTTTCCTATTATTCTGCCAGACTATGAAATGTCAGTGTACACTTAAGTACCGCTGAAGGTTCACATAGATGGAAATAACATAATGCATTATTCACCAAAGTAACAACAACAAAAAAAGCCTCAATATTCCATTTGGGGTTAGCAGTATCCTCAATTAAAGCAGCAGAAAAGCTGCAATCACGACGGAAAATGTAAAAATTGTTTCATTGCTCATACATACACATTACAAAAAAACAACCATGACTTCGACAGCAATTAACAATGCCGCAATCTAGTCGAGAAAATGTAAATTTCACATTTTTCTTCCAGATGGTACTTTGTTACAGTTTGCGTCTTTATCACGCTCTTCAACTTAACTTTTCACGGAGACTGTAAAGGGGAAGGGAACCTTGTAACTGGAGTAATATAGGTATTTTTCTGCTCTTCAAGTGAATAACAAGTCTGAGTCAGACTGATGGACGGGTAATGCGTGACTTCTCAAGGCATACTGAAGAGAAGTCCATCTGTAGACTTATGCGCCACTGACAGGAACAAATCCTATGCAGACGTTGATGTCAGAGTATATCTGTCTGTCTGTCTGTCTGTCTGTCTCTGTCTCTCTCTCTCTCTCTCTCTCTCTCTCTCTCTCTCTCTCCCTCTCTCTGTGTCTTTTCTCTCTCTCTCTCCTCTCTCTCCTCTCTCTCTCTCCCCTCCTCTCCCTCCACCCCTCTCTCTTCTCTCTCTCTCTCTCTCTCTCCTCTCTCCTCTCTTAAAGCTTATTCCGAGTCGATTCGCCGTAAAGGAAGTCTGACCCAGTCGGGGAAACCTGGTCATCATCGCTGAATTCCTGATGATGCACATCGGTTCCTGCAAACTTTCCCGTCATGTCCTCTGATCCCCCACGTTCACGCTCCCTTTCCAACTTAGCCATTGCGCAACCAGCAGGCGCTGCGACACTTTCCCTGCATCCCCCACACCCCCCCGCCCACCCCCCTCTTCCTCCTCCTCCTCCTCCTCTCCTCCTCCCCCCTCTCCTCCTTCCTCTCATCCTGAACGAAAGTCAATTTTGCCTTTTCAGTTCCCCGCTGTCTGTCTTATTTGTGTCTACGGCATTGATTGCTCTTGTTCGTTCCACATCGACAGACCGTGCGCTAGTTATAGCACGGAGCCTGACGCCATTGTTTACTATGCTTTTATGCATGTTCTTTTGAAGACTTTTATTGACCTGTCGATAAAGCGTGGATGAAGTTGTGATGGTGCACTTACTTAGATCAAGCTCGGAAAGGGCGTTTTCTAGCGAGCGTTGGGTCTGAGACATTATCTGAGTGATGTTACCATTCAGTGTCTCCTATTTGACTGTGAGTTAACAAAGGCTTTTTTACCAAAAGTTTGCCGTTTACAGACAATAGGAGTGTTGGGATTTTTGTTGACTTTTCTTTCTGTTGTTTGTTTGTTTGTTTAGATTCCAGTCAGTTGTTTCTCTTGTTTAAATTCAATTTATCCATTAAAAAAATGTTATTTGGTAGCCTAAATGTTTAAATCAAACTTTACATCAAATTCAAATATTCATCTTTTATTTCCCTCCTTCTATCTAACTCTTTACTTCCTTAAAATTATCAGTGTTGTTTATCTTGCCTGAAGAAGACCTCAGAGGTCGAAACAGGGTTTTCTTTAAGTGTTTGTCCCTTTCGTGTGGCAGATGATTGAAAATGTCTCTTTAAAAATGTGTTTCAGTTTCCGCCTGCAGTTATCTCATTTGGAAAAATAACTGTTTTAAATCTACTTGCAAAGTGAGACGACTGCAGGCGGAAATCTAAAAAAAATCTCAAATAAATGTTAGCGAACCGCCCAGAGAAACGTGGACAAAAGAGTCACAAGACAAAACACGACGCGTATCGACCTCTTAGGTCTTCTTCAGGCAATATACCAATAAATAGGACAACGAAAATTCACTTAGCTTTGATCGCTTCAGAGTTCAGCGCAAAGCAGACCCAAGAGGTCGAAACCGTCGTGTTTTGTCTTGTGGGCTCGTTTGTCCACGTTTCTCTGAGGGGTCGCTAACATTTATTTAAGATTAACTGTTTAATGATAATGTTGGGGGGGGGGGGGGGATTCTTACTTTAATAGATGTCTACAATTACTTGCGGGTGTGAAAAGACGTATACAGTATGCCTTCTTGAAGCGTTATAGGTACAAAAAAAAGTCACTTTGGCAATGCTTTTTTGAACGGAAGAATGACCAAAACTCTTTGACGAAGACCAATAGATCACTGCACATTACAGAGTGCACAAGTCAGAAAACATTACACACCATATCAAAAAATCATGAACGAAAACACTACCGCACAAAAACACAACGCAAAACAAAGAAAAACGCAACACATTAAAATATCACTTGATGTACAAAACACAATACAAAACACACACGAAAAATATTTACTCAGCACACAAAACAAAAACCCAAGAAACAAAGAACACAAGGAACAAAACATTACCTGTGTGCAGACTATATCGTATTAAACAGAGCATAAAAAATACCACATCAAAGAGCCCCTGGACCTTAATTATCACGCAGAGCAAACAGACAACACGCATTGCCCAGCGTACAATACAGCACATTCAAACACACCCTGCAATGTAAGGTTTACCTCTCTAACCTCCAGTCAATCGCGGTACCATCTCCTCCCTCTGTTTTGCTCTTTGGCATGTTCTTGAAATAGTGTCCTCAGACTCATTTTCAAGCCCCAGTGCTCCTGTCAAGCGGCTCGGACACGGCACATGGCCGGGGCCCCCGGGGGGGATTCTTGTTTCTTTTCTGGGTGCCCTGGGGTCCGAGGATGATGGAATTGGTCAGTGAATGATGCCAATGGAGTGTCACATTCGTCCGCAGACAGCCCTGGTTTTGATGGATGGATGAGATGATACGGTGGCTGCATTTGAACGGATCGTGTCTGGAATCGGTGCAAGTCGTTCCGTTTGGCCTGAAGTTCGATTCCACTATCTAATGGTTTGTCTGTTTTATCGGTCTGATTGTCTGTCTGTCTGTCTGTCTGCTGTTTGCTGTCTGTCTTTCTCTCTATTTTGTCTCTGTCTCTTTCTATCTCTCTCTTCTCTCTCTCTCTCTCTCTCTCTCTCTCTCTCTCTCTCTCTCTCTCTCTCTCTCTCTCTCTCTCTCTCTCACTGTCTGTCTGTCTGTGTGTCTGACTCTCTGTCTGTCTGTCTGCCTGTCTGTCTGTCTGTCTGTCTGTCTGTCTGTCTCTGTCTGTCTGTCTGTCTGTGTCTGTGTCTGTGTCTGTTCTCTCTCTCTCTCTCTCTCTCTCTCTCTCTCTCTCTCTCTCTCTCTCTCTCTCTCTCTCTCTCTCTCTCTCTCTCTTCCTCCCTCTCTGTCCCCCCCCCCCTGTCCGTTTCTCTGTCTATCTATCTGTCTGCCCGATGGATATTCTTTGTAAAACAGGCAGGTCAATTTTTTGACAAATATGCTTATTGAAATAATTATTCGTGACGGCTACAGAAATATGAGAAAATTCACTTGTGCGATTTGGTGACTTGTACAAAATGAGTCATAGTTGTGTTTGTATTTTGGCTGGTTAAATGCGGTGCAAAACCTCTGTGTACACCCTCTATCAATACGAGGACAAACGGCATATTTTCAGTAAAACGTTACCGTCTGCTTCAGTTCACTCAACCAATGCATACTACCCAGGTGAAGTTAAACAGGAATTATTTTTTTCCAGGTAAAGAAGCCATGAGAATGTTAGCTTTTCAAAGCTACGAAGCAAAGCACCCATCATCAGAATCCATGGACTACGCCTCTGGGGTCTGTGTCACTTTGTGTCCATCGACAGCCATCGATAGCCATTTTAAATTTCTTTCTTTCTTTCTGCGTACGCAGGCTGATACTCCTGCGGACACTGCCTGCATAGATAGGCAGTGGAGTTTTTGTGTATGACCGTTTATTATCCCGCCATTAAGGCAGCCATACTCCATTTCGGGGAAGGTGCATGCTATGTGTAACGTGTCATCCATACCAACAGCCAAACTGGCCTTCCTTCCGAAAGTTGGTGATGTGATTTTACGAGTGTGCAAGATGTTCTGCGTGCGTTCACACACGGAACCTCGGTTTATAGTCTCATTCGAAGGACTGTATGGGGAATGGAGTCAGAACCAATGTTAACTCCGAGGGAAAATCCCCCTGTACCGAAATTCGAACCCGCAACCCCAGGATCACGAGTCCGGCGCTCTACCAATTGAGCTATTCCGGCCCCGCCATTTTAAATGATTTTGTTTCAGCTATGGAAGCTAGGAAATGAGAAAGATAGGTTTTCACTGATGAGTCCCCGTCAGAGACAAAATCTGACGCTGGACGGGCGATATAAATACATCTCATTTCAAAACGGTTGGTCCCATATGAAATGTTCCATATTTAATTTTCACGACCTTGTTGGCATTTAAATTTTCTTCTTCCTTCCTACATCCCAATATTTTGCTCTATATAGATATTCAAGAGAGTGTTGTCTAAATGGCAGAAGAATTGTTGGGTTTTAACTTGTTTCCTTCTAAAACTCGTTTATTCAGCAAAAAAGACAATGTTTCACTTTCGATTTCCTATGCCCCTGGTTTGGTTCTGTCGGGGTCATTGGCATCGGGAAATTCGTGGTGGCGCCCCCTCGGAGGGAGAGCTCACTCACGCAGGCCTCGCGACCTATCACATCTTGTCGTCAGTAACGGCTTAGTAGGTGGTATGTTGGATCAGAGCGGTAATGGTAATGGTCATGTTGCTTATTGTCCAGCCCACCAAAGGGCCGTACCAGGGCCGACACCGCGTTGAAGTTGGACAGAACGGGCCCCTCTGAACACCACAGAAGTGACTCGGCAGCAGCGCAGTATCTCCTCTGGTGGTTGCCCTCATGAGGGACTTGACATTGCCTTTCACTGTGGTTTGGCGGGCTGAGGCTGTGGCGGAACGGGCCAGACTTTGGCTGTAAAATGAGGGACTGGGATGAAACATGAAAAAAAAGGGGGGGGGGGGGGGAGAAAAGAAAGAAAGCCAAGAACCATAAAAAGAACAAAGAAATGAATCGGGGAATGCAGGGGGAAGTATGAAGATAAATCAAAAAGAAAGGAACGGGGAAGAGAAAGAAGCCAAGCAAACAAAATATAATGCCGAATAGCGCAAGTGTACTAAATAGCGACGTAGTTTTCGCGCGTGCAAGACGAATGCCTCTGCATTACTTTTCCCATCAACCTGATTTTATCTTTCAGCTTAAAACAGTTGCGGGTTCAACTGAGCTAAGAGGGAAGCAAAGAGGGGGGGGGGGGGGGGTAATACTTAGGTATTTCTGCCCAAAACGTTTGATCTTAGTCTGCGCAAAGAGTTTCCAAGACAACTATTCATGTTCACGTTGGTTTCTGCCTTGTTTTCTGTAGAGATCTTTTTTAAAAATGCAGCTGTTGCTCTTAAAAAAATTCTGCACTATGGGGAGTGCTTAATTGAGAGAGAGAGAGAGAGAGGAGAGAGAGGAGAGAGAGAAGAGAGAGAGAGAGAGAACAACAGACAGAAAGACAAAACAGATAGACAACAGACAGACAGACAGACAAAACACAGAGAGAAGAGAGAGGAGAGAGAGAGAAGAGAGAGAGAGGAGAAGGAGAGAGAGAGAGAAGAGCGTACGAGTGAACGAACAAGCGATTGGCGTTAATTATTTACTGAAAGGGGAAAATGAGTACACAATATGCTTTTCATTACCTTTTAAACCCCCCCCCCCCCCCCCCCCCCAAAAAAAAAAAATACACGAAAGACACATCACATACAAAGTACAGAGAGAGAGAGAGAGAGAGGAGAGAGAGAGAGAGAGAGAGAGAGAGAGAGAGAGAAGAAGAGAGAGAAGAGAGAGAGAGAAAAGAGAGAAGAGAGAGAGAGAGAAAGAAAAGACACAGAGAGAGAGGGGTGGGGGGGGAAGAGGTGTGTGAAGCCGATGGAAAGGAAAAGGGTTTTGAGGGCGAGGGCGGGGAAGTAGAGGAAAGCTGTTTTTTGTAGGGGAGGTTGGCGTGAGATTGACATTAAGTCGCATGCTGCCATTTTTCTTCCTACCACCTCGTCGACGGTGTCATTACATGTCTGATAGGGGTCCGCCCTTTTTTGTTTGATACACCCTGCTGGCCCTATACTTGGGGATGTATAACAAGATGGGTGTACCAGCGATACGTGGTTTTGTTTCACTCCCGCAGGCCACTAGCATCGATGATTTGGATTTGTTCCCCGTTTCTCAGCTTCAGCAGTTTATAATCATTTCCATGGAAAACCGAGGAAATAAGAAATTATCAAAAAACGGAATTGCAGAAATACAAAGTAAGATTTCAAACAGGAATAAATGAATGATGTAGATAAATAAGAAGTAAAATAAATAAACGAATAAATCAATAAAATGACAGTTTCCAAATGAAGTGGACCTATCCCCATTGACGTATTGGAAAAACATGTAGAACTCAACTGAACTTCACGCATTCACATTTCAGTAGAGCGTGTTCAACACAGAACACAAAAACAACATCGAAAACAAAAAAATTTCACGGTCCGTTTCGCGCCCCTTTGAGAAGATACATAATTGCTGGGTTTTTCGTTTCCTTTGGCCTTACTGTTATTTATTTTCCCTGGAAAGACCAAAGAGGTCAAAACGCGTCGTGTTTTGTCTTTAATTGTTGTCCCTTCTGTCCGGGCAGAGTAATAATAATTATACCTTTCAAATGTGTTCCAGTTTCCGCCTGCATCACATTGCTTTGAAACTAAATCGAAAGCAAAGTGAAATACATTTTGATGAACTCCTGAAAGAGCCTCAAAAACTGCCCTTAGTGGTTAAAGGAGAAGAAGAAGAAAAGAAGAAGAAGAAGAAGAAAAGAAGAAGAAGAAAAAAGAAGAAGAAGAAAAGAAGAAGAAGAAGAAAAAGGGGAGGAGGAGGAGGAGGAGGGAGGAGGGGGGAGGAGGGGGAAAGGAGGAGGAGGAGGAGAGGAGAAGAAGAAGGATAAAAGAAGAAGAAGGAAAATAAAAAAGAAGAAGAAAAAGAAGGAGAAGAAGAAAGGAAAAGAAGAAGAAAAAAGAAGAAAAGAAAAGAAGAAGAAGAAGAAAAGAAAAAAGAAGAAGAAGAAGAAGGAGGAGGAGGAGGGGGGAGGAGAGGGAGGAGGAGAAGAAGAAGAAGAAGAAGAAGAAAAAGAAGTCAAATACAACCAAAGCACAGTCATATGGAAACTCTTCAGCAAACATGGTACAAAATGTGTACGGAACAAATGGAATTCACCCACTCTACTCTTTCACCTGCACCTCCTCTTCAGCTCACCATTGTTGAAATTGTGTTATTAATCGGGTAATCAAGAATAGAAAGCCCCATCCTGTAAACCCATCTGGACCTCTGCAAAGAAATAAACCAGTCTCCCCTCTTCTAGACAAATGGATCCTTCCCTGAGATCTGTACAACCAACAATAACTGCACTTGTAAGTAGCCATAGTCACACGATTTTCACAATGCCGTTTTGACTGTTACGGCAGATGTCTATACAGTAATATTTGCCTCTAAGAAAGGAAACGACGACTGCCATTCACATCCTCTTCGGAACTTTTACTCGCAACAGACCAGGCATATATCATCTTCATGAGAAAGATTCCACATAGTCATAGAGAAACACGACTGGTCTTAGGGAGCGTCAGTTGATCTGAAAGTTATCATTGTACTTTTTTTTGTGTTCTTTTATTTTTTTTCATGCATCCTACGCGCGTTGGGTTACTGATATTAAAAAGACGACAAGACTCCTGATCAAAAATGAAATAAACATTGATAATACTCCAATCAACATCTTTTCCCTGAGTGCAGTTTAGATCAAAATGACTTTAAAAACGCTCAAACACGTACTTCATTTCATTCATTTAGCCCGTCGCTCCCTGGAGCAATAGCCATCAACGACCCTTGCCACGCACTCTGTTTCTGGCTGTTTCGTCATTCCAGTCCAGTTTGGTCCCCCTTTTGTTCAACTCCGCCTCAGTGCTCGTCCCACGTTCAGGGCCGGCCCTCTTCCCCTTTCCCTGCGGTTCCAGGTCAGGCTTGGCGTGTGCCTGATGCTGCCCTAGGTGTGTCCCCCAATCCACCCCCCCTTCCCTTCGCAGTAACTGCTTGGCCACTGTTCCGCCCGCACGCTCCCACAGATCTTCGTTTCGGACCTTGTCCTGCCATCGATTTTGTAGATGCGCCCCAGACAAGTTGAAGAATGTCTGAATCTTTGTTGCATCGTCTGTGTTGTTCCCACGTCCGCATCCGTAGAGGGAGAACTGATTTCACATTGGAGTTGAAGATGCGAGTTTGGTTCTTATGCTGATTCCCCAGATCCCAGATGTTCTTGAGCAGACGAAAGCTGCTCTGCCTTGCCGATTCTGGCGTGACGGGCTCGTCCTGCCTCCCTGTTGGCAACCACGCTTTCCAGGTAGACAAAGACTCCACCTCCCTGATGGCTCTCCATCGACGTGACGGTGTTTGGGATGGGTTGATTTTCCATCAGCTCGGTCTTCTTTCTGTTAATCTTGAGCCCGTCCCGGCGAGGGGGTCTCCAAGCGAGTGGTCTTGTCCTGCATCTGCTGTGGCTGTGTGCCAGGACGCCAGGCGCACGAATCAAGGTCGCGAGCTGCGTCCAGAGTGTCCACTGTATACCGTTGTTCTTTTGCCTGTTGTAGTGTCCTTCAGATCCAGTAAAGACCCAGGAGGGAAAAGAACGCGACAGCCGCCTCCCTGCCGAACTCCGGTCTTTTACCTCGAAACTTCGGACAGGTGCCGGCGGGCAAATCCCAGTTCATGTCCTGGTAGGTCCACCGATGAGGGAGATATCTTCTCGGGACTCCGTAATGCCTCACAGCTTCCACAGATTCTCTGCCACACTGTCGAAAAACCTTCGCATATACAAAAAGTTGATGAAAGGGGAGTTCCACTCCAGCGACTGCTCCCCGATGATGCCAGGCTGCGATCTGGTCGCACTGATTTGTTCTCCCGAAGCCTCCGCTGCCGGAGCTTGGGGCGAAAAGCCTCTTTCATTCTCTCCAGTAGAATCCGGTGAAAACTTTGCCTGGCGTTGACAGGAGCATATCCCTCGGTTTTTGCGCATCCTGAGGTCCCTTTCTTCGGCAGCTTGATGACGTCCTTCTTCCACAACCGGTAAACTCCTCCTTCTCCAATCTTGCTGAAGAGGCTGTATAAACATGTTTGACAGCGTCCTCTATGTCTGCTTTGATGCTTCTGTGGTATCCCGTTTCCGGCCCGCAGCCTTCCCCATTTTCAGAGTCATGATGGCCTTCCTTGATCCGCCTTGAGGGGGGGTCACAGCTGATGGGCAAAGGGCAGTCTCTGCAGGTGGGATGTCCCGGTGGTCTTCCGGGCGGGCGGTTCAGCAGCTCCCGAAGTTCTGCCATCGTTTCAGCTGTTCCCCAGTGTTGTCAGTGGGTTCGCTTTTTGTCCTTTAAATGGCTGTCTGTCTGCTGGAACTTACCCGTCAGCTCTGGCACCAGGGACCAGGTCTTCAGATTCCCCCCGTCCGACTGCGCCCTCTGTGGCCCGGCCAGGTCGTCAAAGTAGTCCCTTTGTCCTTCTTGATGCTCTTCTTACTCTCCGTTCGCTCTGTGTGCCTCTTCCTCCCTTTCCTAGCGCTCTGTTTTTTGGCTCGTGTTCATGTAGCTTTCTTTTCTCTTCATGTTTCCAACTTGTGGATGGGTCGCAGAATCCATTCCCTTGTGCTGGCCTTTTTCTCCCAAAGGGTCCTTTACATTTTCATGCCAAGCTCTTGCAGGTTCCCAACCGTGCTCGATTCCGTCCACTGTCTTAAACAATGTACTTACTGACGTGGTATTACATTTTGCACCTCTTCTTTTTACCCGCGTTCCATATCTTTGGGAGCGGGTAACTTTGTTTTACCCTTTGGGATACTCACGCTAATACTCGAAAGTATAGCAATTCACTCCGACTTCCCTTGAGTCAGAAATTATGGAAGAGGGTTTTGGAAAAGATAGATAAAAGATATGGAGAAAAAAGGGCAGCAACGACATAAGCAAAGGAGGAACAGAGTTACTGAGAGGGGAAAGGAATTTGGGGACGTTACTGGCACAGAATGTCCAGAAGTAGGGGGAACCATTTGTACAAAAGACCCTTCTCCACCGTATCCCCACGGGGGACATTTTGCTCCATCCAAATCAGTAAATGACAAGCTTTATCTGCTATCTTACAAAATTAGCAGACTGGCCACCGACCAATAGCGTAATCTGAACTTGATTAGTCTCATCAATGGAACATGAAACTGTCCAGATGTAGTCAATCTATGTTATATCTAAAGTTAAACTACAGGCACATTATTGAGCCCACAATTTTGAAAATCGTGGTCATTCAAGAGTCGTCT
>CM031595.1:18243548-18246048 GCA_018398815.1 Conus ventricosus | reverse complement strand
GAGATCTCTCAAAAAAAAGAAAAAAAAAAGAAAAGAAAAAAGAAATCATCACATGTTGTTTTTCCCTCTCCGCTGAAAAGAAGTACACGTAAAAATCAAATCAAGAGATTTCAATTCAACACATTTCTCTTTCTTTCCGTTTTGTTAGTATTGTGTTTGATTTTGTTTTTGTTTTTTTTTTTCGTTGTTCGTTTTTTTTTTTTTTTTTTTGGTGGTCACAAGACTGTCACCTGTGCATACCCGCATCATGACAGCATTTACGTCCAACGCACACGCAATCTTCCCAATCACCAAAAGGGACACTACCGAATGTTTTTCTTCTCCCCCTCCACCTACAGGGAAAAACCACTTTACTAATCAATCCACAACAAACAAAACTTGTAAACAGATTTTACACCTGTATCTCTCTCCGCACTGAGAGACAAATAAATCCGCACACTGTATCTCTCCTCACACCGAGTGACAAAACAATCTTCACACAACATGTATCTCTCTTTACACTTGAGGCGAAAAACAATAAGTCTTCCACACTTGTATCTCTCTTTAACATGAGAGATAAAATAGTCTTCACACTTGATCTCTCTTTAACACTGAGAGATAAAATAGTCATCACACATGTATCTCTCTTTACGACTGAGAAGATAAAAAAATCTAGTTCCGCGTTCTATAAAGCTATGGCCCTTCACATTCCCGTTATCCCAAAATTCCGGCCCAGGAGAATACAGTAACTCCGTAATTCATGAGGTCCTCCTGCCTGCCTCAAGTAAAACGCTTCCCTGCTTTCCTCATTATCCCTGTCTCCTCATCTCTGAAGACAATTACTGCCCCCCTCGAACTCTCCGTCCTGGAGATACGAGTCCCTCGACTTCCTCTTCCGCGACTCTCTTTCTGTCTCTTGTGAAAGACGGCTTCAACTCCTCTCCCTGGAGTTGGGTAACTGGCTGTGGCTGTACTAAACCGGTGTGTTCCCCACACCATGGCCATCTTCAACCACCCCACGGGGTGAAAGAATAAGGTGAAGGGGCTGAAGGGTAAAGTGTGAAGGGTGAAGGGCTGAAACACGAATAAGGGTTCGGAAAGTAACCTGCTTCTCAATCAACATATTGAATTCCTTTCTCTCATTCTTTAAGTTTTCCCCCTTTAGCTTTCCCCAACTACTATCGCTCACCGGGTAATGACTGTCAGCAACGTGGACCACCGGGCCGACAGGTTCGAGTCTCTAGGCCACTGCTGGGTTAAAACTGAGCTCTTTTCTTCCCCCCTTCTCCCTAAGTGAGTGCATACTCTGTGTTCTAAACACATACCAGCACACCTTTACCTTAACCACCCTGGTAAACTCACAACTCATGGTCACTTCACCCAAGACCCCATTCGTTTCTTAGAATGAGTCATACTCCACAATTATTTTGGGGACGCCCGCACACTAGTCAAGCCATAATAATATTCTTTCCTTTAATTGAGTGGCACGGGAAATGATACCATATCCACTAACTACATTGATGGAGCGTCACATGCCTTGATGTGAGGCTACGTCACATGACAGTTGTGTGTTTTTGTGTTAGTTGTGGTTGTTTCACGCTATTATCTCTCCTGGGTACCTGTTTACGCCCCATTTTGTGTTTTCCCCCCTCCCGCTTCTCTGAACAAACGGGGGAGGTAAGAATTCTGACAAGGCTTGCCTACAATCCCAGAGACGCTAGTCTGTTTGACGCCAGGGTCACCCAAAAATAATGGGCTGAGCATGAATCAAATAACACATTTTGTTTCTTATTCTTTTTCTTATTTTTTTCGCTCAGATTCCTCGGGACAGGGGGGGGGGGGGGATTTTTTGGTTCATGTCTTTAATGGAAGATGAACATGGACTTTGAACAGTGAATGGTTAATGTCCATACCAGGATGGTCTGTAGGATAAGTGAACCAAGCGATTCACCATCCAGGTTTATGTGTGAGTGTGTGTGTGTGTGTGTGTGTGTGTGCGTGCCGTGCGTGCGTGCGTCGTGCGTGCGTGCGTGCGTTCGGCGTGCGTGCGTACTGCGTTTGTGTGCGTGCGGTGGTGTGTGTGTGGGGAGGGGGGGGGGGGGGGGCTGCGGCGCCCCCGCGCGTGTGCGCGGACGTGTCTTGTGTGGTGTTTCCGATATGCGACTGCGCGCCGCGCGCTATTTGCCCCTCCATGCGCGGCCCCCCGCTCTTGTTGCATACGCAAACGATAGCCTTTGAAGTGTAAAACATCATTAACCGCATCGCAAAAGTTTTGTCGCCCCCCCCTCCTGCCCCCCGCCACCTCACCCCCTCTCCCGCGCGGGCCACACACCCTCACCTCCACTTCACCACCTCACGCCCACCCTGGCTGACCTCTTCAATTTAAAGCCTGGCAGTGAAAAACTGACCAGGCGAAAGGATTCCAGTCCAGTCTTGCGCCGTGTTCGCGGCAGGGAAAAAACGCATCACTCACATCACCATCAACTCTGGCCATAAAGTTTTATTTTTCAGACGGCCCATG
>CM031595.1:18236048-18238548 GCA_018398815.1 Conus ventricosus | reverse complement strand
AAGTAGGCACATACAGTGAGAGAGAGAGAAAGAGGAGGAGAGGGAGAGACAAAGACAGAGAGAGACAGACAGAGAGAGACAGAGAGATGAAGAATGAAAGTACACAAAGAGAGAGAGGAAACTGAATTACAGGAAGAGAGGCTAAAACACCGTTTCAGCAAAACTGATAATGAGAACACGGTGATCCGCAAGGCTCATGGATATGGATTGTTTTAGAGTTTACCTGCCTAACCTCCACTGTCGAATTTCCAACCTCACTACTCAGGTCTGTATTCAACTACCTCCCTTCTCATCCACAAAGAAAAGGATACTGGGCATTCCCCAGTCTTGTTCAATACGGAATTTTCCTTCACGATTCGCGCTCGCTGACACCACAATCACAATCTCTCTCATCTCCTCCTCTCACTCCTACTCCATCTTCTCTTCTCCACCTCTCCTCCTCTCTCTCCTCCTCTCCTAAGAAATGGTTTTGTCTGTCGTCTTCCTCTGTCTGTCTGTGTCATACGGGATGTTCTGTTGTGGTGTGTAGCATTACATGATGTCTCTCTCTCCTCTCTCTCTCTCTCTCTCTCTCTCTCTCTCTCTCTCTCTCTCTCTCTCTCTCTCTTGCTTGCTCTCTCTTTGTTCTGTTCTTGTTCTTGTCTGTGTTTGCGTTCATCTTTCATCCTCTCTCTCTCTCTCTCCGTCCTCCACACACACACACACACACACACACACACACACACACACACACACACACACACACACACACACACACACACACACACACACACACACATCCTGTCAGCAGAGCTCTCAGTAACAAATTGGTCCCATTCTGCTCTTTGACACAGAGGAAATGGAAACTTGCTGAGCCTCTTCTGACGCAAACAGGAACCAGAGTGATCGCATTCAGGGCTGATTCTCTCTCGGGCAGAGCTAGCGAGCAGAATCCAGGCCTCCTCCAACAAAGCCCAGGATCAAAGTTTCAGCCCCTTGTCAATGGCTGAAGACAGGGCCGTGATGCGCTGTCACATATCTCGTCACTCTCCATTCAAGTCATGAACTCTGTGTAGTTCAGTGATTGGACAGAAAAAAAAATGTGAGATGGGAAATGTAATTTGTGGTTTTGGATCTGTTTTCTGAGCATCTTATTCTTGTTTGTATAAGTGTTGTGATATCGTTACCTTTATCATGTTTTGTTAGCTGCATTTGTCATATTGTCTTTTTTAAAATTTTGATTTCCTTGTATCTCTTTTTGTCATAATATGTTGTCTTCAGCTTAGTACTATGTCATATTATGCTGTCTCTGTTATCTTTTTCACCTACGTTTGACCAGTTCTTGAGTCAATGTTTCTCGATCTGTCATTCATGTTATATTACCTTTATCATGTTCAGTCATCTACATTTATGTTGTTTTTGTAATGTTTCTCAATAATTTTGTGGTATCCGTGTTTCCTGTATCGTGTTGTCTCGGTTTGTCATGTCAAGTTCGTGAATGTCATTTTTTTCTGTATTTGTAACATTGTGTTGCATTTCGTCATGTTTTCTGTGTTTGATACGTCCCTGAAAGTTTCACACATTACAGGTGTCTCTGTTTATGATTTTGTGTTGTTTACATTTGCCATTTTGTGTTGTGTTGTTATTTTTTTATCTTTCATCGTCATGTTATGGTGTCCATGTTTCTCAAATGCTGTCTGTGTTTGGTATGCAATGTCATGTCAGTCATAATCTGGTGTCTTTATTTGTCATGTTGTCTTTATCATGCTGTTTAATCAATATCTGTCAAGTTTTGTTCTTCACCAGGAGGCAAAATCTGTTTGCCTGTTCATGTAAGACCGTGTCATCATGAATACAAATAAACAGTGAAGAAAGACGCTATGGGCATGTGATGGAAAACCATGTCACTGTGTTTTTTGCACGGACAAGGAATTTCGGGAGTAATCTCATACAGCAGAACTGTTAGTTTTGAGTGTCTTCGATTATTCAAAAAGCTCGACAATATAGAAAGACACTCCATGGCAATGTTCAGGGAATGTACTGCTTGGGTCAGAATTGATACTGGGCAAGTCTTTCCTCAACCAACAACGCCATCAAGGTCGAAAATATACGACACCAGCCCCCTTCATGTAACAGGAATCGAACTTGTGACTCTCAGATTGGGACCCAAATGCTCTAACCAGAGGGTCACCTCGACAGCCAGCATCTCATCCAGGAAATAGCATTGTTCGAACGGAGGACAGTGAATATTTCTATATGGACGTCATCTTATAAATGTCTGGGAATGCTATATTTCAGCCCAGGAGCCCGTCACTAGTAACCTGAACACTGCTCTTTGTGATAACTCAATGGCGCTGGTAGTGATATAAATCTGCCATTTGATACATTCGTGTTGAAAGAATCATCAACACAAACGTTGCGGAAACGATAGCAATGGATGAGAAAGCTATTTCTCATTCAAGCTGCTGTGCCTGCTTTGAGCTTGTTTGAACTGGACAAAACTTGCGACCTGTTGTGCGAT
>CM031595.1:18212242-18227242 GCA_018398815.1 Conus ventricosus | reverse complement strand
TTCTTCTCTGTCATGGCAGCAAGGCTGACCAAGTACCTGATGGAAAACAAGACTTGGATGTGTCAGTCCAGAAAGGTGGCATCCCAGGCGTGGCTGCTGTGTAGAACACGCCACAATGATCTGGGACGCAATCCAAAAAGCAAAAACAGAAAAGAGAGACCTGGACTTAGTGTGGCTTGATCGGCAAACGCATATGGATCTGTGCCCCATGAGATGATACAGTTGGCTCTTGAGATGTACCATGTGCCAAAGAACATCCGCGACATGCTCAAGAAGTACTTCAATGGCTTCTCAATGCGGTTCTCTACCAAGGAGTACACAACTGATTGGATCAACTTGGAAGCGGGCATTGCAATGGGCTGTGCAATTTCCCCAATACTGTTCGTGCTGGCAATGGAACTCATCTTGAAAGCAGCAACAAACAACGCGAGACAAACAGACCTTGGCGATGGATACAAGATGCCTCCTCTCAAGGCCTTCATGGATGACACTACAGTGATTTCATCCAGAGAAGACGAGACACGTCATGGCTGGAGAGGCTGACGACATAGTTGCCTCATCCAGAATGAGTTCAAGCCAAATAAATCACGGAGTCTCTCACTGAGGAAAGGAAAAGTGGCCGAATCTGTGGTCTCAGTGTTGCCAACCAGGACATTCCAACAGTCACAGAAGAACCAGTCAAGAGCCTTGGAAGATGGTATAAGACGATACGCTGAAAGACACACAAAGAGCAAAAGAAACCAAGCAGATGGCGGAAGAAGGCTTGGAGACCATTGACCAGTGTGGGCTCCCTGGCAAATACAAGGTCTGGTGTCTGCAGTTCATGCTGATACCAAAGCTCCTATGGCCTCTGATGATATACGACATCTGCACCAGCACAGTGGAGGCAATGGAAGCCAAAATCAACAAGTTCACAAGGAAATGGCTTGGTGTCCCACCCTGTCTGACTGACATCGCGCTGTACTGTCGCCAAGCAAAGCTCAAACTACCACTGGAAATCCATCCTGGAGGAATACAAAGCAGGGAAGATCAGACTTCAAAGCATGCTGGAGGACTCAGGAGACAAGGTGGTAGAAAGCAATCAAGCCCCAGCTGAAGACAGGCAGAAAATGGAAAGTTCAAGAGCGATGGATTCTGCAAAAGAAAGTCTCAAGATCAGAGAAATAACAGACACACACAGACCAACAGACAAGGACTGGGGGTGACCAAAACTGAATGGTGGTCAAAGGCCAAGGAAAAGCCAAAAGAGGACATGATGATTCAGGAGATGAGAAAAGAAGAAGACCAAAAAAGACTCCAAAAAGCAGTCCAGCAGAGCAGCAAGGGCAATGGACAACGTGGGAGAATGCACTCCAAAGAAGTCTCACTTGGAATGACATTTGGCACATGGCCCCTCTCAGGATCAGCTTCATTCTCAGATCTGCATATGACCTTCTGCCCTCAAATGCAAACCTGGTAAAGTGGGGGAAAACAGACGACCCTGCATGTCCCCTCTGCCATGAAAAACAAACATGGAGCATGTTCTAAGCTCATGTAAAGTAGCCCTGGCTCAAGGAAGGTACACATGGAGGCACAATCAAGTGCTCAAAGAGATTGTACAAGTAGTCTGGGATAGTACCAACACCACAAAAGGGCGAATCAGGACTCCAAAGCACCCGCAACACTCTTCACGGCAGGAGACAGGAAATCATGGCCAAGAACAACAGTGCCACTCGAAACATGCAGGCAGAGTCTGCTGGATGGGGCAGTTGACTGGAGTGCACTGCAGACCTCCAGAATGGAAGAGTCACCCAGAGATCATCAGCAAGAGTGCATGAGACCAGACATAGTAGTCCACTCTAAGTCAACCAGCAGCTGATCATGATCGAGCTCACGGTTGCCATATGAGAACAGAATGGAGGCAGCTCAAATCTACAAGACTGAAAAGTATGCTGATCTGGCAAACAGCCTGAGGAGAGAAGGCTATCAGGTCAAAGTCCTCACTGCAGAAATTGGAGCTAGGGGATTTGTAGGAACGTCTGCATACAGCCTCATAAAACAGCTCTCAGTTGCAGGGAAGGAAAAAACCAGAGCCCTGAAAGCAATGGCAGAAGCGGCAGAGAGGTGTTCAAGCTGGATCTGGTCAAGGAGGAACAAAAGTGAACTTCATAAGGCTTAATTTCCCTACAAATATCAGGTGTCCCTGTGGCTCATGGTTAAAGCGCGAGTCATTAAGTAGAAAATAAGCATGTCCAGAGGGTCATGGGTTCGAATCCCAGCCATGGCTCGTCCCAAGATGGGGAAAAAAAAGGGGGGCAGCAGAGGGACATCCGGAGTCATGAACCGGGTGTGGCCCAACCCCCCTAGAGTGTCAGGAGATAAGGGCCGAAACACTTGCTTGAAGGGGGCTTCTCTTCTGAGGACTCTCTGCTGCCACGCTCTCCACGAGTTTGTTGCTACTGTCGTCGTTGTTATTATTATTATCATTATTATTATTGTCGTTGTTGTTGTTGTTGTTGTGATAATAATAATAAGTATTTTATCCTGTTAAATTTTCATGTTTTCGGTTTATTTTAATTGGTGGCCCCCTCCAAAGCCCGCTCCCCTTCACACACACACACACACACACACACACACACACACACACACCATGAACAAAAGACGAAGGGAGGGATAAGGAGGTAGCAGGATGACAAGCAGTAAGATACAGTAAGGCTAGCATTTCCATGGCAGGCGTTGTTAGAACTGAGAATAGAGCATTTCGACAGATGCATGATCGACGATAGAGATGACAAATGACGGAACAGAGCAGGAAAGTTCGTTACAAGTCGAAGGGGTTTAACAGAATGAAAACGCAGGGTAGACACTTTTTTTGAAAGTGGAAAGACGGTCGGGTAGGGAGAATATTCATTTTCGGTTAGTTGTCATGTGATTCTGCTTCTTTCTTGATTGCTTTAGAAGTGGGGTGACTGCCAAACGGAAATTGAAACATATGTTTCTATGTTGTTGTTTGTTTTTTTTCTTGATCAGCTGCTTTGTTACTTTTGGTGTTTGCTCTTTGTTTTCTGAGAAATCCGGTTCAGATAGCTCCTTGTTTCTGTCCTAACAACTCGATAATAGGCACTCTCCATCCATAATGCATGACCACTTCTTAACCAGACAGAGCGAATTTACGGCTTATAGGAAACAGACCCCATATAGCAAGTGAATTTGGTGGTCTTTTTGTTTGTCTTGTTGTTATTGCTGTTGTTAATAAATAGTACGGGCTGCGGTATTGACCCTGAAGCACAGATCAGATTATGTAATGACGTGGGTCGCAGATGACCAGGTAACTAGCAAACCTACGAGGTACTAGTTCCCAGCAAGTTCAGATTTCTGCGAATTACATAGATCGTCTTACGTACATACATATAAACAGATAAGTAGATGAATGGATGGCTAAACAGAAAGAGAGAGAGAGAGAGAGAGAGAGAGAGAGAGAGAGAGAGAGAGAGAGAGAGAGAGATTTTAGTTCTCCATGCTACCAGCCCCGAGAGAGAGAGAGAGAGAGAGAGAGAGAGAGAGAGAGAGAGAGAGAGAGAGAGAGAGAGAGAGAGAGAGAGAGAGAGAGAGAGAGAGAGAGAGAGAATAAAGGTGAATGACAGACACGAGGTGAAAACAACCCTAATGTCGGATTCAGCTGTTTTCCGTTTAAAGTCACTCCACTTTCAGTGAAAACAAGATTCCAGCTGCCTTCTGCTTAAATTCAATTCAAGTTCGGTTAAAAATAATCGATGTTGTCTTCGAGGTCTTGAGGTTAAAAAGGAACTTTTTTTTTTTTCTAATCGCGCAGAGTTGGTTTTTCTTTTCCAGCACCACAAAAAAACAGTGTCTTCTGATTGGTGAATAGCCTTATCGGAATTCTCGTTCTCTGTGTACGAACTAGGCATTAGATGATAGAGTACAGGGGTTGTAAAGAAAGGGAGAAAAAAGAGTTGACTGGGCAGAGTGCGAGGGTCAGCGAAATATTGAGCAAGAGAGAATAGGGATGGATCAAGAGACTGAGGGCGGAGCCGGAAGACTGGTGTGGTGTGTGTGTGTGTGTGTGTGTGTGTGTGTGTGTGTGTGTGTGTGGTGCGTGCGTGCGTGCGTGCGTGCGTGCGTGCGTGTGTGTGTGTGTGTGTGTGTGTGTGTGTGTGTGTGTGTGTGTGTGTGTGTGTGTGTGTGTGTGTGTGTGTGTGTGTGTGGTGTGTGTGTGTGTGTGTGTGTGTGTGTGTGCGTGTGTGTGTGTGTGTGTGTGTGTGAGTGCGCGCACGCGAATGAAATTGACACATGTGACGTATTCCATTAAGCACTCTCTTCTCTCTCTCGTCTCTCTCTCTCTCTCTCTCGTTTCTCTCTCTCTCTCTCTCTCTCTCTCTCTCTCTCTCTCTCTCTCTCTCTCTCTCTCTCTCTCTCTCTCTCCTCTCTCTCTCCCCCCCCCCCCTTATGCAGCATTCCAACCTTCACACCAACAGGACATTTTTATGCATAAAAGCTATCACAGTTCCCTTTTCCATGCTGAAACCTGGCACTGTCGCTACTGCTTCTCTTTAGGTCTGCTGACATTGGAATGGACCAGTTATTTTCAGACCTGGAAAATTTTAACGATGGCAATGCCATGCGCCAATTAATTGCCAACTGCACTCAACCCCCCCCCCCCCCCCTCTACCTCCCTCCGTCCCTTTGTCCTGTCCAAGTGTCTATGGCAAGTGATCTTACCGCCAACAGTGTTGTTGCTTTGTTGTTGTTGTTGTTGTTGTTGTTTTTGCTGTTGCTTTGTTGTTGTTGTTGTTGCTGTTGCTGTTGTTGATTTGTTGTTGCTGTTGTTGCTGTTGTTGTTGTTGCTTTGTTGTTGTTGTTGCTGTCGCTGTTGTTGTTGTTGCTTTGTTGTTGTTGCTGTTGCTGTTGCTGTTGTTGTTGTTGTTGCTGTTGCTGTTGCTGTTGTTGTTGTTGCTTTGTTGTTGTTGTTGTTGTTGCTGTTGCTGTTGTTGTTGTTGCTTTGTTGTTGTTGTTGCTGTTGCTGTTGCTGTTGTTATTGTTGTTGTTGTTGTTGCTGTTGCTGTTGCTGTTGTTGTTGTTGCTGTTGCTGTTGTTGTTGTTGCTTTGTTGTTGCTTTGTTGTTGTTGTTGTTGTTGTTGCTGCTGTTGCTGTTGTTGTTGTTGCTTTGTTGTTGTTGTTGTTGTTGCTATTGATGATGTTGTTGTTGTTGCTGTTGTTGTTGTTGCTTTGTTGTTGTTGGTGTTGTTGTTGTTGTCGTTGTTTTCATGTCTCCCTGTGTATTGTTGCGCATGCACTATCACAACCTTGACCTAAATGTAGTTGAAAGTGGAGAAGTCGGGATTTGAGAGCTTTGACTGTAGCACGACTACTACACACAATATTTAATAGGCAAGCAAGATAACTTTAGCATCCATAACAAACTGTTGCATGCACATACTCCAAAGTAAAGGTGTCTACCTCGCAGGTAGACAGAAACACCACCCAACAAACAAGCCTATGCAGTGTTTGTTCTTGGGCTACATTCAATATTTCTGGCACGTTTCCTTAAAATCTGCTCAGTATTTCGTTTTGTAAGTTTACCAAGACAGAGACCATGAAACGGGCCAGCGGTTTAAAACAATTGCTGGTAGCAGAGGATAAAACCGAGAAAGGGTAGGCTTAGCTCACTAAGTAAAACAAAAATCAAAGAAGCATACAAATGATTTTTTTTAACTCAGGCCTGGAGAGGAATTTTTGTGTGTGTGCTTAAAATGTAACACCGTGGCGTTTATACCCAACATAGGCAGCCTTCCTTTCACAAGCAAAGTTCGCCAACAGATTTTTTTCTTCTTTTCTTACATTGACATCGCACTCTCTCTCTCTCTCTCTCTCTCTCTCTCTCTCTCTCTCTCTCTCTCTCTCTCTCTCTCTCTCTCTCTCTCTCTTTTTTTTTTTTGTTTCATTGTAGAAATTACAGTGCTGTACGAGATAAGTGTGTAGTTTTTCAAAAGAATGTTGCCATAAATCAGGACACATTTGGAATTCTGAAACTGAATTATGATGATAACTCAGTGAAATCACTTGCCAGATACATTGCAGAGGCATTGAAGATACGCGCAGAAGTTATCATCAATTAGAACTTACGATGTGCAATTGAAAAATGAATGGTACAGGAAGTAGTAAAAGATTTTGGGTATCGTATTTACATATTTACTTTTATGAATAATATTACACTGGATGGTCGTGATACTGGCCCATCCTGCTGGTATTTCAGGCTTCCAATTGATGGATGTTTCTTTTATGTTGTTACTTTCGTTTTCGATATGATTTTTTCGTGCTTTACCCCCCATGTCACTAAGGCTGTATAGCTAATGACATTAAACATGTTCAGTGTTCAGTGTTCAGTGTTCTCTCTCTCTCTCTCTCTCTCTCTCTCTCTCTCTCCAGAGTTGTCTTTTCTTCTCTCGCATTGATCAGACCCACTCCCGCCCCTTCTCTTTTCTTCTCTTCGCACTTTTCCTTCTATCAAATGAGACCAGGAAGCTGAGGAGGAAACGGTCACTGTCTGTGTTAATAGTCAGCTCAGCGGGCCCCCCTAAGCTTCTACAGCTGCTGAGCACACAGCCTAATCCACAACGAGTAATTAGAACTGACCCGTTAATGACCGTTAATGTGCTGGCTTCGCTGGTGGTCGTCGTTGTCAGCAGTCGTAGGTATGTTGTTGGCTGGGTGAACTTCGAAGGAGAGAGAGAGAGAGGAGAGAGAGAGAGAGAGAGAGAGAGAGAGAGAGAGAGAGAGAGAGAGAGAGAGAGATCTGAATTCTGGAATATTTTACCACACGGTCCCAGCCTACATGTACAGGAGATTTTTATATAATGCACACAGTCAGTTTCTGAGTTAAGTGTGGAGAAAAACTCATACAGTCAAGACAAGACAGAATCTGAAGCAAAATTGTAAATACATAGGTGAGCACATGCAGGCCATTAGTTTACAATATTCTAAGTAGTTATCACAGAGAGAGAGAGAGAGAGAGAGAGAGGAGAGAGAGAGAGAGAGAGAGAGAGAGAGAGAGAGAGAGAGAGAGAGAGAGAGAGAGAGAGAGAGAGAGAGAGAGAGAGAGAGAGAGAGAGAGAGAGAGAGAGAGAGAGAGAGAGAAACAAACAAACAAACAAACAAACTGACACAGAAACAACAAGACAGCTGAAATCGTTCAAATGGATAGGATATCACGTTTCGCTGGCATGGAAACGAAAAGGAATGAAACGTGCAATGGGCACGGGAAATGCAATTTTGATGGCCAGTGAGCCCTTTCCGCTGAAGGCTGTGGAAGAGGAGCGTGTAATCAGACCGCCGATCTTCCATACTGTGAGTTAGCGCTGGACCCAGGCGAGGGCCAAGGGTTTAAGGACCACAGGACGTCTGTGTTGATACGCCTCATTAACGGTCTGTGATGGAGGTTTACTGTCACGTCTGTCTGATAACTGACAGTCTTGTTGGATGGTTGCTACACTATTGGTTGTCTAGACCTTCAGTAGATAAGGACGGTAGTCAGACAGGGTGAGAGATGAAATGGGTGATAGGAGAGAGAGAGACAGAGAGAGACAGAGAGACAGAGAGAGACAGAGACAGAGAATTGCACAGGAAATACTCAGATGTTAGAAAGCGCTGTGTCAAAGAAGTCATGTATCCATGAGCAGGAGAACATGACCAGAAGCAAAATTTGCCCTTCCCTCAAAATGTATCCCTTCAAATGGAAGACCTTTTCAGTTTACAGAGAACTTTTTGGCCCTTCCCAAAAACCACATGTGCCCTTCGTAAAAGAATAACTTGACGATTCCCACAGAACGAAACTTTCAGAACAACTCTGCCCACCCCACAAAGCAACGTTACCCTTCCTACAGAAGAACTTTGCCCCTTGAAAAAAATAATATTGTCCTCTTAGAAAAGAATATTACCATTTTGTGCTGCAGAATAGCTTTGTTTTTTTTGCATTAACTTTTCCTTTCCGAAAGAACAAATCTGCCTTTCCCAGGTGACAGCCCTTTCCCCTGCAGAACAATTTTCTCTTCCCCTTCTGCTCTTCCTGCCAAACAACGCTATCTTCCCACAAAGCGATTTTACCCTTCCGACTGAGGAATGGTGGTCCTCGTACAAAACAAATTTGTCCTCCCCACAGAATGGCTATGTCCTTTCCCATGAAACGAACTATACCTTTCCCACAGAACAAGTATGAATTTCCCACAGCACAGCTTTGCCCTTCTCACAGAACAAGGCTGCCTTTCCAACACAAGAAGTATATTCCACCCAGAGAAGAAGCAAAAACTTGCATTAGAAAGTGACAACTAGAACTACATGCAAATACTGAAAAATGTTACATTTCCAACCACACATTCACCAGTTTTCTGACCCACCTATTTTCAGTCCTCTCTTTCTCCTCTGACCTTCATCCCTACCCTCTGTGTGTGTGTGTGTGTGTGTGTGTGTGTGTGTGTGTGTGTGTGTGTGTGTTGAAAACATTTTTATCATTAGCAACATTGTCCCAAAATATGCCAAGTTAAAACATAACACCACCTAAAACTGTCACACGAATGATGCATTAGAAAGCAGGGTTCTTTTTCAGCCCCCTTCCTCATCTGAAGTACCCACTCCCCCTGTCCTCACACTTCTTCTCTCCACACTATCCACCCTGCTCAAACCATTCGGTCTTATGGCTATGGTCAAATGGCCACACCAAAGTAAATCAGACATGGTACTCAATGTCATTCAGAATTATGAGTAACCTTTGCACAATCGTAGACAAAGAAACAATCCACTTCAGATTTATGCCGTCCGTGACCTAGCCTCTGACTCTTACCACTTTTAAATCCTCAAGTGGACCTCCACGATGGATGTGAATCATGATTTATCTCCCAGCCTCAATGCCTCCCCCACACCCTCTGATCCCCAGAAAAGAGTGTAAGCGACCATTAGAAAGGTTTATGGGTCAGCGTCTGTTTGTGAACGTTCTCGCTGTGGCCGTTATCCGGAGGACATCTAGGCAGACTGTGTCCACCCAAGGGAGTTCATCCTATCCCACATGCGGTCTGCTTAGGGCCGCTGCAGTTACTAAACCTCTCTTGGTATCTGTGTGATGGTGCGTGTATGTTCTAGGAAACGGCTTTAGAAATGTTGTTTGATAATGAAAGAGGGTGAGGATGTAGGGAGTGGAATGCGTTGGGTCGTGGCAGTGAAGACGGGTGGGGAATAAGCAGTGGGTAGGAAGGGGATGGGGGTGGCTGTCTTGGCGTGTTTGCATAGTGTTTAACAGTGAAGTGAAGTAGTTTGGTTTTGCCTCTGCAATGCTTTGCGGGTTTCAAAAGAAAACAAGTGCTTTAAGGATAATTAAAAATCCAGTGGGATGTGAAGGGAGGGGTGGGGGTGGGGGTCAAGAGGGAGGATAAAGGGGGGGGGGGGCGGCAGAGAGAAAGAGAGAGAGAAAGTGAAAGAGGCTAAGTAAAAAGAGAAAAAAGAGGAAATAATTATCAGAGACATGCACAGAGACAGACAGACAGACAGACAGACAGACAGACAGAGACGAACAGGCGGACAGCCAGACAGATGAATAGAAACAGGGTGAGAGGAATACGTTTCAAAAGGAACAAGACGTCTGAAAACACCCTTTCAGCAGGAAGGAAACCACATTCATATGGAGCGCGGTGATTCCTCACAAGTGGCTTATGGATATGGATTGTTTGGGGGGTTTACCCCTCTCCCTCAACCTGAACTTTCACTCCCAATCTTCCACCCTTCCCCGATCTTTTTTTCAGCCCTTCCACCATTAACCACCCTACCAGCAACAAGTTAGCTGGACTTTTCCCTGTCTTTGCTCAATAACAGGAAGTTGAGGGCACCTGCGCGCTCAGATGAAAGCATCCACACTCTAGCAGATCCTCCCCCCTCTCTCTCTTTCTCTGTGGCATGTGTGTGTGGTGTGTGTGTGTGTGTGTGTGTGTGTGTGGGGTGTGTGTGTGTGTGTGTGTGTGTGTGTGTGTGTGTGTGTGTGTGGTGTGTGTGTGTGTTCGTTCGTACTTCTGTTTAACGTCTGTTCACTTTGAGTGATATTAGACGTGAATGAAAGAAGAGAGTGACTGACTGACTGAATGGTTAAATGAATAAGCCTATGTGTTGTGTAGCATGAATGTAGGCCTTTGTATGTGAGTGTGTAAGTGTATGTATCTGTATATGTGTCTAAACTGAACAATAAACAAATCACAATCTTAAATACAACAATTATGGGGGAAAAACCCCCAAACATATAGCAAGAAAGCAAAAATCCTTCACTATCTTAAACAAAATGAGTTAGCTCAAAAGTATCTAAATAAAAACTCCAATCGGACTAATGTATTAAGTATTCAGCAATTTCGATCAGCAGAGAATGATTCGAAAGTAGATCTTGCAAGTTTTTTTTCAGAAAAAGTATTGGATCGTAATGATGTTGGTAAGAAAGTAGTCAACTTGTGACAATTGAATAAAATGTGGTTCAGTGTTATTTCTTTACCACAAACACAGTTAGTATTCTTACTAAACTTTGTTTGCAAAGCATTTAGCTTTAATCGAATTATAAGGGAAGATATTTGTCTGGAATATAAACTGGAAGATCAGGCATTTTTCTTAATACAAGGTCTATTGGAAAAGCTTCCCATTGGTTGGATGAAATCTCGGTTGACGTATAACATTTGTTTGAGCTCTCTTCCGTGCAGTCGATTCAAGGGTGCGATAACATTCCACTACTGACGGTTTTATTTTCAACTCATAAAATGACCCTACTTTTTTAGCACCTTTTTTCGCAGCCCTATCAGCCAGTTCATTTCCAAGTATACCAGTATGCGAAGGAATCCAGCAAAATTCATAGTAATGCCTTTAGACACCAACAGTATAAAAGATATTTAATTTCAAACACAAGGTCGGGTCGTGTCGATATATTAGAGGAGTCAAGGCAAGTAGGACTGATTTTGAATCTACAAAGAAAACTATCTGAGCGAAGTTAATGGGAAGATCTGTTAGAAATTCCATTGCCATCATTATAGCTACTAATTCGGCTGTGAATATAGATAAATTGCAACCCAGAAAGAACGATCTTTGAATTTTAAGGGAAGGAATAACAAATGCTGCACCAACATTTTCCATCATCTAAAACGGAACCATCAGTAAACACTTGAAAATGATTTTGATATCTTTCGTATACATGTGATTTTGCTAAATTTGTGATGATATTAACATTTACCCTTTTTTTAATATCTGAATAACCGGTATCAAGAATAGGTTTTGGTATTTCCCATTGTGGAATAGATGAAGAAGATGGTTTTTAGCCACTTCTTTAATATCTATTTTTGAACATTTAATCAATTCAGAAGTATAATGTAGCCATTGTTTCTTGCGATTAATCGTAATTGCCCTTTTTGGGAAAGTCAGTGTCCGATCTAATTTTTAAATCTTCTTGAATGTAATTATCGCCAGCACTCGATTTATGACAAATTTTGATGCAGCTAGTTCACGATAATCATCAAGGGCAAAATTCCAGCTTCTCTATATGTCTTTGCGTTTGAGGCATGCATAGGGATACCGAGAGCAAATTTAATGGCTTTGCAATCCAAACTTTGTAATTTTATTAGAAGAAATTTTGGAGCGCTAAAATACACTTCTTGACCATAGTAAGTTTTGATCTGACAAGAGCAATAGAAAGATGAAGTCGAGTTTTTGAATCCATTTCCCAGGGTAGTCTGCTTATGATCTTTAGTAAATTCAAACTTTTCCTAGCCTTTGTTAATATATATTCAAAATGAATATTCCAAGATAATTTTGGAGTAAGAAAAGTCCTAAAAATTTGATACTTTGTTTATATTCTAAAGGTTCCCCTAGAAGTTTGAAGACTGGTAAATTTTCTGGATTGCTTCCTGCATTAAACAAACATCATATTTGTTTTTCAGTGGACAAGGACAGACCATTTTCTCTCATATAGTTCCCTATGCTATCTAAATCTCTTTGATATAGTCTTCTAACATAATTCTGTGCTCTTTGTGGAGTTGACTTTTTCAGAGTTACTTCCATCCACATACAGATGTCATCTGCGTATTGCACTAGAACGACATTTTGGAGACTGCTTTTGGGAGTCGTGAATAAGGATGTTAAAAAGAATAGGTGCTAATACTGAACCTTGCGGAATTCCCATGTCTAGTTTTCTGAGTGTTGAGTGTCTTCTTCTACTCTGGCTAACATATTTCTATTATTTAAAAATGATTTAATATAATTGTACATGTTTCCAGATATTCAATCAGTTTCAGTTTGTATAACAAGCGCCTGTGCCAGACTTGGTCATAGCTTTTTTAACATCAAAGAAGGTAGCGAGTATACTTTTCCTACGAGCAAACTGACGCTTTATTTGAGTAGATAATTAACCAAGTGCTCAACTGTAGATCTTCCTTTCATAAATCCAGCTTGATTAATTGGTATTACTTGTCTTTTCACAAAAGTGCATGAGCCCATTTAAAACACACACCACACACAACACACACAACACACACACACACACACACCACACACACAACACACACACACACACACCACACACACACACACACACACACCACAGTCATCATGTCACTGAGCTGTCAGTGACATATTACTCCCATTCTCCTCTTTGAGACGCGGGAATGGAAACTTGCTGAGCCTCTTCTGACGCAAACAGGAACCAGATTGATCGCATTCAGGACTGATTCTCTATGGCAGAACTAGGAAGTGGAATCCAGGCCTCTCCAACAGAGCCCAGGATCAAAGCATTAGCCCCTTCTCAATGGCTGAAGACAGGGCCGTGATGCGCAGTCACATATCTCGTCACTCTCCATTCAAGTCATGAACTCTGTGTAGAAAAAAAAAATGCTATCTGTGGCTTTGGATGTGTTTTCTGAGCATCTTATTCTTGTTTGTTATTAGTGTTTGTCGTAATTTTCCTTTATCATGTCTTGTTAGCTGCAGTTGTCAATTGTGTTTTTCTTTGATTTTTTCGTGATCTCTTTTTGTCATAATATGTTGTCTTCAGCTTAGTATTATGTCATATCATGTTGTCTCTGTTGTCTTTTTTACCTTCGTTTGACCAATTCTTGAGTCAATGTTTCTCATCTTTTGTTGTATCTGTTATTAATGTTATGTTACCTTTGTCGTGTTCCGTGATCTACATTTATGTTTTTGTTTTTTATTTGTTTTAGGGGGGTAATGTTTCTCAATAAGTTTTCTGATATCTTCGTTTCTTGTACTTTGTTGTCTCGGTGTGTCATATATCGTTGCAAATGTCATTTCTCTGTATTTGTAAAATTTTGTTGCCTTTTGTCATGTTTTCTCTGTTTAAGACATCCCGGAAAGTTTCTCACATTATAGTAGTTTCTGTTTATCATTTTCTGTTGTTTACATTTGCCATTTTGTGTTGTGTTTGTTATTTTGTTTTCTTTGATTGTCATGTTGTGGTATACATGTTTCTTAATTGTTGTCTCTGTTTGTCGTGTGATGTTATATTTGTGATAATCTGTTATTTATATTTGTCATAATATGTTGTCGTTATCATGTTGTTTCATCAATACCTGAAGTAGTTTCAACTGGACGCACTATCTGTTCGCCTGTGAGTCATCATCAAAACAAATAAGCAGTGAAGACAGAAATTATGGGCATGTGAAGGAAGCCACTGTCTCTGGATTTGTGCTCGTACATGACATCTCGGGAGTAATATTACCCAGCAGAACTGATAGTTTTGAGTCTCTTCGATTATTCAGGGAGCTCAACGATGTAGAAAGATACTCCATGTCAATATTCTGGGGTTTCTCCCAGGACACATTTACTGCTTGGGACAGAATTGATATATGGCAATTCCTACCTCAACTACTAACATCATCGCCCTGCCCCCAACTCCCACCAAATCAAACCTCATTCCTCTCTCTCTCTCTCTCTCTCTCTCTCTCTCTCTCTCTCTCTCTCTCTCCTCTCTCTCTCTCTCTCTCTCTCTCTCTCTCTCTCTCTCTCTCTCTCTCTCTGTGTCTGCGTGTCTGTGTGTCTGTGTCTGTGTGTTTGAGAGAGAGCGAAAGATACAGAGAGGGAGAGGGAGAGAGAGAGAGAGAGAGAGAGAGAGAGAGAGAGAGAGAGAGAGAGAGAGAGAAAGAAAGAGAGAAGGAAAAAGAAAGACAAACACAAACAGGCAGACAGACAGATATAACAGGGTATGTATATATGCAAATATGAGGGATGGGTGGCAGTGAACTATAAACCTAAATTAGGAGCTCTTTGAACTTTTAAAAGCACTACCCTACACTGTCATCATCAGGCCTTTCAACCACGAGTTATCCCAGAACTCCAAACCCACCCACCCTAAGTGGAAGTCGGTCAGGCGGGAGCTCTTCAAAGCTGGAGGCGGTGTGAGTGTGCACGGGTCAGGACACACCAGATCACTGGCATGAAGTGAGCCATTATCTTTATTCCCGGACATTGAGGACTGTAGCGTTCCTAGCAACGCGTCAGTAGCTGACAGAGTGGCCTTTCCTTGTCGGTGTCTACACCTCCTCACTGAGCTATTGATACACTTTTCTCGTACGCTGTGGTCCAGTTCCTTTAGAGGGTTTTGTATTGATTTACCCCCACTACATCACTTGATGCTGTATACTATCTCCTGACATTGCAAAATATCATATTTGTATCATATATTATGTCATATAAAGTATACTATTATGGTAGAGTATATTGCACAATGTGTGTGTCATATACTATGGCATATCATAATCATCATGTTACATCGCAATGCATCATATATGATGTTACAATGTTATCATGCCAGACATTAGATCAGATATTAGATTAGGCTGTACATTACATCATATAACATGTATTATGTGATATAATTATCACATCATATCTGGCACATTTAACCAAATTGCATGACATGGCATTGCATGGCAACCCATAACATCACATCAAACTACATCACCATCACATAGCCAAGCATGG
>CM031595.1:18199742-18207242 GCA_018398815.1 Conus ventricosus | reverse complement strand
GAGTCTTGAGTCCTCTCTTCTCTGATCTCTCTCCTCTCTCTCTCTCTCTCTCTCTCTCTCTCTCTCTCTCTCTCTCTCTCTCTCTCTCTCTCTCCCTCTCTCTCTCTCTCTCTCATATGCAGCATCCCCGTCAACACACGAACAGGACATTCATAAATTCATAAAACGATTTAAGTTCTCTTTTGCTATGCTGAAACCAGGCACTGTCGCTCCTGCTTTTTTTTTTCTTTCTTTCTTTTTTTAAAGGTCTGCTGACATTAAGATGGACCAGTTTCTTTTCAGATCTGCAAATTTTAGCGATGGCATTGCCCTGCGCCAGTCCATTGTCACCTGTATGGAACCCGTCTCTGCCTTCCTCCGTCCCTTTTTCTTGTCAAGGATCTTGTCGCCAAGAATTTTGTTGCTTCATTGTTGATGCTGTTGTTGTTGTTATTGTTGTTGTTGTTGTTGTTGTTGTTGTTGTTGTTGTTGTTGTTGCTGCTGCTGCTGTTGTTTTTGTTGTTGCTGTTGTTGTTGCTGTGTTGTTTGCTGTTGTTGTTTTGATATTGAGATTTTCATAAGATTACTATGTGCACCATTGGTGCCCTTGCCCCATCTTAGCTTTGACTTTTTGTAGTTAGTTGTTAGTGGGGAGGGGGAAGGAAGAAATTGGGTTATGGGGAGCTGAGCTTTTTTTTTAAAAGAGGCACGACTACTACAAACAATATTCAATAGGAAAGGATGATAAGTTTTTCCTTCCTTACAATTACCAATAACTTGCATTCACCATCGAGCATACTAACTTGTTCAGTGTTCGTTTCTTGAGTTACATTGAATTGTGGTTAGGTTTTTTTATAAATTTATATCAGTTTTCTTTTCGACATTTATAGAAAACAGAGGATCACCAAAAACCAGAGAAACATGGATCATAACCTGCATGTTGATTGGTGAGATAAAACAGGGATTAGGAAAATATGGGGTTAGCTTCCCTAAAGTAAAGTTAATGTGATGGTGAGGTTATTTATAATTTTAAAAAACCAGGAAAATATGGGCGTTATAGCCTTTCCTAAGTAAATGTATCAAATGGGAATTTGGCGCGTAATCACATTTCAGGCAGCCTTCCCGTCCACATGCCCAAATTTCAAGCAGAGTTATTTTTGCTTATTGACATCTCTCTCTCTCATCAATCTCTCTCTCTTCTCTCTCTCTCTCTCTCTCTCTTCTTCTATCTCTCTCTTCTCTTCTCTCTCTCTTTTCTCTCGCACTCGTCTCTTTCTCCTCTCTTCTTGGATTTAGACCTACTTCAGACCCTTCTCTTATCTCTATAATGTTCGTTCCATTCATTGGGTGACAGGAACCTAATGTGGAGGAAACGGCCTCTGTCTGCTTAACATCAGCCTCAGCTATAGCCTCCCTCCCTTAGGCCTCTACAGCTGATTGGGCCCACTGTATAATCCACAACGAGTAAGTGTAATTAGAACTGACCGGTTTGTTAATGACGTTTATGTGATGCTTGGCTGGTGGTCATCCGTGGGTCAGCTAGCCTGGGTATGTGTTGTTAGCTCTGTGATCTTCAAAGGAGATATGGGGGGGGGGGAGGGGGGGGGCCGGGGGGGGCCTGGGTGAGAGTGGAGAGAGAGAGATGAGATGGAGGGAGGAGAGAGAGCGGAGAGGAGAAGGTGAGAGTGTGTGTTGTGCTGTGTGACGAGAGTAGAGAGAGAGAGAGAGGGGAGGATGACGAGGACGATGGAGGAAAGGGGGACGAGAGATGAGAGATGTTTGTGTGCGGTAGATGAGATATTATCCGGAGAAATTAGATGATTTGGATGACAGAGGGAGGGAGAAGTGGCGAGAGGTGAATGACACGGAGGAGAGATGAAGCTGGAGGTGGGAGGAGGAGGAGAGGAGTGCGGAAGAGGAGAGGAAGGAGGGGAGAGGCTGGAGAACAGGTTGAAAAAGGGAGATTGGGTGACGGGAGCGAGAAGAGAGATGAGAGGAGAACGGAGGCTGAGTGAGAAGGTGAGAGAGAGGAGAGAGGGAGTGGGGGAGAGTAGAGAGAAGGTAGAGAGAGTTAGGGGAGATGCTGGATGATGAGCGGGGAGAGAGAGATGTGAGAGGATGCAGGGAGGAGAGGAAGAAGAGATGGCGTGAGAGAGGAGTTGATGGAAGGAGGAGAGAGTGAAGAGAGTCGTGAATGGTCTCTGAAGACTGAACTATTTTACCGCAAGGCTCCAGGGACTCTATGTAATGTAAATCATATATGATAAACAATTTACACGTTTCGGAGTTAAGTGAGAGAAAAAAAAATAACTCATATAAACAAAAAAACAAGACAGAATCTGAAGAAAAATCTAAAACTACATAACTGAGCAAATAAAAAGGGGGGACTTTTCTTTTACAGGAGAGAGAGAGAGAGAGAGAGGAGAGATATGGTTGAGAGGGAGAGAGAGTGAAGAGCAAGGTTGAGAGATGAGATGATGGGAAGATGCGCATAGAGGGGGAGAGAAAGAGTGAGTGAGATGGGAGAGGATGAGAGGAGAGGGAGTGACGAAGTAAGGAATGTGAGAGGTGACGAGGCGTGAGAGAAGGAGAGAGAGTGGTGAGAGAGAGTGAGAGAGAGTGACGAGGTAGGTGAGTTGTAAGGTGGTGACGAGATGAAGTGAGAGAGGAAGAGGAGAAAAAACTGACCAGAAACAGCAAGACAGCTGTAATAATTCAAACGATGAGATCTCACGTTTCGTGGCATGAAAGAGGAAACGAACCCCAGGAATGTGAGTCGTGGCTATGCGGCACGGCGAATAATGCAATTTTTTGATGGCCAGTGGATCCACTTTCCAGTGAAGGATGTGGAAGAGGAGCGTTGTTGTAATCTTGACCGCCGATCTTTCATTGTCTGAATTAGCGTGGATCGCAGCGGAAGGCCATGGGTTTAGAGCACACAATGCATTGAGTTGATTAGCTGTCATTAACGGTCTTTGTTGGAGGTTTGCTGCCACGTCTGTGTAATAACTGTACAGTCTTGTTAGCATGGTCTGTCGCAGTGTTGGTTGTCTATGACCTTTTATAGGATAAAAAGAGGGTAGTCAGATAGGGGTTGAGATACGGGTGGGTAGCTTCACCAGGTTAATTATCTTATAGGGTTGAGAGAGAGATTGGGAAAAGTTGTCAGACAGATAGACAGAAACCGTTTATGAGGAGGAGAGAGAGAGAGATGAGAGAGGGAGAGAGAGAGAGTAGGGATAGAGAAGGAGAGACGAGAGGCAGAGAAACGAGAGAGATGTGAGTGGGCGGGAGGCAGCGGAGAGAGATGAGAGGAGAGAAGGGAGTGGAGAGAGGAGAGGAGAGGAGAGGAGGAGAGTGATGCGATGATGAGAGGTAGGAGGGGGCGGCAAGAGGTGGAGGAGGAGAGAGAGGAGAGAGGGAAGGAGTAGAGTGTGAGAGAGAGACGATGAGGAGGGGTGAGATGGAGTGAGAGGAGAGATGGAGAGGGGAGATGGAGAGAGAGGAGGAGTGAGGAGAGAAGAGTAGTGGATATGGGGCAGGGAGGGATATAGGAAAGAGAATGGGGAGGTGAGAGGAGTGTGTTGCACAGGAAATATCGATGTTAATAAGCGCTGTGTCAAAAGACGTCATGTATCCATGAGCAGGGCAACATGAGTAGTAGAAGCGAAATTGGCCCTTTTCCGCCAAAATGTATCCCATCCCAGTTAAGAGACCTTTTTCACATCCACAGTTTGGCCTTCAATGATAGGCATAGTGCTCTAGCATTAAAAGAATAGCTTACCATTCCCTCTGATAAACCATTTTTTTCAGGATTCTGCCCACTCAAACCATTCGTCTCGCTGCTAATGGTCATCATGGTCACTACTGAGTAACCAGACACGGTACCCCTGATACTCATGCAGAAACACTAGGAATAATACTTTATTCAACTGTAGTTAAAGATACCAAATCTATACAGATTTTATGCTGTTCGGGACCCACTCTCTAACTCGTTCACTTTTGTTTTCCTTTTTTTGTATTTATCGACTACACTCCACAATGGCGTGAATCCTTAAATTTATCTCCCATCCGCTGTGTCTCCCTCGGGCCCCTTCGTTCCCCGAAAAGAACATAACCGACATTTCGAAAGGTGTATGGGTCAGCCACTGTTCGAGGATCGCCCTCCCTGTTGGCGAGAGGCAATCTTGGCAGATGTTTCCACCCAAGGGTAGGTCCATCCCATCCCACGTGAGGTTAATCGGGGTCGCTGAGGTCATTGATATCACCATGTTGATCTGTGTGATGGTGAGTGTATGTTCCAGGGAAACGACTTCAGTATATGACTGCTTCATAAATGGAGGTGACAATGTGGGGAATGGGAAAGGCGTTCTATGTTGTGCGTGGGAGTGGAGACGACAGGGTAAGGATAAGATACGTGGGTTGGGTGGGTAGGGTTTGTGTGGGGTGGGGTGGTGGCTGTCTTAGTGTGTTTGTGTGGTTTTGAGCTGTTAGGTAAATTGTTTGGTTTCCGCTTATGTGTTGCAATTTAGTTAGAGACAGACAGACAGACAGACCAGAACAGTACAATAGACAGAGAGAGAGTCAGACAGGGCACCAGAGACAAAGGAAAGACAGGAGAGACAGAGAGATGACTGAAGGAGAGTGTGCTCTATGAATGATGGAAAATTGCCTGCATCTCTCCTCTCTCTCTCTCTCTCTCTCTCTACTCTCTCTCTTTTTCTCTCTCTCTCTTCTCTCTCTCTCTCTCTCTCTCTGTATTGTATGTATGCTTGTATGAATAAATGTTTGTATGTGTGTATGCATTTTACTATCGTCTATATGCCATGTGTGTTGCCTATCAATGTTGTTCTATCCATCTATCTTTCTCTCTATCTGTCTCTCTAGAACATGCATTTTGCTCTCTGCTTTCTTGATGTGGTACGAATGCAACCATGATTATTTCTACGCTCATTAATTCAGCTTCTTGCCGTACGTATCAGATTTATCTTGGGCAAATATCCAACAATAATCGTCAACAGGTCGTGCGATGGGAGTTTCTTCCTGAGAAGGAAGAAGAAGAAGAAGTAAGGACGAAGGAGAAGAGAAAGAGAAGAAGAAAAGAAGAAGTGGAAGAAGAAGAAGTTAGAAGAAGATGAAGAAAAGAAGAAGAAGAGAGAACAACACAACAATTACAACAACCAACACGAGGGAGGAAAGAGGAGGAGGGGAGGAAGATGAAGAAGCGGAAGAAGAATGAAGAAGAAGAAGAAGAAAGGAAGAAGAAGAAGAATGAAGAGAAGAAGAAAGAAGAAGAAGAAGAACAACAACAACTACAACAACAACAACAACAACAACAACAAAACAAGAAGAAGAGGAGGAGGAGGAGGAGGAGGAGGAGGAGGAGGAGAGGAAGTAGAGAAGAAGATAGAAGAAGAAGAAGAGAAGAAGAAAAGAAGGAAGATGAAGAAGCAGAAGAAGAGAAGAAGAAGAAGAAGAAAGAGGAAGAAGAAGAAGAAGAAGAGAAGAAGAAAGATGAGAAGAAGAAGGAAGAAAGAAGAAGAATAGACGAATATCCAGGCCCACGGCAAGCAGGTACAGCACACACTGCCTAATATCAAGGCCTTACTCTAATCCACTGTCAAGTGCCAGCAATATTCGCGTCAAAGCATTCCCGTAAACTATTTACTATTTGCAGTACGAATTATTATCGACACTGTTAGTGGTATGCCTTTAGTATCACTAACAATTCAAAAAGTAAGGATACTTGTGGGTTCTTTCTCTGTCTGTGTTACAGGCGAGTCAGCAAACATTGCTTTAAAAAAATCACGTGGACTTACTGCATAAGACCACGCGAGTTGCCAGTTAGCCGATACTTTTTTTTTTTTTTGGTGGCATCAGTTATCGGATCAATGGAGCACCTAAGGCGTGATGTTCTTTTTTTTTCTTTCTTTCTTTTTTTTTGGTGGCATCATTATCGGATCAATGGAGCACCTAAGGCGGTGATGTTGTTGGGTTTTTTGTTGTTGTGTTGTTTTCCTAAGGCCAAAATAGAGCCGGAATAGCTCAGTTGGTAGAGCGCCGGACTCGTAATCTTAGTGATCCTGGGTTGCGGGTTCGAACCTCCGCCGGGGCATTTTGTGTACAGGGGGATTTTTCCCTCGGAGTTAACATTGGTTCTGACTCCATTTCCCATACAGTCCTTCGAATGAGACTATAAACCGAGGTTCCGTGTGTGAATGCACGCATAACATCTTGCACACACGTAAAATCCCATCACCAACTTTCGGAAGAGAAGGCCAGTTTGGCCGTTGGTATGGATGACACGTTACACATAGCATGCACCCTGCGTGAGAAATGGAAAGAATGAAGGAAGTAAGGAAAATGAGTGTTCGATAATGAACGATGCTGACTGGATGACACGGAAACGACTGAATGAAGCGCCAGCTGGCAGCTCTTCAGTCGGCACTACCCAGGTAGGCAGCCCGTTGTGTAAACGAGTGTGGATTGTAAAGCGCTTAGAGCTTGGCCTCTAGCCGAGAATAGGCGCTATATAAGTTATTCATTATTATTATTATTATAAAATCCACCTCTCATTTTTTTGGTTCTTCACACTGTCCTCTTCATCTGCAAAAAAAAAAAGCGAAAAAAAAAAATTTTCCACTGCTAGGTTGTTTTTTTTTCTTGTTTGTTTTGTTTGTTTGTTTTTTTGTTTGTTTCAACCAGTCCCTTACACACCATGCATAGTCTGTCTGTTCATTACAAATGGACACGTTTTTGCTAGATTTTAATGTTTTGGCGTTTGACACAAAGTGTCTGGGTTTGTTAGTGTTCTAACGTGTGGTGAACTGACACACTCACTCTGACAATGTGTTGCTTGCTTGTATAAAGGAAACAACATAGATTAAACAAAAGACTTAATTTTTTTCTTTCATTTCAGTTTTTCCCAAGGAACAAGAGAGATGGAGAATCTGTTTTCTGCTAGCTTCATTTTGTGTAGCGCACACACACACTCTCTCTCTCTCTCTCACTCTCTTCTCTCTCTCTCTCTCTTCTCTCTCTCCCTCTCTCTCCCCCTCCCATCCTCCCCCTCCCCCTCTCCCTCCCTCCCCTCCCCTCTCCCTCTCTCAAATATGTTAACAATGGTAGTTCAAAGTTAAAGGCACGGTATCAAAGCAAAATTTATGCGTAAACGACCCCAAATTTTGTATGTACACACTCCTGAAAGGATATAGCTGGTCCCTGTTGCCGAGACGGGAACAGACCTCCCCATCCTACTACCCAAGCGCGTGAGCGCTCCTCACGTCACGCCAATACTGCTAAAATCACGTGGAGTTTCTGCTTGAAGCTTAAGTTGCCAGTCAGCCCAAAGAACTATATTTACCCGGTGTAACGTGGTGAAACCGCCCCACTCCCAGTTTAACTCCCGGGGTCAGTATGGCACTGTCTCATATAATCCCGGAGTTAATCTGGCTGCATCAAAGCGCCCCCAACAGGGTTTAAAACGGCCCCCCTATTTTTTTCTGTTTGGCCTTCAAAATG
>CM031595.1:18190739-18192038 GCA_018398815.1 Conus ventricosus | reverse complement strand
AGTTCTTAATCTTACTATGATTTCCAATTACCTACCTGCCACAGGAATTCAAAGCAGGACTGTATTACAGCTACAAATTCCTTCATACGGACAAGCACAGAGCTGAAATCACCAAACAAGAAAAGGCAAGCCATTGTTTACCCCCCTCGTTCTGTTTGTTGTTGCCAACGCCCCACCCAGCCTGTTCCATGATGTTACCAACGCCCCACCCAGCCTGTTCCAGGATGTTGAAACTGACGATCGAAACACTCAAGATAATTGCGAGATGCGCATTAAATATGACATACAGTCTCTTCCTCCCACGCCTGATAGGCCCTTTGCGTCGCTGGGCTATAAGCAACATATCTTATCTTCCTCCCAAGCCAGCACGAGACCGACCGACGGACAGACAGACAGATAGACAGACAGACAGATGGATAAAAGATAGATAGATAGGAAGATAGATGGATAATAGATAGATAGATAGATAGATAGATAGATAGATAGAAGACAGACAGACAGACAGACAGACAGATAGATAGATAGATAGATAGATAGATAGATAGATAGATAGATAGATAGATAGATAGATAGATAGATAGATAGATAGATAGGTAGGTAGGTAGGTAGGTAGGTAGGTAGGCAGGCAGACAGATTTATAAATAAATAGATAGATAGATGGATAGACAGACATACAGAGAGGAGAGAGAGGGGAGACAGAGAGAGAGAGAGAGAGAGAGAGAGAGAGAGAGGAGAGAGAGAGAGAGAGAGAGAGAGAGAGAGAGAGAGAGAGAGATGAGTGGTGGAGTCAACAATAAAGAACTATTGGCGGTATGTCTCTTTTAAGTACCATGAGTGGGTCAACATGACTGAGCCTAGTCGACTGGAAACTCTAACCAACCCTTGAACGAGAGGCGACCCTGCCAGACAGGCGTAACGACACTAACATTGCAATGGGAGATTACGTTGTCCAGTGAGAGAGGCCAGAGAATGGGAACAGCGAGTATTCCAGTCTTTCATTAATCAAAGAAAATCTACAATGGCCAAAACGTTGTTCCATGGATGTGAGCGGTAGGGCCTATGGGGGCACTGGGGTTGGGGAGAAAGAAGACAGCAGACTAATTCTCGTTTCCCGAATGAACCATCCTGGCTCCCCTGCCATCTTTCCTCATCTGATCCTCTTGTGCTCTGGGACACTCTTGGAGAAACATTGACCCTTCATTACCGCCCTGGAGATCCGATTACCCTTTAATGTTGGTGATACTGCTGTTGTTTCTGGGTGACTACTGCTACTCCAGCTTAGCTTCCAACACTGATGTT
>CM031595.1:18175739-18185739 GCA_018398815.1 Conus ventricosus | reverse complement strand
AGAAGAATTATCGATTGGACATACAACCGCAACAGAGACGACAGACAGACAGATGGAAAAATCAATATAGACGATTGACATGGTGGTTGGGGACATACTACAGAGTCTAGTGTGGTATGCTCTATTACATACCAAGCAGAGGGCCAATCTACCGTGGGCTCTTACCCGAATGAGTTTGGACGTACTACACAGGCAATAAAAATCGTTCTGGTCAATCATTGAATTCTAATAGTGCAGCGGAATTATTTCGTCAATGAGAGGCCGGGGCTGGGAGATGAATTTTAGTCTCTCTTGAAGGAGATCAGCAGTAATCAACTTTGTTCGAAGGACGTGAGGGTGGGATGTATAGTAGCGTAGTTCAGTAGATATAGGGCAGCAGACTGATACCTGTTTGGCAATGAACTATCCTGGGGACCTTGCCATCCGTCCTCATCTGATCCGCTTCTGCTTAGGAACACTGTTGGCAAACATTCCCACTCATTACTTCCCCTGCGTCAGATTCCTTTTAATGATACTGGTCCTCTTGTGTTTCTGGGTGAAGACTCCAGCCTGTGCTCGCAAGTTGATGTTTACGCTACAGCAAAGGACGTAACCGTCCTTTTTAGTGAAACAACACCAACTGATCTCCGATCAACTAAAGCCATTTCTCGATAGAAAACTAACAAAAGAAGCTGGCATCTCTCTCTCTCTCTCTCTCTCTCTCTCTCTCTCTCCTCTCTCTCTCTCTCTCTCCCCCCCCCCTCTCTCTCTCTCTCCTCTCTCTCTCTCTCTCTCTCTACTCTCTACCATCCACCATCTCCATTGGCATCACACTATGCCAGCTGTTTCCTTACCCCCGCAATGCTCAATGACAACACCACTACTACAACCACCCGCCTTTGAACAGTAAGCCTTTAATGATGGGGGATGACAGAGGCACGTCTTACAGATACTTCCCTTTTGGGTAAACGTGTTTCAGATTTCTTGGCTCCACTCAGTCTACCGACCCATTAGGCCTTCAGCTAAAAGACTTGCAGCTCTGCAGTGTAGTTATGTGCTTTCTTAGGATCACGGACTTTTTTTTTTTTTTTTTTTTTTTTTTTTTTTTTTGCTGTCCCCCTCTCTGCGCCACCTCAGAGGCAGTTGCCCCCCACGCCGCTCATTCGAACCCCGTCCACAGCCACAGGCCGTCGGCCCCGCCGCAGCCCCGGCACCAGCAATCCACAGGAAGCAGTCAAGGGAAAAGTCGTAAGAGGCAACCCACCGGGGGAAAGACACTGCAAGCTGCCGAGTCATTTTTCGGGGGATTTTCAGGGGGCGCCTGTTTGATCTAAATACGCAGGACACCACCTACTAACCCCCCTACTGACGCAATAATTGCTTAGTGCGGACCCGGGGCGTGAGTGAGCTCCCCTCCGGGGGGCGCCCCCACGTCCGCCCAACGACACCCCCAGGGACTCGCCGATCCGGTGACCTCGAGGGAACCCCAAACCCAAAGGTCAGAAAATTTGGAGAGGACATCAAAAATTGGGGTAAACCATGAGAGCAGGGAAATGGGGGCCCACCGAAATTTGAGATTTTTTTTTTTTTAACCCTGATCGATGAGAATGGGGAAAGATTAAGATGTTTGCTACGGATTTCTTTTCGGTCTAGACAACATGACAGGGCTGTACTTTTCCTTCCCTTTCAAACATTTTCCCGGCGTCAACCAGGCCCGAGAGATACAGGCATCCCAGTTTGGTCATGAAATTTGAGCAAAAATCTCAAAACGCACCCTTTAAAAGGGATGAAACTCGACTGTGTGGTCCCAGTTTTCCCAACTGGGGGTCCGCAGAAAAACTAAAATTTGGGGTTAGGACCCGGTCGGGGCAGAAAAAACCCACATGATTCTGATGGGTTTTCGAACCCAGACCTCCCAGCCAGGAGTCCGCAGGTTAACCACTTCGCCACGGCGGTTTGGTAGGACCCGGGACTTGGGGAAACAAAATGAGTTTAGTCTGCAGGAAATGAGGGGAGGAACCCCCTGTTTTGAGCCCAAAAGCACGAAACAGTATGTGTGCCCATTTTCAGCCAAAATTTTTCCTCGTTTTAAAGGGAAATCTCAAGACTTTTTTTAATCCATAGAGAAAAAAAAAAAAGTAACAGAAAAACCAACACACACAATAAAAAGCCCCCCCGTAGAAATAGCTTTTTTAGCGTAAGTTTTTACATAAATTAGCCCCATTATTTGAATATTCTCACAAACACAGAAAAAGTTTTATGTTTCGAAATACTGCACAAAACATCCTTTCACTACCTGATTTAAACCCATTCGAATTAAACTTTTCTTTAATCCCAACCCAAAAAACAACCAAAATAAAAAAATGTCTTGTTTTTTTTTTTGTTTTTTAAAGCGCCTAGAAAAATAAAAAGTGTTGCGTTTGTTTGTTAAAACGTTTTTCAGTGGATATTTTTTAAATGTCCACATCACGGTACACCCAAAACACACACAAACACACACCACACACACACAAAAACACACACACACACAACACACCCACACACCGCGCGCGCGCGCGCGCGCGCACGCACACACGGGACGCACGCACTTTACGCACGCAGCACACACACACACACACACACACAAAACACACACACACACACAACACCAAAACACACACACCACACACACATACAAACACACACACACACCCCCAGCATCAAATATAACTGTAATTGGGGGGGCCCAAAGTCCTATGAATTAAAGTGTGTGTGTGGTTTTTGGTGTGTGTGTGTGTGTGTGGTGTGTGGTGTGTGTGGGTTGTGTGTGTGTATGTGTGGGGTGTGTGTGGGGTGTGTGTGTGTGTGTGTGTGTGTGTGTTTTGTGTGTTTTCTGTGGGTGTGTGTGTTTTGTGTGTGTGTGTGTGGGTGTGTGTGTGTGTGTGTGTGTTTTGTGTGTGTGTGTGTCCTCTCTCTCTCTGTCTCTCTCTCTAAACTCTCTCTCTGTCTCTCTCCCCTCTCTCTCTTTCTTCTTCAGTACCCTACACAAAGTGCCCCCCCAGTCTACACCCCCATTTGCCTAAATGGTCATGTTTGTAAGTAGCCACTTCGTTTTGATGGGCTAAAACGTTACAGCCCAAGATGGAAAAGAAACACTTTTTTCGGGAAAAAAAAAGAACAAGAAAAAATTTTAACATTCGGTAATCGCTTCACATCTGAAAAACCCTCGCCAAAAAAAGGGGAGAAGAGGCACGTTTAAAGGGGGGGGGAGGGGAGGGGAGAGAGGGGAGAGAGAGAGAGGGGGAGAGGGGAAGAAGAGAGAGAGAGAGAAGAGAGAGAGAGAGAGAATGCTGAACAATTTTAAAATAGTGGGGGAAAAAGAAAAGGGAGGATAACAAGGGTTTCACAGAAAATTTATCGATTGACATACAGGGCAGGCAGCAGACAGAAGACAGGGCAGATGGGCCAAAAAGATAGGGCAGAAAAAGGGCATGATGGTTTTGGGGCAATAAACAGAGTATAGGGGGTATGCCCTATTTAAAACCAAGCAGAGGGCCAAAAACTACCATGGGCCCCTTACCCCGGGAATGATTTTTGGGCGTAATACAAAAAAAGGGATAAAAAAACGGGTTTTGGGCAAATTTATTGAATCAATAGGCAGCGGGTGTTTTTCGTCCCAAAGGAGGCCGGGGGGGGTGGGGAGAATTTAAATTTTAGTCTCCTTTAAGGGAAAAACAGCAGTAAAACAAATTTGGGTTTGAAGGACGTGAGGGTGGGATTATAGTAGCGGTAGGGGTTTAGGGAGATAATTTTGGGCCAAAACTGATACTGTTTGGCGAATGAACTATCCTGGACCCTTGCCATCTGTCCTCATCTGATCCGCTTCTGCTTGGGAACACTGTTGGCAAAACATCCCCACTCATTACTTCCCCTGGCGTCAGATTCCCTTTTAATGATACTGGTGCTCTTTGTAGTTTCTGGGTGAAGACTCCAGCCTGTGCTCGCAAGCTTGATGTTTACGCTACAGCAAAGGGCGTAAACGTCCCTCTTGTAGTGAACAACACCAACTGATCTCAGATCAACTAAACCCATTTCTCTGATAGAAAACTAACAAAAAGAAGCCTGGCATCTCTCTCTCTCTCTCTCTCTCCACTTCTCACTCTCTCTCCTCTCTCCCCCTCTCTCTCCTCTCTCTCGTCCCCTCTCCCTCCCTCTCTCTCCTCTCTCTCTCTCTCTCTACCACCACCCATCTCCATTGCCATCACACTCTGCCAGCTGTTTCCTTACCCCCCAATGCTCAATGACAACACCAAATACTACAACCCCCCCCTTTGAACAGTAAGCCTTTAATGATGGGGTTTAGACAGAGCACGTCTTACAGATACTTCCCCTTTGGTAAACGTGGTTCAGATTTCTTTGGCTCCACTCAGTCTACCGACCCATTAGGCCTTCAGCTAAAAGACTTGCAGCTCTGCAGTGTAGTATGTGCTTTCTTAGGATCACGGACTTAGGAACAAAATGAGTTTAGTCTGCAGGCAAACATGGGAGGAAGCGCCTGTTTTGAGACCAAAAGCAGCGAACAGTATGTGTGCCCTTATTTTCAGCCAACATGTTCCTCGATTAAGGTAAATCTCAAGACTTATTTAATCCATAGAGAAAAAAACAGTAACGAGAAAAACAAGCACACCACAATAACAAGCATACCGTAGAGTAGCTTTAGCAGTAAGTATTACATAAATTAGCACATTATAGTTGAATATTCTCACAGAAATTGTTTATGTGTCGAAATACATGCACAAAGCATCCTTTCACTACTCTGCATGAAACTATTCGATAATCTTGCTAACTCCAACAATATACAACCAAAATAAATAATGTCTTGTTTTTGTTTTGTTTTAATGCGCTCTAGAACATAACAGTGTTGCGTTGTTTGTTAAAGCGTAGTTTCAGTGGATATGTTCTACTGTCCACATACACGTGTACACACACACACACACACACACACACACACACACACACACACACACACACACACACACACACACACACACACACACACACACACACACACAACACACGCGCGCCCGCGCGCGCTCACGCACACACGCACTCACGCACTCACGCACGCACGCACACACACACACACACACACACACACACACACACACACACACACACACACACACACACACACACACACACACACACACACACACACACATACACACACACACACACACACACTAGCATCCAAATATATACCGTAATTGGACGCCAACGTCATATGAATTATGTGTGTGTGTGTGTGTGTGTGTGTGTGTGTGTGTGTGTGTGTGTGTGTGTGTGTAGTGTGGTGTGGGTGTGTGTGTGTGGTGTGTGTGTGTGTGTGTGTGTGTGTGTGTGTGTGTGTGTTGTGTGTCTGTGGTGTGTGTGTGTGTGTGTGTGGTGTGTGTGTGTGTGTGTGTGTGTGTGTGGTGTGTGTGTGTCCTCTCTCTCTCTGTCTCTCTCTCTCTCTCTGTCTCTCTTCTCTCTCTCTTTCTCTCTTCAGTACCATAGCACTACGTGCCCACCAGTCTACATCCACATTTGCCTAAATGGTCATGTCTTGTAAGTAGCCGACTTCGTTGTTGATGAGGCTAAACCGTTACAGCCAAGATGGAAAAGAAGCACATTGGACGGGAAAAAAAGAACAAGAAAAGATTATAACATTCCGTAATCGCTTCACATCTGAAATCACTCGCCTATGGGTGAGAAGAGGCACGTGAAGGAGGGGAGAGAGAGAGAGAGAGGAGAGAGAGAGAGAGAGAGAGAGAGAGAGAGAGAGAGAGAGAGAGAGAGAGAGAGAGATGCTGAACAATTAAGTAGTGGGGGAACAGAAGTGCAGGATAACAATGCTTACATCAGAAGAGATTTATCGATTGACATACAGACAGGCAGACAGACAGACAGACAGACAGATGGACAAATAGATAGACAGATTGACATGAGTGGTTGGGACAATACTACAGAGTCATAGGTGGTATGCCGCTATTACATACCAAGCAGAGGGCCAAATCTACCATGGGCTCTTACCCCGGAATGAGTTTGGACGTACTACACAGGCATAAAAATCGGTTCTGGTCAATCATTGAATTCTAATAGTGCAGCGGGAAGTTATTTCGTCCAATGAGAGGCCGGGGCTGGGGGAGATGAATTTTAGTCTCTCTTGAAGGGAGATCAGCAGTAATCAACTTTGTTCGAAGGACGTGAGGGTGGGATGTATAGTAGCGGTTGGTTCAGGGAGATATAGGGCAGCAGACTGATACTTGTTTGGCGAATGAACTATCCTGGGACCCTTGCCATCGTCCTCATCCGATCCGCTTCTGCTTAGGAACACTGTTGGCAAAACATTCCCCACTCATTACTTCCCCTGGCGTCAGATTCCCTTTTAATGATACTGGTCCTCTTTGTAGTTTCTGGGTGAAGACTCCAGCCTGTGCTCGCAAGCTTGATGTTTACGCTACAGCAAAGGACGTAACCGTCCCTCTTGTAGTGAAACAACACCAACTGATCTCCGATCAACTAAACCCATTTCTCTGATAGAAAACTAACAAAAAGAAGCCTGGCATCTCTCTCTCTCTCTCTCTCTCTCTCTCTCTCTCTCTCTCTCTCTCTCTCTCTCTCTCTCTCCTCTCTCTCTCTCTCTCTCTCTCTCTCTCTCTCTTCTCTCTCTCTACCATCCACCCATCTCCATTGCCATCACACTCTGCCAGCTGTTTGCTTACCCCCGCAATGCTCAATGACAGCCCACTACTACAACCACCCGCCTTTGAACAGTAAGCCTTTAATGATGGGGTGATGAGCAGAGGCACGTCTTACAGAGACTTCCCTTTGGTAAACGTGTTTCAGATTTCTTGGCTCCTCTCAGTCTACCGACCCATTAGGCCTTCAGCTAAAAGACTTGCAGCTCTGCAGTGTCGTATGTGCTTTCTTAGGATCACGGACTTAGGAACAAAATGAGTTTAGTCTGCAGGCAAAGATGGGAGGAAGCGCCTGTTTTGAGACCAAAAGCAGCGAACAGTATGTGTGCCCTTATCTTCAGCCAACATGTTCCTCGATTAAGGTAAATCTCAAGACTTATTTAATCCATAGAGAAAAAACAGTAACGAGAAAAACAGGCAAACCACAATAACAAGTATACATTAGAGTAGCTTTAGCAGTAAGTATTACATAAACTGGCACATTACAGTTGAACATTCTCACAGAAATTGTTTATGTGTCGAAATACATGCACAAAGCATCCTTTCACTACTCCGCATGAAACTATTCAATAATCTTGCTAACTCCAACAATTTAGAACCAAAATAAATACTTTCTTGTTTTTGTTTTGTTTTAATACACTCTAGAACATAACAGTGTTGCGTTGTTTGTTAAAGTGTGGTTTCAGTGGATATGTTCTACTGTCTACCCACACACACACACACACACACACACACACACACACACACACACACACACACACACACACACACACGCACGCACGCACGCACGCACGCACGCACGCACGCACGCACGCCACACACACACACACACACACACCACACAACACACCACACACACACACACACACACACACACACACACACACCACACACACCACACACGCACGCACGCACGCACGCACGCACACCACACGCACGCACGCACACACACACACACACACACACACACACACAACACACACACACACACACAATACACACACACTAGCAATCCAATAATATCGTTTGTGCCACGTCTTGGAATTGTGTGTGTGTGTGTGTGTGTGTGTGTGTGTGTGTGTGTGGTGTGTGTGTGTGTGTGTGTGTGTGTGTCGTTGTGTGTTGTCTGTTTCTCTCTCTCTCTCTCTCTCTCTCTCTCTCTCTCTCTCTCTCTCTCTCTCTCTCTCTCTCTCTCTCTCTCTCTCTTCAGTACCATAGCACTACGTGCCCACCAGTCTATATCCACATTTGCCTAAATGGTCATGTCTTGTAAGTAGCCGACTTCGTTGTTGATGAGGCTAAAACGTTACAGCCCAAGATGGAAAAGAAGCACATAGGACGGGAAAAAAAAAAAAAAAAAAAAAGATTATAACATTCCGTAATCGCTTCACATCTGAAATCACTCGCCTATGGGTGAGAAGAGGCACGTGAAGGAGAGAGAGAGGAGAGAGAGAGAGGAGAGAGAGAGAGAGAGAGAGAGAGAGAGAGAGAGAGAGAGAGAGAGAGAGAGAATGCTGAACAATTAAGTAGTGGGGGAACACAAGTGCAGGATAACAATGCTTACATCAGAAGAGATTTATCGATTGACATACAGACAGGCAGACAGACAGACAGACAGACAGCCAGACAGATGGACAAATAGATAGACAGATTGACATGAGTGGTTGGGACAATACTACAGAGTCATAGGTGGTATGCCTCTATTACATACCAAGCAGAGGGCCAAATCACCTGTACCTGGTGACCAAGAAGCTGACGGGTAAGTTCCAGCAGACAGACAAGCCAGTGAAGGACAAGAACGGAAACCCACTGACAACAACTGAGGAACAGCTGAAACGATGGGCAGAACACTTCAGGGAGCTGCTGAACCGCCCCGCCCCTGACGCACCACCAGACATCCCACCTGCAGAGACAGACCTGCCCATCAGCTGTGACAAACCTCAAAGGCAGAGATCAAGAAGGCCATCATGACTCTGAAAAATGGGAAGGCTGCAGGGCCGGACGAGATACCAGCAGAAGCCATCAAAGCAGACATAGAGACAGCTGTCAACATGCTATACAGCCTCTTCAGCAAGATCTGGGAGAAGGAGGAGGTACCGGCTCAGTGGAAAGAAGGAATCGTCATCAAGCTGCCGAAGAAGGGAGACCTCAGGGACTGCAGCAACTACCGAGGGATCATGCTCCTGTCAACGCCAGGCAAGGTTTTCAACAGGGTTCTACTGGAGAGAATGAAAGAGGCCGTCGACCCCAAGCTCCGAGACCAGCAGGCAGGCTTCCGGCAGAACAAATCATGTGCCGACCAGATCGCCAGCCTGCGCATCATCGTGGAGCAGTCGCTGGAGTGGAACTCCCCCCTTTACATCAACTTCATAGATTATGAGAAGGCTTTCGACAGTGTGGACAGAGAGATGCTGTGGAAGCTACTGAGGCATTACGGAGTCCCCGAGAAGATCATCTCCCTCATCCGGTGCACCTACCAGGACATGAACTGCAGGATTGCCCACGCCGGCCACCTGTCCGAAAGTTTCGAGGTGAAGACCGGAGTTCGACAGGGATGCCTGCTGTCGCCGTTCCTCTTCCTCCTGGTCATTGACTGGATCATGAAGACCACTACAACAGGCAGAAACAACGGTATACAGTGGACACTCTGGACGCAGCTCGACGACCTTGACTTCGCTGACGACCTGGCGCTCCTGTCACACAGCCACAGCCAGATGCAGGACAAGACCACTCGCTTGGAGACCACATCAGCCGGGACAGGGCTCAAGATTAACAGGAAGAAGACCGAGCTGATGAAAATCAACACCACTGCCAACACACCAGTCACAGTCGATGGAGAGCCCATCAGGGAGGTGGAGTCTTTCGTCTACCTGGGAAGCGTGGTTGACCAACAGGGAGGCACGGACCGAGACGTCACAGCCAGAATCGGCAAGGCAAGAGCAGCTTTCGTCATGCTCAAGAACATCTGGGCATCTGGAGGAATCAGCATAAGAACCAAACTCCGCATCTTCAACTCCAATGTGAAATCAGTTCTGCTCTACGGATGCGAGACGTGGCGAACAACACAGACGATGCAACAAAAGATTCAGACATTCTTCAACACCTGTCTGAGGCGCATCTACAAAATCCGATGGCAGGACAAGGTCCGAAACAAAGATCTGTGGGAGCGTGCGGGACAGGAACCAGTGGCCAAGCAGATACTGCGAAGGAAGTGGGGCTGGATCGGACACACCCTCAGGAAGCCAACATCCAGCACCACACGCCAAGCCCTGACCTGGAACCCGCAGGGAAAGAGAAAGAGA
>CM031595.1:18155739-18163239 GCA_018398815.1 Conus ventricosus | reverse complement strand
ATCATGCACCCCCCCCCCCCCCACACCCACACCTGCACCCCCCTCCCCTTTCTCATTCGTAATTAACAAGACTTGCAGATAAAAGGCGCTGCTTATGCTAACATGTCACGATGTAGTTCTGATTGTTGGTGTCTTGAAAGACGGGACCACGTTTGTCGCTGTTTGCTTGTAACAATATGTTTGTGAAGCAGACCACATATGTGTGGTGACTGGCTGATGTACGGGTCTATAATGGTACGTCCGCTGGTGAAACAATGACGTATGTTGACAACGTACTTTTTCCAAATATTTGATCCCTTCAGAAAATGCGTATACGAATTTGGTAATGACTCCGGGGATCATTTTCCTGATACCATGTTACATGATGTAAGCACGGCGCATTCCCAATACTCATCCTCACTTCAGTAAATGGACCAAGGACAGAAATAACAGGACACTGTCTGTGGCGGCGAAGGTATTAAGATCAAGGAGATATCAGGCGGGAGAAAACCGTCTGTAACAGTGGGCGCTATGTGTGGTGCACAGGCGATTTCTAATGACTGGTTCCTTGCACGGATCTAAAATGGTATGTCTGCTGTAAGCAAATACGTTTGATGGTGAGATACGTGTTCCAAATATTCCCTCCCTTCAGGGAAAAGGAGTCCAACGTTAATATAGGAAATCCTTGGATCATTTTCCTGATACCCATGATATTGATGATAAGGACATCAGGCTGCCATACTGATCCCGTGGATTCAGCGATCAGAGGGAGGACGGACATAACAAGACTATTCGTAGGAGCAAAGGTCAGGAGATAACAGACTGGTGAAAGCAGCGGGGGAGTGTGAGGGAGCGGGGGGGGGGGGGGGGGGGGGGGGGGGGGGGGGGTTGGAATGGATCCGGGATTGGGAACTCCTTGAATGGGAAGATAATGACTTTGCTACTAAACCTCACCAAAGGGACAGACCTAAAACATAGACGGACAGACTGGAAACTTGGTTTGGCATGAGATCAGTCTTATATATAGATAGTGTAGTTAAGGCTGATGGAGCCTTGTTCTATACGACGTATGGTTTGGAAGAATCTGTTTATGAAATAGACATGGAAATAGACAATGTTTTAGACAGTTTTAGTTGGTGAGATCCAAACATAGTTAACTGGTTTAAAGGAAAACAGTCCCAACTGAATCCTGTTTCAGGCAGGTCACTGGTGTCGACTAAGAGCTATAATTGCCTTGCCTGTCTACCAAATATGCTTCCTTCTTTTCTTCTCATTTTTCGCACCCCATTATTCGTACCACTGCCAAGGGCCCATTCCTATCTACCCCATAGACATCACTCCAAGGGAAACTATGGATTACTTCGGTGATGTTTAGTTGTGCATGTCTAACCAACATACGTATGACAGTAATGTCTTAGTGGCGGAACCAGAGAGAGTGAGCGTCCCTGACAGAAGACGTCCATCAGTGGCTGTCCCGAGAACTTGCCAATACCAAACGTGCCACAAACTCACCATAAAAAGGAAATCGAAACTGAGGCACATCAACAGAAGAAAATAGACAGGGCCTGCCTTTTTTTCAAATGAAAGCCAGTGTGGATGAGAATGATGAAGATGATGCAATGGAATTCCCTTCTGGTCTGAGACTACATGGCAGGCCTGTTCTTTACATTTCCTTTCAAAAATGTCCTTGAGTAGATCAGGTTAAAGAAATGCTGGTACCTGTAGTGTGGAGCAACACTCTCAGAGATGCGTCCATTGGTTAACTGGAGGAAGCTTGACTGTTTGGTTACAGCTTTCTCATTTCAGCCGTGAACAGATTTAAAACTCAATGTCAGCTGAGACTGAAGAATCGAACAAGTGAATGCCTTCATGGGAATCAAGCCTTCAACATCACAGACCACAAGTCAAATTTTACTAAATCACTAATTTGCTGGCCAACCAATCAACTAATAAATGACTGTTGACTTACTAATTGAACGAGTAAAAGACTATACCCAATAATAAAGTATCCAACCAATGACTCACCTGCAAGGAATCTGATTAATAATCTAAGTTACTAAGCAGCCTTGGACTATGTCAAGCTTCCTCAAATTTTCAGATACATTCCCTTTAAACCTAAAATCAGTTCTAACCAGAAAGTGAAGCAGCAACAACAGTGAAAGGAACAGTGGCATAAGCTTCCAAAACAGTCCAAAGCACAATGCCATGCTTCCAGCCATACATCTACAACTAGGAAGCAGAAGATGGTCTGTTCCAGGTCTCACTTGGCCCATTTTTGTCTCACTAATCCCAGAGTTTCTCCGGATCGAGAGCCCCTGCTGTGCATGCCTTCAAGTAATAAACTACAGCCATCCCTGTTCTTTTGAAGGGCAAACAGGTTGCGTGCAGCTTTGCTTCGGATAAAACTGTTTCACTCCCTAGCTTTAAAGGGAGAAGAAAGAAAAGCCTTTGATGGTTTGTTTCTGATCAGCTGGTGAGTCTCTACTACTATGTAAGAAGTTGGAAACTGCATGTTTTTATACTCTCTCTCTCTCTCTCTCTCTCTCTCTCTCTCTCTCTCTCTCTCTCTCTCTCTCTCTCTCTCTCTCTCTCTCTCTCTTCTTGTCTAAACGATGAGGTCGTAAAGTTCTTGTAGAATGCCACTTAGGAACGGGTGAAGTATGGAAGGGAAGGAGGAGATGAAAAGAGAGGACGGTGGCGAGGGGGAGGGGGGGGGGTGGGGGGGGGGAGATGTGCGAGGATAGTAATGGTCTCCACACCACAATGCACGCTGGCTGGCTCTGTCTGGAACTATGAATTTCCCAAAGGGTAGTCATGTATGGACTTGGAAGGTTTTGTGTGCGCTGGGATCAGTATAGTCACACGGTTGATTCAATGAAGTGATACAGCTGAAGTTGAGTCTCACTTTATGATCGGCCTTAAGGCCAGCTAGTTGACCTGACGTTGATATACCTTCGGGTTATGGCTGAACAAGTCTAAATGGCAGCAGCTGTAGGGAAAGGTCTGAGAGAACCGGACCGCCAACAGTGCCTCCCACAATACAAATACATTAAAAAGCAGTTTTAGAAATCAATCAAAAAAGTAAGAAGATGAACTTTCAAAAGATCCCTTTACTTGATGGTCCAGAAAGTGAATCGGAGAGGGGGAAGAGAAGAGTGGCAATAGTGGTTTGGAGGAGGGCACATTATAAAGAGTGATAAGTGCTTGGTTTGTAAGGTTAGGGCATGTGAGGATAAGAGGTGGGGTATGGGGGTTGAAGGGTTCGATAATGCCTCTCTTTCCTCTATCTCCCCCTGGTCTCAGCTTTCGGCGGTGCCTCTCTGATTCCATTCTGAGCTTTAGATTGTAAAATGTCCCTAGTATCCCGAGTCTGATATTCAGTGCAAAATAAAAATTAAAAATTTTAAAAGTCATCAAAACATTCCATGAAAACTATTCATCAGAAATATATTGGGAACATCGTCCTTCTCTCTCTCCCTCTCTTCGCTTTTGAGAGGGAATCAGAAGCACAGCAGTAGTGAATCACAAGCAGTATGGGGTTTTATTTACGTATCCATCATTTTAATTGTGTTATCAATCATGCTAAACACTGTACTCTATGTTTGTATCGTTTATAAACTAACTTCGTTGTAACCAATGATGTTGGCAAACATCTTGTGGACAACCTTCAGGTAAAACATTCAGTAAGTAGGCTAATTCATAGCCTGTTAGTGAGACAGATGGAAAACAAGTTAAATATGATCTTCCCTTTCAGTCCCTTTCTTCATACGAAAAGACCGACCTCTCCTTGTGGAAATGACATCTCTCGTTGATAAAATAAAATGCTAAAATTTAAAAGAATGGCGTCCCCATGTTGTACATACCTGAGGAGAGCACTTGCTCGAAACAAGTTTGTAGGGTGGTTTTTAATCCTTTTTGTAAATCCTATTTTAAACTGTTATGTCGCTCCCTATTTGGTTGAGCATTTTTAGACTTCTTAGTGGTCTTTTGACTCTAATTTTATTGATTGCTCCTCACGTTGAGCACTGTGGCCTAGCAGAATCTAAACTTAAAATGGAGAAAATTAACTTTGGGCAGTCCACCAAAATATACCTTTTTCTAACCCCATCAACTCTACATTAAAAAACTCATACAGCAGACTGCAATATTTGTGCGTAATATAAGATGGAAAGCGTTTTTCTTTTGAATCCAGATGCTAAAAGGGAAGATAAAAAACTTATGGTTTTAAGTCATAGAGATCGCCACCTGTAATAGAGGAAATGAAACCTTTTGAAGAAAGAATGAAAAAACTAATAGCTAATATTGAATTTAGAAAATCACACAATAGCTTCCAAACAACATTGAATAATAACATAAAACAAATCCAAAATGACAAAATGTTTATAAAGGCTGACAAGACAAGCAATTTCTATAAAATGGAACCTAATGAGTACTCTCAACTCCTCAACAAAAATATTCAGAAAAATTTTTTTTAAAAAGCTGATAAGACTAACATGACAACATCTGCAAAAAGGAAAAAAAAACTTGTGCACCAGATGAATTTAGGTGATAGGGTAGAAGCAACAGCAATAAAAGAAGCTTTTAAAACCCCTCAAAGATCACAAACCTAACTTTCACAACAACCCTACTTGTAGACTAATAAACCCATCAAAATCTGAATTAGGCAAAATTAGTAAAAATAAAATCCTGGAAAAAGCAATAGAGGACATAAAAACAAACACTGAATACAATCTCTGGAAAAATAGTTATGAAGTTATCCAATGGTTTAAGGAATTGAACAAACAGAAAAATACAGTGTTCATTACTTTTGACATAGTGGATTTCTCCCCTTCTATCGATGAGGAATTACTCACTAAAGCACTAAGATTCGCCAACAAATATACAAATATAACAGATTCTGAGATGAAAATCATTCTCCATACTAAGAAAACCCTTCTCCATAGCAACAATGAAACTTGGATTTTAAAAAAAAAAACAGCAAAAATTCCACGTTCGATGTCACGATGGGATCTTATGATGGAGCTGAAACTTGTGAATTAGTTGGACTTTTCATGTTGTCTCATATACAGAAAGTACTTGGTAAACAGGTTGGCTTATACAGAGATGACGGCCTCGCCGCTTTAAACAATAAACCAAAAATCATTGAAAACAAGAAAAAGAACTTTGTAAAATCTTTCAAAGCTACAACCTAAAATTCACAGTAGAAGCCAACAAAAAAAAAGTAAATTATTTAGACATAACATTAGACCTTAAGGACCACACATACAAACCATACAAAAAAACCCCAAAGACACACCTGTCTACGTAGACATCAAAAGTAACCATCCACCCTCTGTTTTAAAAACCATTACCAAATGGCATAAACAAAAGATTATCTAAACTGTCATGCAATGAGAAAGAATTTAACAGTGCAGCAGCCCAATACCAAGAGGCGCTGAATAAAAGTGGCTACAACTACAAATTACAATATAACCCAGATAATAACATGAACAGCATAAGATAAAACAGGAAAGAAAAAATATATGGTATAACCCTCCATATGATGGAAAAATAAAAACCAACGTAGGAAAAGAATTCCTCAGAATCCTTAAAACATCATTCCCAAAAGAACATGTACTATCTAAAATATTCAATAAAAACACCGTCAAGCTATCGTACTCGTGTATGCCCGACCTTAAAAACATAATTGATTCTTCCAACACAAAACCAAAAACAATACAACCAAAGAGGGTGACGAAAGCATATCTTGTAATTGCACAAAAAAGACCAGTGCCCTCTGAACAACAAATGTCTCCACAGCAACTTGTGTACCAAGCTACGGTAACAGCAGGGCAGTGATAAAGAAACATACATAGGGATCACGGCAAACCATTTTAAAACCAGATATGCAAACCATAAACAGTCCTTCAAAAATGAAAAATATAAAAACCAAACAGAACTAAGTAAATAATTTGGAAGCTTAAAGATAAGAAAATAGATTACAACATATCATGGAAAATTATAAAAAGAGCAGCACCATACAACAACATTTCTAAAAAATGCAACTTATGTACTACGGAAAAGTGGCTGATATTATGTAAACCCCATCTAGCATCCCTGAACTCTAAAGTAGAAATGATTAATAATTGCAAGCACAAATGGAAATCTTTGTCAATGCACCATTCCCTGGCACGTCCCCCCTGAACGCGCCCCCCCCCCCCCCCCCCCCCCCAAAAAAAAAAATCTACAGGCCACGTGCCACAAGCGCAGAGCTCACACGCCCACACACTAATCTATATAACACTTGTGGGGTGCCCATGTTGTACATACCCTGAGGAGAGCACTTGCTCGAAACAAGTATGTAGGGTGGTTTTTAATCCATTTTAAATCCTATTTTAAACTGTTATGTCGCTCCCTATTTGGTTGAGCATTTTTAGACTTCTGAGTTGTCTTTTGACTCTAATTTTATTATTATATATTGTTAAAATAGGTTTTTAAAAAAAGAATCTACAAATTTAGTTTCGAGCGCGTTGCGCTGTCATCAGGATGGTTTTTGGTTTGCCTACCGCCGATGTTATATTAGCATGTGGGCTCCCGTTTGCGGTTGTTTGCCGTCGGGTTGGCCCGCACGTGTTTTTTGGGGGCTTTCAGGTTTTGTTTTGGGTGTATTCACTAACAACGATTTCCATTTATGCCTGCAGTTGTTTACTATTTCTGTTTTGGTGTTTAAAGTTGCTAAGTGTGGTTTGCATAGTTAACATGTTTCAGTTAAACATAGGTTGCACCTTTTTAAAACGTTGCTGTATGGTGATGCTCTTTTTATGATTTTCCAGGATATATTGTAGCTTGCTTTTGCGTCTTTAAGTTTCCAGATATTATTTGCTCAGTTCTGTTTGGTTTTCATATTTTTCTTTATTAAATGACTGTTTGTGGTTTACAAACCAAAAACAATCCTGATGACAGCGCAACGCGCTCGAAAACAAATTTGTAGATTCTTTTTTAAAAACCTATTTTAACAAATGTTGCTCCCCAAGGGGTCGAGCACTATCAAAATCATTTTGGGTATTTTAACCACACTAATATATAGATAGATAGATAGATAGATAGATAGATAGATAGATAGATAGATAGATACCTTTTTTATTGCATCCATTTCAATCGCATGTTTTTGTGTTTATTGCTGCGTGAACAAGAGAAAACTGTAAACCACCCCATTTTGACTCTCTCTCTCTCTCTCTCTCTCTCTCTCTCTCTCTCTCTCTCTCTCTCTCTCTTTTCTCTCTCTCTCTCTCTCTCTCTCTCTCTCTTCACACACACACACACACACACACACACACACACACACACACCCACACACACACACACACACACACACACTCCATTCTGTAATCACAACAAAACGCCCACTCAGTCCTCCCACTTCTTCTCTCCCCTCTTCTTTCCTTCCCTTCTACCTACTCCTCCATTTCTCTTACTGAGAATCGGGAATCCGATGAATGTCTCTGATGTTGCATGTTCGCTTTCCGGTTGATTATGTTGACA
>CM031595.1:18145739-18148239 GCA_018398815.1 Conus ventricosus | reverse complement strand
TGTGTGTTGGGTTAGAACGACCACGTTGATGAAGTGATTCTGTTGAATTGCAGTGTCTTCATTTAGCGCGCGATCAAAAGACTGATTATCATGAAGTTAATTCTTTCACGTAATGACAGGAGATATCCAGATGGTTGGATTGTATAAAGGACCTGTGAGAACGGGCCATCAGAGATGTCTCTTTCAGGACAAGTACATAACAAATCATCTGAGAAAATGAATGAAGGCACGAAAATAGATATTGAAAAAAAAAAAAGAGAAAAAAAAACCTTCTATTTGGCAGCCCTGGTCATGGTTATCCAGACTTCCCTGAAAACAGCATTGACACCAGTTTCCACAAAACCATGCAGAACTCGGTGTCAGGCTTCCAGCCATAGATCTGGATCCAGCCAGCAGGAGATGGTGTGCGACTAATCTCACGTGGCCTACTGCCGCCTCACAAATCCCTGCTTTTCACCGGATCAAGGCGCCCTCGGTGCATGCCTTCATGTAATAAACTACAGCCATCCCTGTTCTTTTGTAGGTGAAAAGGAGGGTTACGTGCAGCTTTGCGTGCAATCAGCTCCACCGCTCCACTAGCTTCAAAGGGATAGAAACAACTGTTTGATGCTTTGCTTGTGATCAACTTGGGACGTCTTCACCAATATACGTCAAGTTGGAAAAAGCCTTTTTGAAATTCTACTGGCATTCTCTCTCTCTCTCTCTCTCTCTCTCTCCTCTCTCTCTCTCTCTCTCTCTCTTGGGCTAATGCGTAGGTCAGACAGCTGCGAAGTCGTAGCCACAAGACCCTCTTCTTCAATTCACTCATCTTAGTTGTTAATTCATTTATCCATCAGCTTAGAATCATGCGTAGTGTGGTCTCAAAACTTAGCGGATGTGGTATAGCGTAAATGGACTAGTCCGCACGGAGTTACGCCTCATTGATAAAACTAAAACTGAAACTGAAACTGAATCTCTCTCTCTCTCTCTCTCTCTCTCTCTCCGTGGAAACATTGAGGTTGCTTTGTTCTTACAGAAGTTCATTCAAGGATGAGAAAGGTATGAAGGGAAGAAGTGGAGCTGAAAGAATGGGAACGTGGCGAGAGAAGTTGACGGGGTGGGGTGGGTGGGGTGGGGGGGGGGGGGGGGGGGGGGGAGGGGGCAGTTTGAGAGGAGAGGTATCTATAGTATCCTTTCTACTGTGTACACTAACTTGCTCAGTCTAGATCCGAGAATGACCCAACGTTGGCGCAGAGGAACCTATGCGATCGTGTCTTGTGTACGTTGGGGATTAGAACGGGACTGGGCCGCATATCATCTATAAGAAGCGGAATACCTAACCCTAACCCTAACTGTATTTCTGTTACACTGTTTTGAGAGACTGGTTGAATGACAAACAGTCACCGCGCAATAGCGGCCCCACGCAATAGTGGGCCGACCCATTAGAACGATCGTCGATGAAGTGATTCAGTTGAGGTGCATTGCCTTTATTTTTATAAGTGATCTCAAAGTTGATTGACATTACGAGTATTCTTTCACGTCACGACTGAACATATCTGGATGGTTATATTGTACGAAGAAGTTGTGAGGAACGGTCTGTCACTGATGCCTTTTAGAGTCCAATAACATATAAGAAAGCGTCTGACAAACAGAAAGAAGGAAACAAAAATAAACATTGTAAACCAAACAACAACAACAACTTCTTCCTAGATATCTCGGTCATGATAATCCAACCTCTTTTCTTTGAGTGGTGTGTGGGGGAAGGAGGATGAGGAAAAAGTTTGTTAGATGCCTAACTTGTGAATTCCTTGCAGCTCGGGATAAGGATGAGAGTGAGATCCCAATGATTTCACAGCCTGCCTCCACATCCTTCTCCACCCTGGCTGCACCTTCCACTTCTGCTTCGCTAAGTCCATTCCGAGGTTTTGATTTTGTATCTGAAAGTGCCTGAACCCACTTAAGTCAATGATAAGAAAAACGATCATCATAGAAAAGTTTCTTAAGACCACGTCATCAGGAAGATATTGCCGACAGACATCCTTCCCTTTCTCACTATCTGCTTTCCCTCCTCCCCTCTCTCCGTCCCTTTCAGTCTCTCTCTCTCTCTCTCTCTCTCTCTCTCTCTCTCTCTCTCTCTCTCTCTCTCTCTCTCTCTCTCTCTCCACACACACACACACACACACACACACACACACACACACACACACACACACGCACGCACGCACGCATGCACGCACACACACACACACCACACACACACACACACACACACACACACACACACACACACACACACACACTCACCTGATACACTTCTGAGTGTAAGAAAATCTTTATTTAATACCTTCCGCAACAGTAAGACCTTCTTAAATGATGGAGATACGCTGCTCTATTTTCTGGGTGAATACGTCTATCCTCTAAATACCGATGTTAATACCAAAGATCTAGATCTATGGCTCTGGCCCTAACGTGTATTTACACCATCGATTACGTATCAGTCAGACTTGTTTTGTCGATGGAA